>VWZV01008539.1:329151-403729 GCA_013397155.1 Irena cyanogastra
CCCCTTTCTTTTCCAGAGTATCTTTCTCTTAGTGGCTTTCCTCTTCCTAATAATCCCATCATAAATGACAGATATGTTATCAGTCATCGCTGGGATTTGACACCCATTCTTAATACCTGTCATGACGGTTCTGAAGTCTGCATGCTACTCCATTGTATTCCAAAGCATTTGCAGGAGGTAATGGACACATCAAATACAAGTCAATGGCTCTGCTTTATTGAATTGCTGAAGGCTCCCAATGTAGAAGGAGATGCTTAAAAAAGCCTAATTGTGATTATTCAAAATTACACACACAGTAATTAAATATAAAATAGTATATAATGTGGCAGTGTATTGCTGTGCCCAAACAGAGTCTCTCCTGGCACCTTGGGTCTCTGTTTTACTTTAATAGAGAACCTAATGCCAAAGTGAGGTGCAAGTCATGGCTAGAACCAGAGTCAACATCAAAAGTGGACACCTGAATTGATACGAAGACAGTGGGATTATGAAGTGTGTCACTCACAGCAACCGCCAATACCACCAAAAGAGCAAATGTGAGTGCAGCAGAACATGAGTTTGAAAAGTGTCTCCCTGATGGGGACACAAGGAAAAGACAGCATCTTATCACTGAGCAATAAGGACAAGGAACGCCAACTAAAAGGTGTTATGAGTCCATTGCTAATGCCTGTTCATTTCTGTGGACCTCTTAATACAGGTAGTTTTGTTTTCTTTTGTTCAAGCCCTCGAAAGAGCTGCAACAGATACAGCACCACACAGAAAAAATTCAATACAGAGCTCTCCAAGAAGATAAATTTTCTTTTGATCAAATTCTAGTATTATTTCAGGTGACCCTGGTCATCTGTGTGTAATACTTTTCAGGCACAAAAAAAACAAACAAACAAACAAAAAAAATTTACTGTAACATTTCAAAAAAACCTTAAACTTGCAAAAGCTTTCTCTCAGTTGAGCCCAGCTGCTGCAAAGCATCATATAGCTACAGCCTCTGCCAACAGCATATGAGCTGCATGACAGCAGTGTGCTTTGCCATTAGTAAATGCAATGGCTTGTTGTTCTCAATGCATTTACAATTTTGCACAAAAGCAGAAAAAAACCACCCCCAACAAAAACAAAAACCCCACACAGATTAGAGACAAAGCAGTCCTGTGTAACTCAAGGCCCTTTCAGCAAGGCAATAAAGCCAAGGCAGAATTGTGAGCTGGAGTCAAAAGGAAGTGTCCCGTTGACATAAAGAGCTTTGGAGCAGGTCTGGAGGGAAGAAGACAGGCAAAACACATTCAGCCACCTAAGCGATTTCATGTCTTCTGGACAAAATTAGTTAACGAGTATGTTGTGGTTTAAGAGTCTTGAGGCATTGTTTGCATCTACAAGAAATGGATGAGCAAACTGGGATTCTTTACAATGCAGTTTTATTCAGGAGAGATGTAAGAGTAAGTTTTGCACCTATCAAGCACTTGGGAACAAAATGATGGCATTTAGAGGGGTGAAAATATTGTTCTCAGGATGCAGCAAATCCTGTTCCAGAGATATGTGCAATAACAGCACTGGTCGAGTGTAAGCTCATCTTTCCAGCTAAAGCACTTTCAAAAAAGCTGAAAGGTGAAATTCACTTTAGTAGGCTTCTCACCAGATCAGATACTGCCAGTTCTTGAGTGGCCAGCGTTAAAACATGCCACAAATACACATGGTATCACATTTTCTGATGATGATCTCATACCAGGGCCAATTACAGATCAAATTTGTACAGTGAGCTGAGCTTGGGTCGCATGGAGGCAAAATCATGGTAGCACAGCCCCACCGAGAAGTCTCCCAGCAAATACTCCCTTCTGGCTTCGGTCCAAGGGGCATTACTGCTTCTCCTGCTGCCTACACTCCCCAGTCGTTCCTTTCATACACCCTCTCAGCTGTAAGCAAATCAACATGCCAATCCCTTGGGACACATGGCTTAGCTTATACTTAAGACTTGCCATTCTGCTTTGTGCTTTGGACATTGATTTCCATTGTCTCAGCTATCACGCAACAAAAGGGCATTTAATTGCTGTCTTATTTAGTCTGGGGGAGAAGAGGAGAACAACTTTTTCCAGCCCTGATTGATGGCAGCCATTAGCACCTCCTAGCACAATACTGACTTACTAGAAGCATGATTTACATGTGAAGTTCAGTGCCACACAAGTGAATCAGATTTGCAGCTATGCTTACTTGAACAACTTCAGAGACAAAATCTTCAAATGAAATGAATTTGCAGAAATGCTTACACTGGCCACCTATTTAAAGAGAAAACTTCAAAGATGAAGGAGGTTTGTTGAGACCTCCTAGAAACAAAATAAAGTTTAGCAGAGATCTCACAGTTTTTGTTTCACTTGTCAAGTGCTCTACCATGTAGGTGCTTTAATGGTTGTAAAAGGAAAAAAAAAACCCTGAAAAACACCCAACCAGCATGATTTATACTTATTTACATACATTTAACATTAGAAAACACTTCATATCCACTAGGCATCAAAATTTCCAAATGTATATTGAGAAAGGCAATGCTGAAGAATCCCACAAACTGTTTTCCCTTTTTCGTGTGAGCATTTCTATTTTCTTTGTGATGGAGGAAAGAAGAAAATTAATATCCACATTTAATATCCTCCATGTTCTGGAAAGCAATAAGCCACATGCCTTGGTGTTCAAGCCAAACTGCTGATAGTGGATTTTTAGTACTTGTCTCATTTTATTAAAAAGCAAAAGGATGCAAATCTCCCTTTCAAAAGAACAGAGCTCAAGAAACAACTAGATTAGTGAAGGCTTCTTGAAATAGCACCTTTAATCAGTCCTGTTGTGTGAAACTTGCAGTAACTTCAGTAAAATTTGATGTAGTTTGATGCAGTTTATCAAAACATTTAATAATTGCAAAATATAAGATCAAGCACCTTTTGAACACCAGACTTTCCAGTCAGACATAGAAACAAGCTAGGCACTAGGTATTATCAGACACACCTTTGCACATTTTTTGCAAGATTTACCACAGGAGAGGCAGATTGAGAAAAGCTGACTATCAGCAAGGCAATGATGTACAGCCAAACACGCAAGCACTCATGTTTTCTCAGCTGTGGGAGCACTAACCCTGGCCAGGCAGAGGCTTTCTGAAGCCATGCTAGCTATACCCACAAAAAACCACTTCTGACTACTTTCAGAACATATGCTCTGTTGTTCACATAATTGGTTTAAGATTCCACAGCAAAATTACTCTGCAATTACTTGCTTTCAGTGAGTCCACTTCTTACATTCGCATCCCCCACAGGACCCACCTTTGTTCCTCAGTGATACTCATCTTGCCTGATGTGCATTTCTAAAAAAGCTTAAATAGTGGCTATTTCAGTGTGATTTCATGCTTTTTCCTACATTTCAAAAAATCGTGATTTTAGGTACATAAATGAGTGTGTGATAGCAGAACGTACATTTTTGGTTTAGAACAGCTGTTTTCACTTTCATTCATTCTGCAGCACATATGCATGGAAAAGTGTATTTGAGTCTTCCTTTCTCCATTTGTTTTTAAAGGAAAATAAAACTCAAAATACAGGAGTATCCAAAACAAACAAACAACACCCCCCCAAAAAAACCTAAACCAAAACAAAAAACTACTAAAAATCCTAAACAAAACCCCTACCAAACTGGTATGAGGCCAGATAGTAAACACACTTGTTTCCTTAACTTGGCTCTTCCTAAATTTTGTTTTCCCCTCCCACTGTTTCCTTTTTGTTTGGTGCCGGGCAGGAGACACGTGTTTCTCTTGCTGGAAAGGCTAAGTGTTATCTTCCAAAAAGTTCAGCCTATGAATTACTGGTAACTGTGAGGAAGGAGGCACACGGGATCCCAGCGTCTCTCCCTCCCCTCCAGGCCTGCACCAGGCTGGAACCAGAGCTCTCAGCTGCAGAGCCTCCAGGAGCATCACAAGCACTAAGAAAGCTGCCAAAATGGATTTAAACCACTTTGCAGCTGAAGAACAGACCGAGAACCACGCTTGTGCAACCCCTCTATCAATCTTGTTTCAGATCTCTTTCGCCACTTGAGAATAAAGAAAGAAGGTTTTACATGTTGGATTTTGAGAAATCTGCCAAGCCAACACACGCTAATCAATGTGAACAGGTCCTGGAAAAGAAGTTGATCAAATTTCTCTGATCATCCTCAGAATCACAGTCACACCCACACACCTTTGAGATTCAGGTCAGCCACACAGCTGCTCAGCATCCCCTGGGAGACTCAGAATGTAAGTGCAAAATTAGGGCAAGCACAGCAGTAGGCTGCAGCATGTTGCTGGCAGAGGCACAAACCTGCTCCTTTACCCAGCACACCATCTATAAATAGGTTTATGAATACAGAACCTCTGCCAAGCTATTCTTGCCTTTTTTTTTTTCCCTTTGCTAATTTTTAATGTCTCTTGCAAGACTGACTCCTGGAAGTTTTATCTCCATTAGCAGTAATAAACACATATTAAATGCTCCAGCAATGTCTGAAAGTCTTGATAAATAGCAATAAATTTGTCTAGAAAACCAGAATATGATTTTGCAGTTAGAAAACTCTACTGTATTAAAAAATAAAGAAAGAATGAGCTTACCTGAAAACAGAAAATTCGCATGAAAAATCCGTGTGCACACCACAGCTTGGGA
The DNA here is from genome assembly GCA_013397155.1 of Irena cyanogastra. Taxonomy (NCBI): domain Eukaryota; kingdom Metazoa; phylum Chordata; class Aves; order Passeriformes; family Irenidae; genus Irena; species Irena cyanogastra. Next base: position 333,798 of record VWZV01008539.1, read on the forward strand.
AACAAGAACCCACTTCTTCTAGGACTTCAAGAGGAGCCAAGGCAGTGTCAGTGTGTACTCTTGTTCAGCTGTGCTCCTGGGGGTACCAGCTGAGCCCCAGAACTGAGCCCTGGGCTGTCCCCCTCACTCTTCTCACCTGGAACAACAGGAGAGGCGCTCAGCTCCCTAGAGCAGCAGCGGCACAGCATTCCACAGCCCAGGCACGGCAGGGATGCTTGCACTGCCCACTGCAGCACACCCAACACAGCCTCAGAGAAGGGGAAACTCATTGCAGCTGCCATTATTGACAAGCATGGTTCTCTGCTCTTCTCCACCTCAGGTGCCCTCTCAGGATGCCTTGGGGACATGCAAAACCCTAGAAAGAAAAACACTATCTATAGAGCATCCTAACTCTGCCTTGGAGGGACCACTTTTCTAGATGATAACAGTAGCCCCATAACAAACCTGCCAACGCCCAGACTATAGCAAGAACACTTCATGGTAAGAATTTTGTTTTGACCTGCCAGTTTTTGGGTGACCAAACCAGCCAGGACAAATTTCAAACAGGGACATTAACCAAGGACTTAAATTACCTTGTACTTTTATCTGGTATCATTCTCTTGCATCTCTGTTTTTTCCCTTTCCCTCTCAACCCTTACATATTTCACCATCCATTTTCAAGGATGGATAACTAAATGAAGCCTTTTATTAAGGCTCAATTTTCAAAAGCAATGTCACCTTCCAGTTTCCCTTTGCTTCAGAAATTAGCTTCCAGGGGCATATTCTTGAAAAGCCTACATCTACACTTATTTAAACTTTTTGGGGAATAATTGAGTATGGAGAGTAAGGTTTAGTCTGATTAAATTTTTATTTCCATCTGAAAATGAAAGGAAATGCATAATAAAGAACTAGGAAAGCCTGAGTCTCCCTATTTTTTAAACTTCTGAAAGATGAATACAAAGGAGACATATTACAATAAATTTCTTTCCTTTCAGAATTCCCAAGAAACTTATGACCATATTCTGAAGTTTTGAGCTATGTAGAGTTGACTGCTAAATACTTTATATGTTCTGAGCTAGCTGATCCTACTGGCCCTCATTTGAGCCATAGGACTACATGACCTCTGGTGGTCCTTTCCAAACCAAGTTATCATTATTTTTTTCCAAAGGGAACAAAGACTAGTCTGTGCTTTTCAAGAAATATAGCCAACCTTTTTTTTTTTTTTCATGTTTGCCACCACTTTTACTGTATGCATCTTCTCCAACAAGGAACCTTTCAACAGCCCAAATCTATATGCATTTTATATATGAAAACTCTTTAAAAGTTATTTCAATCCCAAATTATCTTGTCACACAAACTGAAAGGATTTAATGCATTTAGGTTAAATTAGCCTGGTAAGAAAACTAAGAATGCATCCTAAGTCCTCCACTAGGTAACACTAAAGAAGGAAGTGGGTGTAAAAGACAGTGCTGGTATTTCCTGTAGAAGAAACTCCAGCTTTACAGTAATACATTTTCTGTCTGTGATTCTGAAGGCAGGACACTGTTTTTTAAATCAGCTTTCATGTCACACGGCTGTCAGCCCTGTCTGCAGCCAAAGCAGTGGAATCCCCTGCACAGTCCACAGCTCTCCCTGCCAGCACCAGCCTCCAGTAACACCTCCCTGTGCCAAGGGCCAAGGTCATGCACAAGCCCTCATCTCCTGTGGATCATCACACGGCCACCTCCCAGCCTCCTGCTGCCTCCACCATGGCCTATCCATCATGGTCAAACCTTCTAGCTGGCCCACAGGTTTACTCCAGAGTAAAAAGCTGACTTTTCCAAGAGTATCTTGGAAGATAAACATTCTGAGGCTCTTTTTCCCCAAAAAATTCTTAATCATGGGTGTTTCTTGATTAATACTACACAAAAACAAGCAAAAAATCTCCCCTTGTGCAATGCACCAAGATCTTTTTCTGCTTCTCTGCCTACCTGCTCTCAGCAGAGAGGAATAGAGATATTATTTAATAGATAAGATATCTAGGGAATTAAGTACAAGAATTCCAGTCCTAAAATACCATAAAGACATGATATTAAAATAAAAAAAAATAACCACAAAGTTTTTCTGTCATAAATGTGAAGGAATGCCATACAGGGTTGGAAATTTCTCCTCAAATCTGAGTGAGCCTTATTCCTTATTCCTCATTCCACCTTATTGCTCTGACACTTTTGTCATTGCTGTCTTCTCCCCTCCCCTTCTCCAAGAACTGCAAATGCCTTCTCTCTTTAACCCCAGCAACACACTGACCACCAGACTCTATCATTGCTCCTGCTGCAAGGGAACACTGAGACAAAAAAGGGGTAATCCCCTCAGAAAACCACTCACATGGGTCTACCTAGAACATCTTTATTCTCTCGTTTTTCAAGAATCACAGGTATTTCTCTATTCTAATAAAATTATTTCAAGGAAGTTAACACCATGACCACTTTTAAAGTTAAGCTTTAGCCTCAAACAGATTCTAAAAGAGACTGTTACTAGATATGAAGAGCTTTTTCTTTAGCATGCCCATAGTTTGCTTCAAAGCTCATTGTTTAAATAGGAACAGTTGACATGCAAAGTCAAATTTAAGGATCCTGGGAATAGCTGTGCATGACAGGCAGCTGGCAGGCAGGTTTACTGAAAGGATGCAGTTCTGCACATGAAGTCACAAGAGTGAGATTCCTAATTATATGCAGTAACCAAGGCATGGAAGAAAAACCAGTCCATCAGCTAGCACCCAGCAGCACAGTGAGGAAGCTTTGTTCTCTTCTCTGGAAAGAGGACAGTCGATACTGCTCATATCAAAGCCTAGATCCACAGCCCTCCAGGCTTAATTAGAAAATCATGAGTACAAAATGGCATTGGACACAAAAATGATCATTTTTCAAGTAAATTTAGTGGAGTGAGCACTCTTACATTTACAATCCACACTCTCTCATCCACCCTTTTCCCCTCGTTAATGATACAGAGTTGTCTGCAGATGCAACAAAACCTGTCAGCAACTGCAGGGTGTCCTAAAGCAAGTCTTGCCTATTATTCCAGCTGCATAGATGAAGGTCGCTGACACTGCTAACACCTCTGACATTTTATAATCAATTGCCAACATTTACAGAGCAGAAGATACCACTAGCTTTAAACACACTCAGAAAGAAAGAAATTCTTCTCAATTAATTTTAAGCTTGCTCTCTCTGAGCCAAAACATGAAACATGAGGCAACCTAACGAGTCAAATATTAGTGAGATTGTTTTCTGGCAGCCAATGCCATATTCTGTTTGTATATAAACAATTGTAGTTTATCCATCTCCTCAAAATAACTGCAGTATGAATCATTATAAGGACAACGTCAGAGAAAATTGCCAAATACTTGTAGCTGAAGAAAAATAGTAATTTAACTTTAAAAGCAACTATGAATATCAGATTATCAGCATGTTGCTAACACCAAATACCTATTGGAGAAATCTAGTATTTTGTGGATTAGACTCTTAGAAGATGAAAGGGGATGACCTTTACCTATACCTTTGCTGCTGGTAAAGAATGATGAAGCTCTTGCCATACACTGCACACTCACCTCGTGCCTGCTTTTCAGAACAGGAACAGAGATTGCTGCCTTTTAAACTGGCCTTACATTGATTTTTAGCCAGCTACAATATTCCACTGTTACAGCTAAGGATGGAGGGCTAAGGAAGAGATTTTAAAACAATACTTTGTAAATGGTCCACAAGTCCTGTCTGATTTATTAACTGTCAATGTGCTTGATGAGTTCAGCAGCTTAGAAGCCCTGGATTTGACATTACTGCCCTTACTCAATAGTTCAAAGCAATCATTTTGAGTTAATACAGGGCCTTAAAGAACATGGGGATCTCTAACTTAAGACCTTCTAAAGACCAATATTTGGTCAAATTTCTCACTCCTGACAGTCCTTCTCACCCTCCAGCTCCTAATCCAAACAATCAGTCCACCCTTGCTTTTCACAGGAGCTCCTTGCTCTATGTTGTAATATTTGCATCAAATACAATTGCCAAAGGCACTCCAATTTTCACTAATAGTTATCATTAGGAGGGGAAAAAAAAGTATTTTTGTCCAAAAAGAGCCATTTCCTGATGTTTAGCCTAGGCAGGATAACAGTCACAGGCAGCATCTTGGCTCAGCAGGCAACAGTAGTAGGTGGTAAATGAGAGTGCTGGGGAGGGGACAGACCTTTTTCCAGGGGGGAGAGGGGGCAGTGTCTGCTAAAGGAGGCACCCTGATGGCAGTAGATTTATGCATCCACTCCTGTCAGTCTAGGAGGAGGGAATCATTATGCAGGGCCAGCTGCAGGGGTGTGCACTGCTGTCGGGAAAAATTAGAAGACTAGCAATGAACTATAAAGAAGGGAGAAATGACAGAGTGAATGAAAACTCCATGATAAACCCATTTAGGCTCTCTTCTCCCTGGGATGAAATATGAAGCTTAATCTCTTTGGCATTTATGCTTGCAGAGACTCAAACAAATCAGCCTAGGTACGCTCAGGCACATGGCCCAGAATGTGCAATGACAGCGTCCACCCAAAGGACTGAAACTGCACAGGGTCTGGAGCAAGAATCCTTTCCCAGCACGTTCAGCTAAGTTCTGGGGAAGCATCAGAGCACACTAAGATGCTTTTGGAAGAAATCTCCTCTGCTGCCGCCAAATGCCTTCTTTGTGCAAATACCTTGGGAAGAAAGCTTTTCCATTTGAATACCTTGGGAGTGTGAGGGATCGGGGTGGGCAGAGAGAAGAGATGACCAGACTATAAAACAGCAAAAAGCACCAAAATGAAGGCTCTGGTATTTCACCCTTATTTGAGAAAATGATAACTTTCCAATTTCATGTAGCATTCCTTCCCCTAGGAGAATTTCTGTCTGAGCTGGGGAGGTCTGCATAACTTCTTGTCCTGTTTAAGGCAGAGGTGTGCCTTTTCTCCCTTGTTAGTGCATTCAGAGATAAGAAATACTCCAAATATTTATTCATTGTGCTCGGTTATTAAAAAATAAGGATTTTTGGTCATACTGGTATCAGAAAACAAGGGAATAGGGAAAGAGCAGGCAAGGAAAGCAGTGTTCTTTAATACACCCCCAAAAGCCCCTGGTTACAATTCAAGCCCCAAGCCTAAGAGGGAAAGTGTTTGGTAGCTTTTCCTTCTGCCTGTCCTGACCACTGTTAAAACTTAGGCACTGGTGAAACTCTTTCTGGAATGCTAATGCCTTGCTGAAAGCCAAAAGGTACAAAATGGGAGCTGTTTGGAGAATGCTTTCCTGGGGGAAAAAGGGAGGGAGGGAGGGATGTACTTCAATACCTTATTTTAAGCTACACATAGGGACTCAGTGTTAGGAATATTTTTACCAGGAAGAGAAGAAATACATTTTGTTCAGTATGCTAACATTGTAAATTCTGTCACTGTATGTCCTTCAGTGTAAGCTCTTTGAGATACAGTTTGATGAGAAAAGTTTGTTCAATTAAGTGTGTGAGAATCAGGGAAAACAAAAACAAATCACAAGCAGTTCTATTGTAAAAGTCCTTCTTTCTACTACACAGCACATTCAGAAACACAGGTAATTATTTAATTCTCTGTAAAATACTTCGAATCCATCTGCCTTTTTTTAAGGCAGCTCTTTTATAACATTCTTCCTGGTGGCATCGTCTATCAAGTGTAAAAAACATTTATGCTACCAGGTGTCAGATTAAAACACTATTGACCACATTGTAACTACCTGGTGTGTTTTACAAGCATTTATACCTGCACCGTGTCAGTCTAACAGCTTAAAGAATTGCAAAAGCTCAAAAGTGCATTAAAAAAAGAATCACTCCAAAACAATGCTGCTACATTGCTTCATTAACACTATGAAGGTGTAAATGGGGTACTGAAGTGAAGACTGGGGTCTCCTGATGAAGTAAATGGAAGATAGCTACATGCACGAAGGCTGAAAAAACATAATTCTGAAGGCCACTGTTTGATCAAAGCTTTGTGAGAAAACACAGAAATAAACCACAAGCTGTTACAGTGAGCAACAGAAATAAAACTGGCAAAATTCTAAACTATGAAACTATATAATTGTCAAAGTGCAAACAGTACCTCTTACAGCTACATGGTTATGTTTCACTTTTTTTTTCCTAAGGAAAGTAAGGACAGGCAAATGTATAATTTTAATATCAATTCAGGAAAAGCTTTAAGAGTAAGATATCAAATATATTATGGAAAAGGGAAAAGGAACACAGTTAGTGACCTGACTTGAAAACAGCACAGTGTCAAGTTAATTTAAAATTCAATTTCAGTTTAAAGCATTACAAGGAAGAAAGAATCCTATGTATCATAGGCTGTAAATTGAAATGCTAGCAAGGTTTTTGTCTGCCAACTAGCTGTGTATCAGCTATAAAGCCAGATTGCAGGTGCTTCTTTTAAGAGATTGGGCTGCAAGGCTCATAGTCTAAGAAGTTTGTCATTTACTATTCCCTAAGGCATTTTATTTAAATTTTTTTTTATAGTTTGCTAGTTAATGGAAAGCTGGCATAACAACCCAGAGGTCATTTCAGCAAGGTACAGTACCTGATGCAAAAACACAGAGGGTCCTACCCTGTGGAAGTCACCAAGAAGGTGCACATTCATATAAACACATCTTTTACAAAAGCAAACATGCAGAAGCAGTTTGTCTGCAAAAACAGCTTTTAGGGTGACAGAAATTTAATAAATAAAGAACTCTTGGAGTTTTTTCCACGTTCTAGAAAACATACCTGCACAAAAATGTTTCTTTTAAACTCTACACAAAACCTTGAACGCAACAGTTTGAGGGAAGAGGCAGGATAATCCTCCCAGTTTTCTGAGCTGAGGGATAAATAAATCTGATGGAAAGATTTAATTCACCCCTGGACTCCAAACTGAATGAAGACCTACTCAGATTTGGTACATGTTATAAAAAAAAGTGACTCAAGGACAGCAGCTAGACTTCTAGCTTCAGAAGGTTCATGCAAAGTGCACTGACCAGTCTGATCAGAAATGCAAATTCTGCTCAGAAAGGCAGATTCTGCTCCTCAGCACTAACAACCCAGCTGGCCAGCAGACAGGAGCAGGGCTGGAAGGGCATGGAAAACCTGCACCAACAAAGAAAATAAATGTATATCCCTGACCTCTGCTCCTCCAAAAGAAAGGCAAAGAAAAGCTGCCATTTACAGCAGCTGGGCTACTTTTATTTAGTCACATAGGCCTTGAACCTCCTTGTACAAACACTGTGAAACCTCGAAACCTTGCTGAGGGAGCAGATGAGCACCTTGGAAAGCTTTAGTTTTGTCAAAGTGGAATTTAAGGTGTGTGCAAATTGGTACTCAGGAAAGGGTAATATTTGAGGACATGAATTTATCTCCACTGACATATCCACAGCTGGGAACCAGTATGAACAGCTTCCTCATGCTGATATACTGCACTTCTTTTTCAAATGGAAAGATGTGGAAAACATTATTAGAGGTGATAGAAAGGTGTTTTTGGACTGCAGTAATGGTTTTTATCCTATCTTTGAAAATTACATAATTGTGTAAATTTATCATATATACCCATTATATATAGTTGCATTTTTCATAAAACAATTTCTAAAAATGCTGGAAGATTTACAAACACTAAGGAGGGAGGAATTTGATACAGCTTGAGATGGAAAAAAAGCCTTTTGCCCTTACATGTTTTGTTTTTTTTTTATTTAAATACATCTGGGCACCTTCCTGCTCTCACAGCAATATATGAGTCTGTGGTTATGCCCCTCCCCACTCCCCTTCAACTCCCCACTTAAACCCTCACCATTTAAATGGCTTATTCACCTTTTTGCCTTAGCATGCATTTTTGGACCTACAGCTCTAAGGCAGATTTTTAAAAAAATTGCTGACACTTAATATGGAAACTACCACCACTGCACCAATATTTATACACATGGTATTACAAAAATATACCATTTGCTGTAATGTACTGCTCTTTCCCTGCTTCCTAGTCTAGCAGAAAACAGAAACAGGTTTAGCAGCAATAAGGAATTGACGGATATCTTCACTATGCCATGCCCTAGTGAAAAAGGTTCATGTCTGAATTATGCAGTGTCCCTTACAGAGTGGCCAAAACAAGCCTCAGTTTGCTTAAATTTCTGTGAAAAATAAGAATCACTGCTTTAAGAAAACCCAAATACCAAAATAATCCAAATTTAAAACCATGCTGCATCTTTTACCAGGAAAACCAGGCCACAGCACAGGGATGTTGCACACAAGAGGATACAATACTTGCTTTCTTTCCAAGCTGTCCCTGACACAGCATGTGACTCTATTCTAATGCTACTTTTTAGTAAAACATTTTTTTGGTTGCCAGATGTTGCACAACCCAAAGAAGGAGGACTGGAAGCTGGAAATGCCAGCTGCTCCAAGATAACTTGCCTTGGACTAAAGCAGCCTGAGATGGGAATGCTCCTCACATGATGGAAGGAGCCTTCTGTGCAGGACTTGAGCCTTCAGATTTTTACCAGTTTGGTGGAGTTTGGGAATTCAAGTTTTGCTGGACTTTGTAGCACTGTCTGATGCCATTTGACTGTGATATGGGCAAAACCAACAAGCAGAGGTGACCAGAGATGATCGCACACAGACACAACCACAGCGTTTTCATAGGAAGGTTCGCAGTGTACCACGGAGTGGGTAAAAGGATTAAATGCTGCATCAAACTCCATCCCACTGCACATGTAAGAACAAACAGTGGTGCAGCAGAAGACCAAAAGCAGCCTAAGACTTTGCATTTAACTGTCAATCATTTCATCTCAAAAAACTAAAAAGAGGTTGCCTTAAAATAATTTTAAATGTTTCAGTTCTTCCTCTTACATTTGCTTTGCACACCAAAGTGATAAAAAAGCTTCAAATATTCCAGTATTATGCAAAAAAAGTTTAAAGTATTGGTAGTACTTCAGAAAAAAAAAATCAGAAAACCCAAACATATAATCAAATTCTTTGAAGGCACTTTCTATTCCTCTAAGACATTTATACTAATTGATGAGCCCCTCATTTCATCTCTTATCATTACAGATCATTTCTAAATGACTGAGATTTAGGATATGCTATTTTAATACTGATGGTGTACCTAATGAGATCAGATTTTTAATAAGATTCTAGGCATTTATATTAGAGAAAGGCTTTGACAAAAAAAAATAGGAAGGTAGCTGTATATCATTATAAGTGAGCCTGTTCAGATCATTATAATCACACTTGCTATTCTTTTTTATATACCATTACATAGTATAGGTGAAAATCACAAAAATATATAAATCCTTGGTACTAGCACAAAATGCCTGCAGGTCCATTTGTATCTCATTCTCAGTATATACACAAACTTTCAGTAGAGATGCTATGCAGGATAAACACATGCCACTTCTGATTAACTTAACCACATCTAATGTGGCCAGCAAAAAGGTTAGCTACTTCCTAACTTGTTTATTGACCACTATCAGAAAAACAATTCAACATCCATGTCAGTAGCGATATTCTAATTTTAGTATTATCACTTTTTAGCCTGTATCATATCTTTAGTCTGTGAAATACATAATTATGAAAAGTAATTATCATATATGTATAGGTGTCAATAGCTACTACTAAAATTCTGCTGCTTCATTTTTTGTGCAGAAGTATATCTACAGTTACTGCAGGTTGCCAGTAAGTCTGCAGTGTGTCCATATGTTAGATTATACACAGCCCAAGGAAATGCTAAGACACATCATCTTTCAGTAGTATAGCAATTTCAGGCTTGGGCTGATTTTCCTACAGAAATACAACCAATTAGTATTCAATTTTGAGCCATACCAGGAACACTCCTTCAATAGATTCAAGTGCCTTGATCATTTGCAGCAGCTCTTTTGAAGGGCTGACCTGAAAAAATTAAACAGACAAGTATGCTTTATTTCTGTACATTCCTGAGTTTATTGCAGCTCCTGCTTCTATGCACTTTCCTCCTTCACTTGGGTCCAGTCCAAGCCATCCAGGCCTCCCAGGACAGGGAGGAATCCTTGACCCACATTTGGAGGATAAGTTTGTGGTGGGTTTCTGGGGTTTAGTGCAGGCAGCATGAGATCACCTGCACTGCTGCTCTTTCCAGGCTGATGACACTGAGGTTTCCGTATAAAGTACTGTTTGTTCAGAAAGACAGCAATGAGAAGAGAAGCCTGGCCATATCAAGGAGTTAACAGACCTGCATGGCTCACAAGGAGTCATGTGCCTCCTGCGTGAAAGCCCTGGAAGAGTTTCCCTGCCTGCTCAGCCGAGCCTCGAGACTGCCTTGAAGAAGTCATTTGCTGCAGTTTGAAGTCCTTTTACCACAGTCTAAAAGTAAAGATATTCCTACCTAAAGGTAGGAAATATCTATAGTTCCTCTATAGGAAACACTGTCTTTAGAACCTGCAGTGGTATTTTATCACTTCACCTATTCAGACTGGAGGACAAAGCCCAAGAGAGCCTAGAGAAAGAGATGCACATGCAGTGGGTCAACACCACAATCACTGAAGATGCTATCTACCTCCAAAGCACTTGCTGTTGTCCATACAGATCTGCCTGCTGAGGGAACCTCTATTCTACACCTATAACCCAACTGCTCCTGCAGACACAATTGAAAGGTAAATGTAGACAGAGTTCTGTATGTTCCCAGCAGAGTCTTCCAAGTACTTTCCACAGATTTAGTAAATTGAGTATCTATTCAGCTTCCTCTCTTGATCTTGAACTCCTTATAAATAAGACACGAAGGATAAGAAGTTTTGATCCCACCAGAAAATGTAATTTTTGCCTAAAGCTTGTGCTAGTTACCATTAAATCGCTATCTAATCTTGCAAGTACACTGCAAGTCAGTCTGAAGAGAAAGTGTCCTTCTATTGCCAGATACTAGTCAGTTCACAAATATTGTGTGCATAGAGTAAGAAAGTTAAGGTACAGGATTAGTGCCAGGATACAAACATATTATGCTTCCAGTTTGTTATTCCAGTTCAAACACTCTCACCTAATCTAGTTCTGAAATGTATTAGCTTCAGTTACGAGTAAATACAACTGTAGTCAATACTAATAAATAGACTACAAATAAATAAAAATGAGATTTTTTTTTTTGTCTTTGATGAGGAACTATTACAAGAGACTTATATGCAAAGAGAATGGCCATTTCCTAATGCGGAATCCATCACTGTCACTTAACATATGACTCTCTTGTAATGCTGTGTTATGAGACAGAAAGTCAAATAATCTCTTTTGCTTTGATGAAAGCATGAGGAAGTTGACTCAGATGAAAGCAGGGAGTAATCTGTTTAAACAGCTTGGGTCCAAAGTCGAAAATCAAACAAAATCAATAACAAATACAAGCCTGCTGTATTTGGAATATGGAGAATCTGCCTTAAGCATGAAATAAAAAAAAAAAGGATGAAATGCTACTACAAAAATATTTCATGCCAGAATATTCTATATGTGAGGTTTGTGAAGACCCTCATTTGTTTGAATTTACATGTGTTTATTCATGTATAAATTGATATAATACACACTATTTGCTAGTAATTATGTAGTTTAAGAATGTTTTGGCAAATCTACAGATAATGAAGAACATCAGGGTAAATTGATATTTATCAGAAAATCAAAGAAAGAAATGTGTTTCAATTATTAGGCTCCAATCTTTGGTGATACATTTCTGGCACATATCTATTCAGGTCGGGTTTTTATCTGAGCTAGTGATGTGTTCAGAGGGAGCACAGAAATGCCTGCATCTTGGGTCACAGAACGATTTCAAAGGAACTCGCCATTCAAATCTTTGGGAAGAGGCATTCAACAAGTCCCCTCTGCCTTTTTAGAGAAAAAGCAAAAATGTGCAAGTTATGTTTGCAAAGTAGGAGAGATCATTCCTTCCCATTCCATCTATAGAAGATTTGGCAAGAGTACTTACACAGTAGTATTAGTGAGAATACTTACACAGAGGACAACAGAAATGTTAACAAAACAGCTTAAAATTGGATTTGAATTTGGATCACTACAACACATCCTTCCTACACCTTAATAGCCAAAGGCATGAAAAAAGCTGCAAAGAGAGCAAATGTGTTGTCTTAAGTTGAAAAATTCAAGTATTCATGAAAGAAATCAAAACCTAAAATCATCACTGCAGGCTTCTGAGAAAAGATATTAAATGTGCATGAACCTTTTCTACACAGGCAACCTGCAAAAGCTCCCCACTAACCTGAGATCTTCTGAAGTAAAAGCAAACTCAAAACCCCCAGAGCACCTTCCAATGTTCAAAATTATTTTTCCATAATAATCTGAGAGAAAGACCAGTAACAGTTCATGCTACCTTAGTGAAAGCAGGCAAGTGTTTAGAAACATAACATCCAAAGTGTGCCTGTGAACATAGTTTATTAAATTCTCTTAAAATGCAGAATTACTGTAATCATAACAAGAAGAAGCACGTAGCACAAATAATCAAATTTATAACTGACTTCCTTTTACCATCTGAAAGAAAATAGCTTTGCAGATTTTTGCTCTTCTTCTCAGCAGTCCAAAATAATGCTCCTCAGGGAACTGAACTAGTGAAAAGGCCAAAATTTTCCAGAAGGAAGATGGAGGATAACAACATATTAAGCTGGCCAAAATAAATAGTTTCAGATTCTGATTCATCAAGTAGAATACTGTGAATGGTATTTTTATCATTCTGTAGCAAAAAAACCCCTCAACTCAAAATCACATTCCTTGAACAACGTTTGCGCTTCCTAAATATTTGGAGGAGCACATGTTTATCTGCAGTCCTGTGAGTGGAGTAACTTTAGGCCGTGTGATTGCATTTGTCTCAGAACTCAAAGTGTTTGAACAAAACCCATGACACCCACCTGGCCGAGGGTTAAAGCAACCTTTCACAAGGAAGAAATCAACCTTTGTGGTTCTTGGGATGGCTTCAGGCCCATAAAGAAACAATTGCATCACGCCCTAATTACTCCAGCTGACTCAATGCACAAACTGGGATCCCTCTGAAAGAATTTCAGAACATTTTGTAATACAGAAAATTAAGGTGTTGCATTATATTTCCCAGACCTGACAGCAAGTTTTTTTGCAGAGCTCATTTAAAGTAGAACCAATATAAAGAGGGAGCATTAACAGGCATGACAAAATTATGCAGAGGATGGGACATATGGAGAACATCCTTCAGCTACAACAACAGACTGTCATGTATGACTCTCAGAAATGGTAGCACTATACTTCTACTGCTCTGTTTTCCCCTGCAACTTAATCTAAGTAAATTTCAGTGAAAAAAAGGTTTGTTTTTTACCCTTACTAGGTAACACCACTGTTATTCTTGCATCCTGGTAAAAAGGAGCAACACCTGCAGCAGATGATCTATAAAGATTCCCAATTTTCTTGTGAGAAACAGTATTTTTATTGCTTAATTTGGTTTATCCATAATATATATCTCCATCTTCCATAGTGATGGATAAGGAGTTTTGATCAAGCAATTTGATACTGGGGAAAAGGAATTTGTATTTTATAGGGAAGACATACATACAAGGACAGAAACACACAATAGAGCGTTATAAGGAAAACCTGCAGTGTCCTAGATACATTTATATCTCTTTGTATGTATTTCTCCTGTGTGTGTACATGTACGTTATAGATATGCTAGGAGGAGCAACACTAACTCTACAGGGTTGCATCTCTTTCTCACAGTATATATATTCCTGGAATTCAATCAGTTATAAGGACAAGCAAATATCTACCACACTGGTAGGCAGCTGCTCATCTTTCAGGCAAGATATATATATCACTGGCTAATGCCAAAATAAAATCATAAGGTCTATATATTAATTGAATATAAAAAGAGGTTGGGAAGCACTTACAATAAAGTGACACACTCTAACATAAGCCACTATATTCATTTCCACAGCAGCCTGCAAAGTGAAGCAGCCAAGGAGCAGGGACATGCTTTTAGCAGCCCTGGCCAGTGGGCTCCATTTCCCTCACAGGAGCAAAGCTGCTGCCAGGGAGGGGCAAGTGCTGCAGCTCACCCCACGGCATCTGCTCGAGTCTGGGAGCTGGAGCTTTACACAGGAGATCTGAATCAGGACTTCAGTAAAAAGCAAAGGCAAAAAGCACCAATGCACATTTCCAACCTCAACTGCTGGCTCTGCATATACAACTACATAATCCCTTCTCCCATTCCTAGACCACTGTCTGGAGGCCTTGTCTATGTTTTGGCATTCATTGCAAAGTTTTCATTCCAGTTCTGTACACAAAGACTTACATGATGTACTTTCTTTTTTTACACCCTAAAAAAGTGTCTACTTTGATCTTTTCAAGCCACCTTCTCCTCTTCTACAGTCCAATTCCACAGCAAGCTCTGGACTAGCACACTGTGCCTGTGCCTTACAGATGTTCCTCCTGGGCAAGCATGTTTATTTTTGGATTGCAATGCAATCCTGTAGCATGGAATTAAACAAATGAACAACCCACTCCTTCCTGCAAAGGCACGTGAAGACTTAGATTTAGTTCCTTGTCATGAGAACCCATCAGCAGTTAAACTATCTATCTATCTCCATCACCATAAGTCAGCAGCAGGCTTCTTTTTGTACAACAGCATGAAAATAAAGCTGCCAGTAACTATTATTTTGATGTATCTGGCAGATAGAGCATAGCCTATCTATTCAGCCAGGGCACTGAACTCAGTATTCCTGTGGTCAGAAGCCCTTTGACTCGTCTCAACCTCTACCTTGGCTAAATTTCTCTTTTGGTTTCTCCATCATGACTGTGGGGCAGACAGCAAACACATTTGCTTCCCCAGGGAGGCATAGAGCACAGCTGCTCCGTGGTGACGTGCAGGAGAAAACTTGTGCTTTTATATTTTCCTCTGTTCAATCTCAGCCCAGACACACAGGTCATCCTATGTACACAGGATTTTAAGTGGAGGCCACCAGCTTGTCTGATGCACGTAATTAAATTTGCTTTACAAGCTTGTAAGTAATTAAATATCACTTCTCAAAGTGAGATTTTAATTGTCCTGAGTTGCCTGACAATAGCATTTTTCTCAATCTGGTTTGTTCCCAAGTAAATGTGAAATTTTAAAGGAGCTACCACTGATAATTCTATAAGAACTAAAAAGCAACAAAAAGTGTTCAACTACCCATAGCTTTAAGACAATAATTATTAAATATTCCTAACAAAAGTTTCAAAAGTTTATCCAGATTTTCATCAGCTTCTTGTCAAAGGAAATGTTAAAAGACAGAGTATTCTGCCTCTGTTTTAATGATGCTCACCATAAATCCTGAGGCAGATCTCAACCACAGTTTTAAAGCCAAATCCATGTTTTTCAAGTCAGAACCAAATCTAAATTATCATAAGAGTATCTGTAGATACTTTCTTAATCTGGAAAACTCATTAACTGTTTGGTTATGTAAAATAATGAAGCCTTAATTTCAAGTATTATTGTAAATTATTCTTACTATTTCAGAATTTAATAAGCATTATCTTGAATTTTCAAAAACCTACAAACTCCCTGGAGGAGCCAGTACCACACAAACTTGTCAGATGTGGGATAGAACTATTTTCAGGATCTGAAATGCAGCATATAAACTAGCCAGGTATGTGCCTCCACTGCAATGACACTTAAGCAGTCACATCCTTGCAAAGTCTAGTTAAAGGACATAACCACGTTTTCAAAACTTAAAAATGCAGTCTTATTTTTCTCTGCAGCTGTCTGTATTTTACCCTAAATATCAGACCATCCACATTAGGTGTTGGAGAAAAGAGCCTGCTCTTGTGCAGTCAGATACAGAAGAGAGATACAGATATGGCTTCCTACTGATAACAGGGTCAGGGCTGTACTCTAAGCAGGTGGATTCTCCTACTCACTTGTACAACTGCCCCAAACTTCTGTCAAGCCAAGGTAGCTGTTGTCAAAGTCCCTAAGCCAAAGAGGAGGGAAGAACTGCTCTCTGTGCAGTTACCCCATGACACATGGGTGGAGATAAACAGATCTCCTTTTAGAGTCTCTTGGGGGGAGCATTAGAGTCATCCCCTCAAGATGCTTTGGGAAGGTCAATTCTTGCCTTTGACCTGGAATGCTGTCAGAAACAAGATTAGGATACAATGACAGGGAGTGGTTCCTCACAGATTTACACCAGAACAACCAGGCCAGTGCAAATTTACAGAAGACAAAGGCAGAATTAGAGGGGCACCTTAGGATTTACCAGCAAGACAGAAACTAACTAGAAGCTACATAATTACCTTGCTCCTTCTCCGAATACTGAAAAACTCAAAATATCCACATATCCTGCAAAAGGCCACAGAATTAAAGCATGTACATGGTCAAGAAGAGCAGTAAGATTTGTATCAACAAACCCTTAGACATGAGACTAAATACCTTAGAAGCTGAACATGCAAAAAAGATGCGGAAAGATATAATCAAGGCCAAACACCATATTGCAATATTAAAAACCACAAGGTCATCTGAAGTCAGATGTGCAGATAGTTGCTCTCCATGCAATCTGTGTCACAAGTTGAAAGTTAAAAAGAGCTCATCAGAATCCTAGAATCCTAGACTGTTTTGGGTTGGAAGGGGACCTTGAAAACCGTCTAGTTCCAACCCACCTGCCATGAGCAGGGACACCTTCCACGAGACCAGGCTGCTTAGAGCTCCATCCAACCTGGCCTTGAACACTGTCAGAGATGGGGCATCCACAGCTTCCCAGTTCCTGTGCCTTTCCACCCTCACAGTAAAGAACTTTCTCCTAATATCTAATCTAAACCTACTTTCCATCCCTTTGAACACATTCTTCCTTCTCCCTGCAAAGCCTGCTCTTGTAAATAGTCTTGCCACATCTTCCCTGTAAGCTCACTTTGGGTACTGGAAGGACACAATTAGGTCACCCTAATAATGAAGCCTTCTCTTTTCCAGGCTGAACAATCCTAATTCTCTCAGCATTTCCTCATAGGAGAGGTGCACATCCCTCTGATCAACTGAATCACAAACTGAATTTTGAAAGAAAAATGGATACTAAAATACAGAAAAGGCATGTTGAGTGTGCAATTTAGATTTTTTTTAGGGGAATTTGATTAATTGATTAATTTTAATTAAAAAAAATAATTGAGTACAAGTCTACCCTTCAAAACTACAGTATTCTCACAATGTCTCTTAAATATTTTGCATTTCCCTCGTGAGATCAAATGATGATATATGATTTAACTCCCACATGATGTGATGAAGGGAGATGCTACATATTTCTCTTTCCTTATTCTTTTCTGTCTAGTTTTGGATGTTTGAACACTTGTGTGCTGTCTTGCTCTTCATCTCAGCATTTATGGCATCCTGACCTGGAAATTATATTCACAGAAGTGAACTGCTAAGATGCAATTGCTTTAAAACTGCACAGAGGAGGAAAAAAAAAGCCATCTTAAATAAGCTATTAAAACCTTACTACAAACTTCTGGACTAGCAGCACCAATATCTCTTAAGCACCTGCTACCTATGTAACAGAGACAGTTTACCAATACCAATTACTCAAACTACCTTCTGTTCTACAGTGGAGCTTAGCAGTTGTGATGGGTAGCAGACTTAAAAACCCTCAACTTAAATTACTATAATACCTCAGAAAGAATTGACGTATCTTCATGGACACTGTTAAAACTGCAACAAGTGATTGCAATAATGAGTGTATGTTTACCATGTAATTACTGTCCTTCTAAATCCCAATTCAATTTAAAAAAATTATCTGAATGCATACAGATTTATAAGCACCTAAAAATTCTTACTTACATTTCCAATATGTGTGTTTGACTTAACCAGCTTATAACACAATAAAACAAATCACTATGAGCTGCTGACTATAAAAACCAGTCTGTTAAATTATTTTTATTTTGACAATTACAATAATTTCTTTCATGGGGCATGCTACCCGTTGTGCAGGCCATGATCTGAACAAGAAACAGTGTCAGCTGAGCTACCGATGCAACAACATTCATCTGCAATTCCACACGCGTGCACTCTGGGCTTCAGGTATTGTACAAGATATGTTTGAAGCTGCAACCCTGAAGATGGTTTAAGCTCACCAACAGCTTAAATGATTTATTGATGATTATTAAGTATTTACTGTGATAAACACAAAAACCCCCAGCAAGGTTTTCTACTTACCAAAGCATACACATGGTTTCTGCAGTTTCATATTTACAACTGCTTCTCTTTGAAGAATCTCTGAAATACCTTGAGATCTCAGGTAAAACTTTTGGAAGCTTTTGAGAACCTACTCATCCTCCTGGTGCTTTTCTGGACTTATAATGATAATTAAGAAATTTCTAAGCACTCTCAAAAGGAGAACAGCTGTGGCAGCTGTTCTCTCTTGCCCAATCATTGGGGAGAAAAATGTATGGAATGTATTTAATTAATGCAGTTGAGCAAAACCCACTTCATCATCTTGAATTACTTATTTGTAATGAGTTACTTGTTCAACACTGGCCAAAATAAAGTTTATCCACTAACAAAGAACTGATCAAGTCAGAACTCTTAGAATTCTGTTGCAATACTGTTAATCTCTTATTGTTAATTCAGAAAGTTAAGAGAAAGGAAGCTGATTTTAATTCATTTAACAGAACCCCAAACACAAGATTGTTCTGTTATTAACAAATGCTTCAAAGATTTTCTGCCAGTCCTGTTTCCTCTCCAGCTGGGAAGAAAGTTTTCTTCCCTATTAATACAAGTCAATCATTCTATGCCTCAAATTCATCTTTGAGGTTTCCAGTGACCTCAGTATTCCTTTAATGAACACATATTTCTTTTTAGTACATAAGAATTCCTTCTTATTACAGGATATTTCAATTCATATTTGTTGGTTAAGGTTAGAAAAGTTGAACAGTAAGTTTCATATGAAAAGTACTAAAAATACTGGGAATGATGGATGATACCCATACACAGGTGATGGTCAAAGGATGTTGCCCTGGTACTTTCAAGACAGCCATGTTCTGCAGTTGCAAAATACTATTTTTTCTTGCAATTTGGATGTACACTATGTTGTGAGGTGATATGTCATATTTTCACCAAAATCCTCTGAAAGGTGGCTGCAAGAAAAGTTGTCTGACTCTAGCAACAGAGAACAACAGCCAGCTATTCCACACAATCATTTAACCGCACGAATTAGGGCAACAAAGTAATCAATTTCCATAAAGCTAAGCACCAAAGGCCTAGCAGTAATCTTGTCTCTGGAATTCAATTTTAACATGAGAACATACTGGCACATGGAAGAGTGACAGTATTTTGGTGTATACTACAAAGGTGGTTACAGAGATACCTCTTGTCCTAATCAGCCAGTTTGATTAACACTTTGATGGGGCAGACTGTCCTCACTGTGTCTAGCCTCATCACCCTGAGTCTTTACACATTCTCTCCAAACTCTCCTCTGGGAAGAGCAAGTCTGCCATATTTTAATCTGATATTAGTCTTCAAGTATAAATAATACATGGAGATGAGCTAAAATGTCTCATTGATTAAAATTCTACACTGTGAGCTTGTCACATTTCAATGTGCAAATTGCTTCTGTCTGGCCTGCATTCAGAAGTCAGTCATCTAAATATATATACACACTTGCTTGATTTTAAGTTTAGCATCACAGCTGAACCACAGATTAGAATCAGAAGAGATTTTTCCCTACAATGAATTTTTAAGTAATGATGTATCTGGTCAACTGATTACCTAACAAGATGACTGTATTAGATGATGTGGCTGCCTTCACACAGCTGTGAAGAGCTCAGCCAAGTCTTGGGTTGAAAGCTAAGCCTTAGATTTCTACCATGGTTTGCAGCACTTTAACTATAGCTATAGTCCTCAGAGAGTCCAAGAAATCAGCAAAATGGAAAGGCCATGGATACCAAATTTGCATAGTAATACGTTTTTTTACATGTTTACAAGCAATTCTTAAACATCAAATGCATCTAGGTAGTTTCCTTGGGAAACAAACACAAAAGTCAGCTCTAGTAAGAGCTGTCCTCACATTTATGCAGAGTCTGTACATTAAGTGCAAAGGTGGTCAGAGAACTATGATATTACCCTGCCACATGCTCAAACTGTTTGGATTTTGAAGTCATATACACAATATTCAAAGATCTAAATGTTCCCCTTAAAAGCAGTGGTCAGACTTGCATAGGCACCTTTAGAGAAAAGGGATCTTAGAGAATCTATACATTTTTCATGCACAATAACTTGTTTCTTAAAACCACCTCAGAAAGAGAAATTATTTCAAAGTGATTTTTGCTATTTGAAAGCAATATGTCCATAAAAGCTCTTCTTTTAGGAATTTGCTTTTATTTTCAGGTCAGATAACCAAATTATTTTCTAGATTCAGAAAGTATCCAATAAACTCAGTAATTCAACATACTGAGCATAAGCTCAACAGAAAAAATACAGTCCTGCCTTGACCAGAATCATATTTAAATATACTGCTGTGTGAAGAACCTTCTCTCAGGAAGGCACACTGATTGAAACATGATATTGGAAGTTACAGCACTAATGATCATGAGCAAAAGAAATGAGAAGGGAAAAAAGCATGTAAACCACTGTCATGCTTTCTGCCAAGAGCAGAAGAAAAGGATTGCAGAAACATTCAGTTGTCACCAGCGTTTTTCAGTTTACTAATGCTAGGACCAAGTCTTTTATTCCTTAAGCTATTATAAGTTTGTAGCAACTAATGCTGTCTTTAACTGGTGAACATAAGGCAAAGATTGGTAAGGTCTCTGTGCTTACCTCATAAAAAATAAAAAACCACCACACAATCATGCAGCAATAGCAAGGAACTACACGATGCAGTTTTTCTAAGAATGAAGGTTCATTATTAAAATGAAATTATTTTTGAAGTATTATTTTCTATGGCTTAATCTTTAAAAAATGCATACTTTTGCTTTTTCAATTTTGCTTCATGCTGCCAAACTGACAGTTTTAAAGAAAATATGGTACCTGCAGAGACATCTTTCCAAATAAGGACTTTAAAAACATTTGAATTGTTAGAAAATTTGTTATTTAGTTATTACATGATTATATAATGAAGGGAGGAGAAGCTACTCAAAACAGAATATATTAAACTATATCTGTTTATGAAAAAATCTAACTTATATAATGCCTGTAGCCCAAAACCACATATGCACAGAAATCCATAAGCAAACAAACAAACAGAAAAAAGGCAGATAAATGCCTGCTGATAATTTCAGATTATACATGACACATTCTGGCATGTGCATCATATTGATATGCACAACAATTTCATGTTTATCCATTCAGCTGTATGCAGTGGGTGACAGTGCAGAAAGCAAGAACCATTTCAGAGAGGCAAATTGCATGGAAATAAAGTCTTTTCAATTGCCCAGCATTTTCTGAGGGTCAAGGCCATGCACTCAGACAGCTATAAGGATGGAAGGACTGATCTGTAGCAGTGCACACATGCTGCATTGACCCAGGTTATTAAAATAATGATAGAGTAGCTATTTCAACATTTTCAATGAACAAATAACCTGAATTTTCCACAGTAGTAGAAAATACTAAGGAGAAAATGGTAAGTAATCTCACAGTAAACTGACAAACCACATAGCTATAAAGGAGTTTTGGCAGGCAGTTGTCACCTCCATAACTTTGTCTTCACTGCCAGTCATCAAGATCAAAGATACCTAAAGAGCATTAAAGTAATTTGTAGAAGATGAGTGTATGCCTCTGTTGGAGTTCATAGGAATGACTTGAATCAATCACACTTTACAGGAAATGGCAAATCTTGAAAAAAGGTAGTAATTTGATTTTTATTTGTAAATTCTTACATGTTGCACAGTTTCTGCTAAGATTAAACCAAACTTTGTTTTTTGAAAGCTATATACTCTTCAAAACACCAAATAGTATCTAGCCTGCAAAATTATCGCAGTTTATTCTCAGGGTTCAGATCCCACTGAAGGAAAAAATCTTAATAACTGACAGCAGTCCATGCAGAATTCCAGTGAAAGTAGGCTTTTAACAGCAACACATTCCTCTAGCTTTCTAGAAGCTTCAAAACCTGTCTGACCTGAATCTATTTTTTGGACCTGACAGAAAAGCCTTCCCCTCCCTCCACTTCTGTGAATAAGCAGAAGAATACCTTCAATAATACAAGTGTTTTAAATCCTGCTTTACATGTGATGAAAGCTTAACCTCACCAGAAAGCCCAGTTTTGAAACAGGGTTTGAAACAGGCAACACAGCATGCTACAGCAAAAGGAAAGAAAAACAAAATCTTGTATGTCTTCTTTCAAAATAAAAGAAAGTACTGTAAAAGCTCTTTCAAGAGGTGAGCTAAAACATGCCCTTGCCCTTCCTAAAGTTGTGAGGGCAGTCTATGACAGTGTGGCCAGACATGCATATGTGCATTCGCCTCCAGAGGCGACTGCATCTGCTATGGGTTACAATTTCCCATAAGCAGCATGCTCTCTGTTGATGTGACTATATAATGTGTATAATTTTGGTGAAGTTGTTAGTGAGATACCACAAACACCAATTTCCAAGCCCTAACATAATGCAGAGTGGGAATACGAGTCCAAGTAGTTAATGACTGGTGGCAGATGCCACTCTATACTGTCAATCCTACCCATCTGCTGGAGGTTGCAATATCTGGAAAAGGATGGCCAGCATATTTCAGCATAAGTTAGCATACCAGGCTGTGAACTGCAATGAGGGGGAAGTCGACTTTCATTTCCTCCAGCCATCCCTGCTAAAGAAACATAGCTGACAGCTGGAACAGTAACTTCTTAAACCAATTCAGCGTGAAATTCCAGAGCATTTCTCTTGGTGCCCTCTAAAACTAGATGGCTTTAATCACCAGCTGGCTGAGTTACTGTAAGTAGATAGGCAAGGTGGCATGCTTGGTGTTCCCTCTTGTTATCTCTTTATGCAGCAGTGTCTGCAGGAGACCAAGTATTCATTAACTCCTGCCACAGTTAGCCAACAAATGCTTCCTGCCGCTTGCAAGGGGCTGGCTAGCTCTTTAATCTTTGCTAGAAAAGAAGGACGATTAACAAAACACCCTGTAAATATGCACAATTCCAGCCTTTCTTTCATTGCCAGGTGAAGACTAGAAGTCCAGTCTAATTGTTCAGCAGCACATGGTTAACAGTGCCACAGAATTTAGCATCTTTCCAACAAAATATCTGGAAAGGTTTTCAAGCATTCAGATCAAGCTGCTGTACAACGTTAGAATAACATGCAACCCCTACTGGAGTCTGAAGCACTGTATTTGTGAAATATTTTTCAGCACAGGAGGTTCTAAAAAAGAAACAAACTATCACATCCCCAAAGTGATACACTTCCATTTTTTCTTCTCCCATAGTGATACAGCAGACTTACATTTTCCCTGAAATAATTTTTCAAAGTTTTGTTGAGTTTAGTTAACCAAATGAAGTAAAACAATGTTCTTTAAAATCCATTTTACTGCGAGACTTGGGCATTTACAGCAGTCAGTGACTTCTGGAAGCTGTTACTCTGAGATACAGAATTACTGAGCTGAAGGATAATACTTGCCACAGCCTCAGCTTTAATATTTGAGGGTGAGGGATCACCTGTGCTGACAGTGGCTGCACTTAGCACGACTAGGAAATAGGAATAGCTTCTCCAGCATCCATCCATTTTTACAGGTTATAAGACAAATGCTTTTATCAGCACTGGAATAAATGAAATTTGTTTTCTAAACCAATTTGTCCTTTTGTGCTTGACTGTCTCTTTCAATAGAATTGCATAAAAGTAAAGCACATTCCTCAAAGAGCCCACATCGAAAAACACATGAGAGAGGCACAAAGAGATTAGTGCGGTCTGTCTACAGGATGGGTTTCACTGAGTTTGCATCTTCGTAGATATCCAAGAAGGAATGCTTTGGGCACAGCTCTGAGTCAGCTGACCCAGACGATCCACACCACCAGGCAGGGGGACCTTCTCTGTTTCTTAGCCTGCACTGTGCAGTCTCACATTCTTCTTGTGGCTGGCCCTCAGAAGTAAACTGATTTGCCTCCCTAATCTAGCAAAAACCTCATTTTCTTTGGTTTGGTGTGGTTTGGCTGCGTACTAGCTGAGCTGGCTCACTGTACAGACAGGCAATCTGCAGAGGTGATAAAGGATAGAATGGGGACAGCACCGCCTCTTTGGGCAGTAGGAGTCAGTAGGAGAAGGTGGCTGAGAGGGTGCCAGAACTAACATGGAGATCACCAGGCTTTCCTGACCAAGCTAGAAAAGGTCTAATAAAGCATGTATTATGGTACCCAAGGCAAACCTATAATGTCCTTTTTAACTGTACCGCCCAAATCAGGAAAACCTCAATGGTTCAGTGGAGATTGACCATTCTCCTTTCAATTCTCTCTCATCTTCATCTTCCTGGCACAGCCAAAGAGGGGGCAGAGCACACACCCTCTGTGCACTGCAAAATGGCTTCTTTCCCCAGCCCTCAGCACTGACAAACAAGCAGAAAGTCGCAGGGATGGGCTCTCCAGACATCCTCCAGCAATGTTTTCCTCTCAGACAGGCCAGTCTTAGGGCCAACAAACCCCTGGCAAACATGATGCATTTCAACTGGATCCTGCTGAATAATCTGTCTAAGGAGAATGCGCAGGGCCTTGCTATGGGAGCAGCTTGGGGGCGGGAGCCCTACAAAAGCCAAGATGTGGTGAACAGCTGTAGGATCCAGCTCACTTAGAGCTTACAATTTTGCTTCCAACTTAAGCTGGATCAAAACCAAGTCATTTGTCAGCAAAATGTAAACCACTGTCTCGCCACATTTGTGGGCACACAAATAGCCACACTGTTCCCGTGCCTTCCTCCAAAGTGTTGCACAGGGCTTTTTAACCTATGCAGGGCCAAATAAGTCTTCCTCGCTCTCCCCACTAGCTTCACAAGAGCTAATGTGGGAGGACTGGCTGAAACATGAAACCTAAGGGAGAAGGGCTGCACTTCCAGTGGGCAGTCGGGCCGCCGTGTGATTTTGGGTAATGCTATCTCCTACGCTAAGGGACCACTGGCTTTTAAAACACTTCCCAAAACCTTCTCAAAGGGCTTTTTGGAACACAAATAGACCTGAAGAATCATCCTACGTGTTATTCTAGATTATTACTTCCTTTTGTGAGTCTGAATTAGACCCAGAAGTTATTTATTTATTTTCCAAATTGTAATGGGGATAGAAGCTTCCGTCATCCAGACTTTTAAAATTCGAGGTACCACGGATAAATTAAACAGGTACAAAGTTTTAAAAGCAATTTTTTTAAAAAAGCAGTTATTGATATATTAAAACTTAATAGCTCTTTTCAAGACATTGTGTTCCATAATCAAAACCTCCTTAGAATTTTCATTAAAAAATGAAATTGCTGATCCAACAAACCATAACAGCCACAAATTGGGTCTGGAAATAAATATTTATGCATAAAAACCTACTTATTAATATTCTGATGAGGCTGAGACATGTATTTGAATGAAGAAAAGGCATTCCACAAATTAAAAAACGACTGAATACCAACAGAAAAAACTATTGACTTTCATGTGAGAATACTCAAGTGGCTTAAAAACTTCTCCCAAAGGTGGCCATTAATGGCAAAAGTGACTTAGCAAAATCAGATATCTTGTTTCTTTTTAGCACTGAGGTAGGGAAAAAATTAGGAAAAAAAGATTCCAGGAAAGGTACCACTACACCCTGTATGAAAACCCCACACAAAACAAAAAAGCAGCCCTACAGTTTTTTATACTCTTGAAATTGACATCTTGACTGCACCAAGCCTGTTAATAGGATGCCTGGCGACAAGAAGGAATATTTCCTCACTCTTGTCAGGACCAGCCTTTTAAAACACAATTTATGAAAAGTCAAGCTTTGTTGCAGCATGTGCCACAGCACAAGTCACAGTTGAGATGGCCACAATACACAATACTATCATATCAATACACAATACCATCATATCATTTCAGAAAGCTCTAAGCAGTCACACAAACTGAATAATGCCATACCACATCAGAAGGCTTTAGGCATCTACCCAGAGTAACATCACTCCTCTTCAGAAGGCTGCAAGCATCTGCTCTCCCTGCTCTTTAGCCCAGCCTCTTATGCCTCTCATGGTTCATACATTGCACCTGTGTGCCCTTTGTTCCCTTTGGTGATAGGTCAGTACATTTCAGCACTCCAGGTCCCATTGTATTCAATAGCATTCACCTGCTTCTCACAGCTGTAGCTCGTTGGGGTTGAGGCTCGGCTGCAGCCCCACTCCCAATTCCCACAAACCAGGTACCTACAAAGCTTGGCTCCCCAGTAGGGTTCTCCTCTCAGGATCCCTCCAGCCCAGCACAGCCCCCTTTGCTGGAGAGCTACACCACATCCTCCTGTTCCAATGAGACTGTGGTAAAACATTGTGCCGCAGGGAATCCTCAGGAATTAATTTCCTTTCCTCCTTCTACAAGATGCCCAGAGCTGTTATGCACTTCAGCCTTCCCACCTGAATTAGCAGCTTTTGGATCTGTAGCAGTGTCTGGAAACAGCACTGCAGCAAATCAGCAGCCACAGCCCAGAGGGAGGTGCTTGCCCCCACCTCCTCCAGGGTCTCCTCCAGAGAAGTGCAGCACCAAGGGCACTGGGCACCCACCTGAGGGGGTGTGGGAGGATGAGAGTGGAGGGCAAACAGGAGATAAGCAAGGTCTTCATGGTCTTGCAAAAGCAAGAGCCCAAGCTACACAATGCAAAGAAGGAGGGTAGTTGTGTGGTGGACGTGGACTCCCAAGCAGCTGGCAGCTTGGGACATCTGGGGCAGCACAGAGACTCTTTCTCTGCCCTCAGGTCTGAAGGGACAGGACTGGTTCTGTGATATAATAGCCTGAGGTGAGGAGCAAACTCCATCAAGTGGAGTTTCAAGGCCCACAAGGCCTTAATGAAGTATGAACACCATAAAAGAGGGGCTGGATAACAGTGGCTGGAAATTCCCTTCTCTAGGGCTCAAATGCACCCATCTACTGATGCAAGATGTTGTCATGGGAGATAGTTTATTTGTGGGGTGCCAAATTTGAGATGATGGAAAACTGAAGCTCACTATCCTATAGCTACACCTATCACCCCTTGTTGCTCATCTATGTAGGCAGTGGCGATATTGCCATGCTAGACCTGGAACTGAAGAATCACTACAGAGCTCTATGGGTAAAGGCTGGAGTCCAGGCAATGCTTTCCTTGATCCTAGACGCAAAAGGGAAAAGCGCAGGTAGGAGTGCGTAATTCCTGCCAATCCATGTCTGGCTGCATGATGACTGGCATTTCAGGCAGAGATGTGGCTTTTATGACTGTGGAACTCTCTTGAGCAACAGAAACTGAGAGAGATCCACCTAAGAAAACAGAACAATGCAGAATTGTTGCCCTTTATAGAAAAGGAATGCTCAAATGTGTGGAACTCATTTATGTGATGGACAATAGCCTGGGTGAATGCTTGTGGGTTGGCATTAAAAGACAGACCAATGAGGGCGGCACTGTGATGGGAGGTTATTGCAGACCACACAGTGAAGAAGTTGATGAAGTCTTCTGTAAACAATTCTAGGAAGTCTCTAGACCACAGACTCTAGCTCTCAAGGGAGACTTCAACCTCTCTGAACTCAAAGAGAGGGAATGGTAGCCCAAAACAGATTTTTGGAAGGTGGCAGGGACAGCTTCTTAACACAAATGCTAGATGGGCCACAAGGGATAACACTCTCATGGTGGTTCTTAAGGTCATTGTGGTATGTCTCAGTGAAACGAATTAATATCCAGCAATATGCATATATAAAAGAAATATCAAATATATATACAGACATGGTTAGATCTACAAAACTACATTTCACATACACATGACTCGCTTCTTGCCTTCAAATAACTTCCATGTGTATTCTGGAAATGTGGTTTAAATCATACGCATAGGTACACACAGGGAGTAAGAGATTCTTAAACTGAGTGCAAAATCCAGCCACTTTCTTTTTAAAAAAGCTGCTGTCTTAGCTTCCAATGATCTATTTCAAGACCAACAAAACAGACCATGTCACATAGCAAAAGGAAAACCTCTATTCCATATTTAGTCATGTAACTTCGGTATGGAAAACAATTAGCAAAACTATCACCTTTTCAAAGGCTTCAAACCAGTCATAAGTGCAAGCATTACTTTAAAATTAGAGAAGGTCACAAACAGCAAACAAACTACATCTTCTGTAACATATTGAGCCCTCATTATTAGAAAACACAGCTGTTAAGCATTACCTGAAGTAATTTAGCTATGGAACTCAAGTAGCTTAAATTAGCCAAGTCTTCAAATAGACTTGCACACCCTCTAATCATGACACGGAGTATCAGAGGGTTCTCAGGGTTGGTAATCTACATAATTTCCCACTTGTAGTCAAGAAACTCAGACCTTATTTGAAGTAGTTTTTATTATTATTGGCATTTCTTTAAAAGAACACCTTTCTGCCAACAGGCATATGAAAACCCTAGCTAATGTTTTCATATGTAAAGCCAAATAACACATGTTCATTGGACAGCAACTACCTCTCTTTTGAGGTATCTTCACAAACTAGAGTGACTTGCCTCCAGAGAACAAGGCATGAAACAGATCCAAAACACACAACCGTGTGCAGTGTCAGCAGTTACCTGGTGGGAACAGGGCAGACCCTGCAATGGGAGCCCTGTAAACTGGCTGTTCAGGCAATGCACCTGCAATAGCTGTGCTATACTGCCAGAAACCATCCACTACACTCTCTGCAGCCCTGCTACCTCTTGCTTTTAAGCAGTTCCTAAGAAAAGCCAGCATGTTATCAGGAGGTTTGATTTCACTGTAGTGGTGTCCACGTTTGCATTAGAAGCTTTGATGGTGTCAAAAGGCAACAAGCGATTGCATGATGAGGCAGACAATGCTGGGACAGACAAGGCTTTCCCACTCTGCTTTCTCAACACAAATTTCAAATACTGGAATTCCATGGATATTATTAGACTGAACTACATGAGTTCCACTATCTAAAACTCCATCCAAAAGCCAGCTACTGGATGACAGCAGGTTTCATTTCAAATCATTTTTGTGGAGACCAAACCTATGCTGATCTCAACTTCAAAGACTGTACATTACTTTGACAGAAAATGAAGGTCCAGAGAAAATACCAAAATTCAACATTCTGAATTGTTTCTCTGAAATTAAGGGATTTATTGGCTGACTATAATGTAAGAGATGAAATATATTTGAGAACAGCCAGAAGAACATACCAGAACTGAATTAATTACGGAATTACTTGGGAGAGAAAGAAAATACTTGAAGAGCTCATTTTCACTTGAGTGAATTGGGAGATATGTGTATTGCAGTGGGGATCCATTTTTCTCCTGTTGGGAGAGCGTCAGTCAAAGTCCCACCACATTTTTGGTAAATACCACCATGAATCAAGGAAGGAACAAGCCTGCAGTTTCACTTGTTCAATGCAGTTTTTGTTATTATTGCTGAGTCTGAAGGCAGGCTCCAAGGAAAATGAAGACTTAAATGAAAATTTTTGTTCAAAATAGACAGACACCTCTGAAAGCAAGAGAGGCAAATTACAGCTAAGGCCCACAGGGAAACCCAGCTCCTTCAGCACTAAAGGGAACAATGCTTCTTTGTGCAATGGAAACAGATTTCACCAGTCTGCTTTGGAGGAGAGCTCACTTATCTCTTACACCATGGCACTGAGAGGACTGGCAGCAGGGCTTTACAGCCTTACTCCATGGAAGGAATCCTCCAAGCACAGTGCTGACTGGAGGCATTTTCAGTCCTTCCTCCTCTTCCACAGAGATTACTTCCTACACCTTCCAGACCCCTGCTACAAGTGACCACTCTTGCCATGACAGTGCTTTTTGTAGTACTTCAGAGACACTGAAGCAAAGGCATACAGACAGCTCAACAGAGAGATGAGGCTGAAGGTTCACAGCAAGGTCCTGGCAGTACTCTCTGCTTACACTGCTGATGTGTCCTTGCTCCACAGCCCATCATCAGCTGCGCTGCATGGAAGCAACTCAACTCACGAAAAGCCTGCCAAAAGTAGGGGAAAAAAGCCCAGGCTGGATCAGTTCTGTGAAAAACTATCAAAAGAATACAAAGGAAGGATATGAGTCTGTATGGTTTTGTCTCACACATACAAACAGACACAGGACAAAAATTTTGTCCCACAAAATAGCAGTTTAAGTTGGTGGTGAACTTCACTGGGGACAGAGAAGAAGTCCAAAAAGCTGAAAATTCTCCCACTGGTTTTGCTGATGAAGGATACAGAAAGTTGGCAAATTCCTTGCTCTGCAAGTACCACCACATAGTGGCCTTCCAGCTCACAATGCTTCAGGAATCACAGGATCTTTAAGGTTGGGAAAAAACCTCTACAATCACCAAGTGTAACCACTAACCCAGCACCACCACGTCCACCACTAAACTGTATAGCCAAGCACAACATCTACATGACTTTTGAATACTTCCAGGGATGGTGATTTCCCTGGGCAGTCTGTTGCTATACCTGATCACACTTGCAGTGAATAAATTATTCCCAATATCCAATCTAAACCTTCTCTGGTGCAATTCGAGGTAATTTCCTCTCATCCTGGCACTTGTTACCTGACAGAAGAGACTGACAATCCAATGAATTAGCTCCTCTTCTGAATCCATACTCATGCATGCCTGTACCATGCCAGAAGACCACTCTAGTCTAACTATGCTATAAGAAGATCAACAGACCATTTTACATCTTTACCCTGACTTCATTCTCTATTGATGACTGCACTTGTTGTTATCTTGAGGTTCTCCAGAAAGCACCAGTGGGTTGCTCTGTGGATCAGCTTCTCATAGTAACAAGTTTTGTTTTCAGGCACAACCACATACTTGCTGTACTCCACCCACCAAGGTCTACACTGAGGTGAGCTCAGTGTTCATGTTCTCCAAAATAATGTGTTCTCTGACTATTCAGAGAGCAAATTATGGCCACCAGCTGTGACAAATCCTCCTGGATCCCATAACCACATAGCAGAGCTAAGAATGCACACAACACAACCATCAGTTTGAAGTACACACTTCCTTGACCATGTTCTTATTCAACTTATTCAAGCACAGACCATGAGAAAATATTTTCCATAATGCAAGTCACAAGCACTAGTCACAACTTGTAGCCAGACACCATCTCCCAGCTTCAGCTCCACCAGCTGGAGCAGTGACTGTCTTCAGCAGAGTGCTTTTCCAGGCTCCTGTGAATATTACCAACCTTCAAAGCTTCCAGCAGAGCCATTTGGATGATGCTCCCTCCCTTGCCTGTATCTGCCAAAACCAGCCAGGTATGTGAAGATCTATTCAAACTCTCCCTGCTAATTCTGACCTGCTGACAGAGTTGTCAGAAGGGGAGCTGTGATCTGCCCAACAGCTCTTGAGGTCAACTCTTGTGTCTCTGGAGGATGAGAGAAGAATAAAAACAAAACTAGATGTTCATCTCCATGACCAAAGGGGAGCACCTCTCACCATCAGCTAGGGAATGTTGGCAGCACAAGATGTGTTACATCTTCAAGCAGCAATGGAAGAGAACAACTGCAAAATCAATGAAGTGCAGGAAAGACCTGAACTGACTGTATGTTCCAACAGAGCAACTGAGGCATGACACCTTCCCTAGAGCAGCATGAGGAGGCTGTGGAAGAACTTAACCTTATACCAGCTTCCTCAGGTAGACCACAAATATGAGTGGTTGTGGAACCTACCCTTTCTAACTGGAAGAGTTGTAGAGGGAAAGCAGTGTGGAGAAGGCATAGGGCAGAGAAAAAATAAAATTTATTAATTAGAAAAAGGAGTAGAAGCTGAGTAGTCCTGTATACTAGTAGTCCTGTCATAAACAACTTCTCCCCAAAATCTCCCCAAACTGCTTCTGGGCCAATCCTGTTCTCTCTCCAAATACTTCTGTTTCTTAAAGCAATGTCCCTAGCCCCCTATGGGAGGAAAAACTGCAGGTGCCACAAAACATATAAGTAGCGGAGTGGTGAGAAAGTGATTAAAAACAGAACAAGTGTATGCACCTGGGGAGAAAGTGCTCACTGCTTACAGCCTGAAGAAGGTCATAAGGGACGGTGGCACATAACCAAAGAAATGATAAATGGATTTGGCATGTGCATTAACTTCTTCTTGGTAAAATCCATGAAGACTTTTGCTGGCTTTTATTACCATGTGTGCACAAATCCAAAACACACATGCTGTGTTGATTTAATCCACAACCACAGTGCTTTTATGTGTTCATTTTTGCTCAGTTCTGAGGCCTCATTGCTTCCTCTTTTTTCCTGCAGAAGTAAAAAACTTCTCCCTTTCTTGCAAGCAAAACTCTTCCTGAAAAATAATTCCGTTTACTCAGAAATGGTTCCCAGCCTTTACACCTGGTGAGCAGAAAGCAGTAAATTCTGTGCAGGATTTAGACTGAGAGAGTTTTGAGGAGAGAGCAGTGCAGTGCTTAGCTCGTTTCTCACACGCCACTACAATGGTTGAGCCTCACAGCAGGATGAGTATGTGCAGGGCTCCTCTGCTTCCCTACTCTGTGGTTTCAGTTTCTAAATGGATGACTGTAACTATAAATGTATAATGGGTTTGAAAAATAATCTTATCCAGGGCAAATGGAAAACCAAAATCATCAACTTTGGAAAATGAAGGGTTCTACTAAAAATAACTCTGGTATTTCTGGTTTTGCCAAAACCAGTATTTTCAAATAAGTTGGGGACTAATGTATCTCAGTGGCCACTTCCTGAGCTTGAAGACAGACAGCAACAGTCTCCTTCCAATCAAAAGCCAGCAGAATGAAATTACTAACTGCAGACAATTTAAATGCTCCATGATAAGCTCACCAATGGCACTAACAAGACAGGCAAGAATCACACCAAATATAGATGGCTGTTTTTTGGAGGACCCATAAAGAACAGCTGAGAAATGGGAAGGAGGCAACTGGAGAGGCAGAAAGACTGGAAAAGACTGAAGAGGGGACCAGAGTAGCAGAGATACTTTTCTGAAGCCCCAGAGGAAGTACTAGAGGAATGGGGAATTTAGAGCCCCTTAACAGTTTGGAGTTTATAGCAATTGAAGAAGCAATAGCTTTCCCTTCTGAGCACTTGGAATAATAAAACTTGTAGGCTTCTACTGGCAAGGCAAAATTCACAGCAAATAGGCAGCATTTAGTCCTCAGACATGGGTCAGGAATGACAGCACAGCATTACCTCCCCAAACATCTGTCTCCTGGGAGAGTCGGTGGTGTGCCACCCAGCTTCCTCAGAGGTGGGAAAATTGCTGCTTTCCTCCTTCTTGTCTATTTTTTATTTCACTCTATAGTTTTGTCAAACTCAGAAACTGCCAAAACCCCAAGAACTTTCAAAATGGAACTCAGAAGCTTAAGAAAAACAAAGGAAAGCTTCGTTTTCCACGGCTCAAGTGTTGTGCCAAAGTGCATTTTAGGTAATTAAAAAAAATTTACTAGCTCCAGATGGGTGTCAAAAATGAAACCTCATAGCTCAGTAGTTGAAATATGACAGTTTGACTATTAATGCCACAGGAAAAAATAGCTTTCTCAAAGCATTTGTTCCATGGGTCCCATGAAAAGAAAGGGCAAATACTGTTTTTTGTAAGTAGTATTTGGTAGCAAATGTTAAAAAAAGTCAAATACCTAATTATCTTATTTGAAGAGAGGAACAGCTGGTATGTTTCAGTGAAGATAAACATCCAGAATCTATGCTTGCTGTTTGAGAGTTGATCTTTTTTCTTCACAGGCTTTTCTGAAATTAGCCACTGCCTTACTTGGCAGCAGAAGAGGAAGCTACTGCTAAGCATCAAGTAATTAATTCTTAAGTTCCAAGAAAGGTAATATTAAGTATGCTTATCTATATATTTTTCTGAATTACATATGCATGGAAAGGATAGGAATTGTGATGAAGCTGTGGGGGGAAGGGAAGGGAAGGGTGCAAGATTCCTCTATTTTAGAGCTTTTTTTCAGAAAAAAAATGTTAGCACACATTAAAAAAAAGCCCTGCTAGTAAGATGAGATGTCACACTTTCTGGAGAAGAGTATAAATGAGCATTTTATAACAGAAGACTTTGTAGACACAGATTGTGTTTTCAACATCAACTGCAATTTTTCCTTTTGTAATTTATACTGTAATTTGAAAATGCCAATTTAAGGGTTATGCAAGCTTCTGCTGTGAAACAAAAACTGGAAGGTGCTTCCACATTTCTCTCTAAATTAAGATGAACCAAAGAGATGAAAAATATTGTAATTAATGGAATTTCTAAAAAGCCTTCTTTTCAATGAAATTGTACAGTGGCTTCCCTCTGTGATCAGCTTTATATTCTTGATTGAATATCTCAGCTTGGTTTTTTCCTACTGATCAAAACCATACCCACCCAGGTCCTCCATGTTCATGCACTAATCTTTCAGATGCCAATCTTAAGTTCCCATATCAAAGTTGCTAGCATGAGCAGTTCCTATGCACTACGTGGCTGGTGGCTTTTGAAGATGGCTGAGTGAATCTCACTCATTCACAGTGTTCCTCTTGGAGGTTAGACATGCCTCCCTTACAGGAATGCTAGAACACACTCCGTGCTTCCCTGTAATGTCCACTCAAGTAGCCAGTAGTGGGGAGCCCAGTGGAAAAGGTCCCCCCTTACCCCCTCATGCAACGAGCCAGGATCTTGCACATCTGCACTCCGAGAGCCAAGCAGAGCTCCCTGCCTGCCTTGTCTCCCTTGCTCTTTACACCATCTCTCCTTTCTGCAGAAGGCTGTCACAGTTTGGTTCGTGCTTCGTGGCTCCTGCTGGAGAGCACAGGGCCCAGTGAAGCAGTAGTGTGAGCAGCTGCTTCCTACCACATGCCTGCCAGCAGATATAGGTGAGGAAGCCAAGAATGTGTGTGTATAGAGGCACATATGTTACCACTCTCCTTCCTATTGTCCTGCCTGGCCAGCTAGGTCAGAAGTCAGCAGCAGGGGTGCCAGCAGGGTTTGAATGGGGTACAGCAGGATCGAGGGCTCGGGGCCAAGGGATCTGCAAGAGGCAGCATTTCCTGGCTCCCACGGGGTTTGCCTAGACACAAGGCATGATGGCCCCCAACAGCCACGATGTCTCTTCAAGGGACAAGATTTCTCAACTCTTGGGTTTATAGGCATAGCCTTTATGGGTCAGCCTCTCATTTGAGAAAACAAAACCTGGCACAGCCCTCTGAAGAGACTGCCAACCCACAGCTGCTAATTTATGAATTACTAATTCATAAATGTAGAGCTTTGGGGAGGTCTCTTTGTCAGAAAAGCAGTACAGACTGTTACTTTCTGACAAGCAGAAGCAGTACAGCAGGGAGTTAGAGGGGTTATGAGACACACCCCACTCTCTGGTCTCCAGCACTCATATGTGTAGGTTTTAAGGTTTTTTTTTCCTTGTTTTGTTTTTTTNTTTTTTTTTTTTGTTCCCTAAAATGATTCAGAGGCACCACTCAGCTGTCTGACCTGCTGGACTTAGGACTATCTGCAGCACCTCATGAATATCAATCCTCTCCCACTCTATCCACCTTCATCAAATGAACATCAAAGACTCTCCTAAAGTGCTTGGGAGGGAAAGTTAACATTTACTGTATATTAAATGTGAACTGGATACACTTCAGTTCACCTTTGCTTTTACATACAAGTCAGAAGGTTGAATCATATTGGGACAGGACTGACCTACTCAGATTTTGCTCAAGTTATTGAGGTTGCCTAGTTATTCCTTTTAAGCCAGACTCTTAAAGAGTCTGGCAGACAAGGCTGCAGGAGAGTTTCAATGTTTCTGAAAATCTCATTAGGCACCTAGCTGTAACCTGAACCCACAACCTTAGCATACAAGTATTTGACCTTTCATTCCTAGACCCATGTTCTGCAGAGGAGATGCTATTGTGAGAGCTCTGCCCTGTCTCCTGTGAACATTCTTAAACAGTTACATTACACATCCTGAGGTACTGAGAAATTCCTGCACTACAAGGAAGTAAGATTTAAAGAGGGCTCCTTTCAGCTTCTAGTACCTGGGATTAGACATACAATCATCCTGGGTTCAGAAAAAAACTGGACACTTCCTGATGCTTAGACTCATTTATTCAGAATTAAATGCATGTCTCTGTACACAACTGAGACATCTTCTGCACAGCCAATCCCTCTGCCAACAGCTAACTAAGCCTCAAGGATGGAGGGAAAGAAGAGAGAAAGAAGCAAGCTGGATTTTTGCCTTGTCTGCCAGACTTTTCCCTAAGACTGAAAACCTAACTTGCAAAGAATGAGTTTCCTTACATGAACATTTTTTAGGCAGAGTACAGCAAATGCTAGTCCCCAGCCCTGCAGCAACAGCTTCTGCTAGGGCAGATGTAGGGATCATAAAACTAAGGGAGGGGAAAAAAGTAAATAAAAATCTTGATTCCTTACATTCTTGATTCCTACAAGGCAGTGTAGGAGCACAACAGGATTCTGAACCACATATTTGTATTTTTCATGCTAAAGGCAAATAAACCACTGTAGACACTGACTCCTTAACACTCAGGACAGATTATAAGCACAACCCGCACATCACTGGCACAACCCCCCAGCTTTTAACAGTCAGTTTATCTAAAACCTGCAAGCTAGATTTGAGCCTTCTGCACGGAGAGGTCTAGTATGCCAAGTTGCAATCCAAAGTGACTCTTACTACCAGACTATAAACCCCAGAAAATAGGGCTAAGAGTTCATTATGAAGCTGGTGACAGACTCCTAATTATAGTGGTGCTATCAAGCATGATAAAGGCTGGTTGGTTTTATTATAGTCTCATCCAAAGACTTGTTGGATGCTGGATTAGCTCATCTTTTCACTCCTGTTGAACTGCCATATGTTTCTTTTTCTCCTTTATGTAGTATTTGGCAGGAGTTATTTGTCAGCATTTAGAAAAAGAAAACATGTCTCCAGAAACTTCATTTCTAGTTATTTCCATGCAAAGTTTCTTGTTTTACCTGTTAACACCTTAGAAATTGCTTTTTCGTGTCTAAAGCAAAACTGCATAAGAAGAAGTTACTATTAAAACATGAAATATAGACAGTCTTAAACCATCCTGATCACAATACTGCAGTATAACATTCAGTATACTTTAAAGAAACAGATACCTCCATTAAAAGCTGTCTCTTTCTCCCTCCCCTTCCACATCAATTCTGCCCGATTTCATATCCACTTCAAATATCTGCAAGTAAATCAGAGCAAAATGCAGCATTTTACTAACAGATTTGATTATTTATTCATCACTACCACCTACCAGCATTGTTGCAAAGATCCAAGTTAAACAGAACAAGTCACAGGAATAAAAACAATATTAATTCAGGCTTTTAAAAAAAGCCTCTTGTTTGCAGCTGTAAATCCACTGAATGTCACAAGCTTAGCTAATATACCATAAGAGAAAGTATTTAACTGTTTCTAATCCAAGATATCAGAGAATTGGGAAGAACTAAGCAGCACCTGTGTGGAGACAAACCTGGAAACCAGAACAGTACTGTGGCTGGACAGAAAAGAGAGCTCCAATAGTAATTTCTTGACTTCATAGATTTTGGAGGAAAACTGAAGCAATGGCAGAGCCTCACAGAGATTGCCGGAGGAGAGGCAGATTATTTCACCTGTGCAGCAAAACATGCTCAGAAAAGGTGGGGTAGGTGACACCATCAGCTTCAAATATGGAGCAGAATTCAGCAACAGATAAGGATTTTACTGCCCCATGTCATTTGAATCAGACACACTTAGGGCATCACTTCCCACTGCCCTTCCTCCCCTTCCTCAGCTTCGTCTTCAGTAAGAGCACTTCTGCTACGGCAAACAAGGTATTCTTGTGAAGGCATCTCCTGTGAGTGACATACCCCTCAAACAAAGGACAAGGGCTCATCTCCAGATGGAAAGAAACACAGTTTATTTCAGATGAAAAAAAAACAAACAACCTTGAAAAGTCACAAAAAGTGACCTAGGGGCAAGACAATGAGAACTAACAGAGCACTTGCGAGAAAAGGAAGGTCACCTGTCACAGTTGCTATTCAGCTCTGCTAAGTGGTTTTATTGATGGGTCATTAAAGGATTCTCATCCACCTCCAGCCTCAAAGTGATTTTATAAAACAGACAATCAGGAAAAAAAAACCCAAACAAAATTGCCTTAGGTTGAAAGTGTCTTAGCCTGATATCATTATGCACCAAGAAGTGCATAATGAAGGTATGAATTTTAATTAAATTTTATTTTTAAATTTAAGTGCAGTCTTCCTGCAGCCATGCCTCATCACCAAATGAAAGTTCATGTCTTTGGATAGCTGAAACCCACCATAATCCAGTTTGCCTGCAAATAAGTAGCATAATTGATTTCAAGATTCTCTGAGCCCTTTGGTGTAGGCTTTTGGCTGTCCCACCATTTGCAGATGTAGATATGTAGTAGATAAAGATTACTGCTTGTGTGCCAACCCAGAGATGCCAAGCCTGCCAATTTTAGGAGCTCTGCAAAACAAGCCGTGAGATGCTCCCACAATTTTGATGTAAGTAGGCCAATAGAAAACTGAATGAATAAGCCCATTTTGATGGCTAGGCCATAGCTACTGTAAGCAGTGGACTGGCAGCATAGTTAAAAGCAGACAGATTTCCTTGCTTTCCCTTTTTTTTCCCTTCAGACACTGGCAGTGAGTGCTGTAGGGAGGGACTGAAATTTCACCAGCACCTGCAGTAACATGCAGGGATGAGTAGCACCCAGCTTCAACAGTGTCTTTATAGAACACCAAAGAATAACTAAAGAGCCACATGTTACTGGTGAAAAACCTACAGTGAACAAGAGCAAAAGTAATTTCAGTGTTGATTGCCTGATTCTATGATAAATAATCTGATTTCTACCATTATATTCAGAAAAAAACCCAAAAAAACGATTGACAAGCACTATTAATAAATTTGATTTTTGGCTTGCATTTTGTAACTTAACAGATGACAGTTACAAGGAATGTGTTAAGCTAACTGCTGCTGTGAACAGTGTATAGGTGCATACACATCTATTACCTACAGGGACATCTACATATATTATACATACCTTAAAGATCCCAAAAGCACT
Organism: Irena cyanogastra; assembly: GCA_013397155.1. Lineage (NCBI taxonomy): Eukaryota > Metazoa > Chordata > Aves > Passeriformes > Irenidae > Irena > Irena cyanogastra. The sequence continues at coordinate 372,883 of VWZV01008539.1, forward strand.
CAAAATTTGTCTTGCAGACACTACTGCATTCTGCCCCATTTAAATCTTTCATCCCCCTCCCTTGTATGGCGCAGGCTCAGCCAAGAGCCATAGGGAAGTTGGGGACTGTGTGTCCCCAGTGTCTGCACACAGACCCAGGCTCCTGGGGCCGGGTAGGAACCAGCTTCCCCTCTCTGAAGACCAGACTTGCACAGCCCACAGACACCACCTCTATGGGCAAATTAGCTGCCATGAATTAAAGATCTGCTAGCTGGTGTTAACTGAAATGTTTTCAGAACTTGCACGTCAACCTGTTTTGGTCAATATTCACAGAAAAGGCACAAGCATCTGTGACAGCAACTCCCCTCTGTTGCCAAATCCTGCCTCTGAGCTGTTAAAAGAAAAGGTCATTTAAATTTAACAGGACTAACAAGGTATTTTCTCAGTCCTCTTTCTTGGAAACAGCTGACTTGCTCTGGCTAAATGCTGTTTTTTCTTTTTAAACAATAATAACAGAATATTCAGCAAGAGGCAGACACCAAGTTAAAGAAATCTCAATGCAAGCTTTTAAAAATTGGCAAACTTGTAAGTGGCTGAAAATAGAGTCTTATAATGGGAAGTGTCAAACAACCTTGATAATAGGCGGCATTACCAGTCTGCTCTGTAATTCAAAATTATGTTTTATTATAGTGTTAAATAAGCCTAAGCTCCATTTACCAGTTCCACCATTGCCAGCCCAAGAGCAGCTGCTGGCCGATGGCAAATTAACAAGCTGTATTTTTCCTGGTGTAGACAAGAGGATAGTTGTTTCTGGCTTTCAGCAGTTGGAGCAGGTTCATCTCAGCAGTTTTTATAGAGCTGAGCATGTTGGCATATGGCCATTAACACATTTCTCAGGTGGCTCCCTGCAGTAATAAGGTGTCCTGAACATATGAGAAGTAAGAGCAAGTCAAGTTTTTCCAGAAGCTGGGCAAATGTAGTCAGCAGGTGATCTTGAAGAAAATGCTACAAAGTACACACATTCCAGAGTTTTTGCTATTTTGGGAAACAAATTAAAACTCCAGTTGACACTCAGGAAGCCCAGGGCCTTTACTGTATCACAGGATGAGATTTGTATGGTCAAGTTCGGAAAGGAGTCTGGGGACATTTCTTCTGAGACAAAATAAAAAGCATTTCCTTCAGGAGAATGAATGGCCATTACAGAGCCAAACCTTGAAGACCATCAATCTTTTTCTTGCAAAAGATGAGCCTAAAAGACTGTCACTTTTCAAAATTCAGAAGTTTTTAACAGCCTACAAGTTCTTCAGATAAATCATGCAAAAGAGCCTTTTCCAAGGTGCCAGGATCTCATGACACCAACCAACTTTTCACCACCCAGGACCAGTCAGTCTGTAAGAAAGGCTGCCAGTTTTAAGTCTAAAATTGAAACTACAGCTCACATTGTTCCTATGGAATAAAAAAATGAGGTGATGGCCACGACACCCTTCCTAGGCTGCATGCCCTGGGGAAGCCAGATTTTGGCAATCACAACAACCCCGGGAGCAAACCACTACCTTGGCTGTGCCAGAGCAGCTGCCCAGCGCCAGCAGCACAGAGGATAACGCTTCACATGAGGACAGATCAGGAGAGCATGAGAGATGAGTAGTTGCCTGTCAGCACTGGGCTGGGCACCCACTGGCATCTCTCCCAGACAAGTCGCAGCAGGGAGCTGAGGCAGTTGCTGGCACAGCATCACAAACATGACCATATCCTCTTTTTCTTGTCCTCTAGTTAACTCCCTCAGCCACTTTCACACTTTATTCTTCCCTCCACAAATCAAATGGACCCCCTTGGGGACCAAGGTTGAGGCACAGTGATGATTTGGGGCTGTGGCACATAAGATCCCAGAGGAACCAGGGCTGGACCACGTCTTCAACCTTACATTTCTACATCTCCGAAGTGAGACTAGCGGTCCTCACTGGCACAGAGTTACAATGATACATTTTTGAATCTTCAAAGCATCCACATATAACAGTAAAGTATCCAGAGAAAGATTCTGCTAGCAGTATATAAAAGCAAAAAGAATGGATTCAAATCAACTGTGCTGCTCAGCACAGCAGTTCAGTCAACTGCACCTTTCACCCTGGGGATGTCAGAGGATGTACCCCTGGGTGTGGGACAGAAACCACTGCAAACACAGGCAGGTGCTGCCCCAAAGGTGGTGGGCATTGGTTTCATCACACTGGCACACAGGGTCAGGGGCCAGTTTCCAACTACTGGTAGTGCTGGCTCCTTTTTTACCTGGTACATGCACAAGTTAAAATGCAAAGTGGGCACTGGATGTTTTTCAGAGACATTAAATAATCTTTTGATCTTGAGAACAGAGGGCAGCATCTTCAGAGGCTGCATGTGCATCTTTTTCTGATGATCAAATCCCTTTGAGGTATCTTAGAGAGGACATGCTCAAAACACCTCAAGTCTCAGGCTGTTTGGCTAATCTAAAATCCAGAAGTCTTGTCTATATCCAGAAAAATATTATTTGCTTGTTCAACATCTCTTATAGCCTCTCAGCTACATTTCCCCCATCTCAGGAGCAAACTCCACTTCTTGTACCACTGGCACCAAAGGATCAGCTCAACATCTCTGTGGCTTCAGAGCCATTTGTTGCAGGACATCTGTTGCCCATGAACAAAGCATACTCTGAAAAGCATCCAGAACAGCTGAGTTTTTAATTCTGAGACTACCAAGGCCAAGGTGAGATGCTGCTCAAATAATCCAATATGGAAGAGTGAGGAGAAGGGAGAAACAAGCTGTTTTTTCATAGGAGGTAATGGGGATAATGAAATAGATCCAAGTTGGACTAAAAACCAAGACTCTCTTTCCTGCAAGAAGGAAGCAATAGAAAATAATTTTTACAGATTGTACCACCATGATAATAGAACAGACACTCACTCGACTATTTCTTCTCAGGGACAGAGATGCAGCAGGCTGGATTGCTCTTTTAGATTCCAGGTAACTCTTCCGTGGACAGTGACTGATGGCTACCATTTAATTCTGAAATTCTCACTCCTACTTTTCAGAAAACAATCTTATTAGAAGAATAGCCTTATGAGGCAGAGAAGCAAAGAATTGCAGTTCTAAATAAAGTCTTGAACAAGTATCAAGTGCTGTGACTGAAGGAGTAGCTGTACACTAACTCTTTTTAAGCAGCAAATGTGGCTTAAGGAATTCCTACGTATGCCTCTGTATGCTTTGACATCAGCTGTGCCCATTCTTGTACCATTGTTAATTGGCACCTGAGGCAACGTGGATTAAAAAAAAAAAAAACAAACCAGGAAAAGTATAAAGTTGTTTATATTTTAAAGTAAAATAATAAATCAACTTATTTCGGTTGTCTTTGGCCATGCAAGCACTGAGAGCAACAGAAGAAGAAGAAGAAGAAGACATCCTCCTTAGGATGACCAGAAGAAAGGCATTTCAAGGAAAGCTTAAGAAATCCCAAGACCACAAAGAGATGTGAAGTTTGGAACATGACTGGAACCTGTGTCCTAGTTCTGCCTGTCTGCCTGTAGCACTGGTGTGGATATGGCAGAGCAGTCATTTACAGAAACATCTTGCAGTGCTTCAATATGGAAATATTCCTGGTAACTATGCCAGTCCAAACGAAAAATAAAATATAACTGTTAGTCATTTGATCTCTGTTTAAAAGCCTGGACAACTAATTGCAGGAAGTTTCTCTGTGAAGCAAGGACAACAGTAATAATACCCAACAGCTCTTGAAGCCATGACCACTGAGATGGTGGTCTTATATAACTTTCTCTCCTATAATAGGACTTGTTATATATATATATATATATGTACACACACACACTCCTCAGCCTCATGATATTGATAAGGATTTTTCCTTGCAAACTGCTGTTTACTTCAAAGGAGCACTGTCGTCAGTGGAGAAGCAACTTGTTCAGGCAGGAAGGTGTAAGAGAAAATGATTGTTCAGCATTCAAGGAGGAGAAATAACTATTCTGTCCCAGTTCTCTCACTAAAGAAGTACACTGCAAATCGAGAGAGCTCTTACTTATAAGATAAAAACATGCATGTTGCCACAGAGTGCTTTCTATTTGAAATGCAGGAAGACTTTGGGGTCAAACTAGGAGAGAGAGGGACATACATCAATCCTCTGGCTGTTTCAGGGAAGGGCCCAACTATAGCTGTGTTAAGAAACTGAAGACACTGAACAAGGGAGTGAAATAAAGTGCTGCAGCAAAATTTTGATGGAGCATACCACGAAATTCAGGCTGTTTTTTGGCATTAGAAGAGAAATGAGCAGAGGTAGCACAAGCAGCAGCTCTCATGTTTCCTCCAGGCTGGGGAGAGCACAGCCACCTCCCAGCTTCCTCCTCCCTCCCCAAACCACAAACTCCTTTCCCAGCCTGCAATCTCTCTTCCCACTGCTCTGCCAAGTCTTTCTCTTTCCTTTCTTTGCCTTAGCTCCAAGTTGCCTAGCAGGTTAAAAAAAACAGAAAAGAGCTGAACATATCTACAGAAGGATGTGAAGGGTAGGGAGATACTGTGTCACGTTAACAGACCACAAGTGTTTTGTGCAAGAATCACCTTTCTGATACTGTTGGGAAAATTATTAACTTTTTTTAAAAATATGGATGGATGGATGGATACCTATTTTCCTCAGATAACATTCCACTGTTTCTTTTCTCTCCAGCATACACATCATTAAATCAAACAATCACTCATTAGCACTGCAAGAACATTAAGATTCAAATAAAATGGGAAGCAGAACAGCAAAGTAAATATGTAAGAGCAAAATATCACAGAGCCAACTGAATCAGCACCGCTAGTCAGCTTTCTTTATGCCTAGCTGTTTCAAGAGTGAAAGCATTCAACAAGACTAAGTGATGCTAAGAGCAGGAGGAAAGAGCTTCAAAGAACTCATTTCATAAATATCCCTTAATATTGTAGGATATTACCTTAAATTAAGTTGAAGCAAGCCATATCTGTAAGATCAGACTATGGCTGAATTGCAGGTGCTAATAACAACAGCAAGCAAATCACGCCACCCTGACTGTGAATAGGTCAGTGTTATATTCTCATTAGACACCTTTCAGGAAAATGGAGAAGCAAATGTGTCCCTAAAGCTGCCATTAGTACAGCATGGGCTGCTCAGGGTATATCTGGCTCAGGTGCCTCAGCTTTAGCAGCGGCTTTCCATTCACCAACGTTTTGCTAGAAAACCTGAGGCTTTCAGGGACACCAAAATGGAGACTCAGGCACCCTCTCAACCTGCCACAGCAGCATTTCACTGGAGTTTTGGAAGTCAGCGGGTACCATTATCTGAGAAAGTCACAGAAGACATTATATAGCATTTTTTAAAGTTAAAATGTTGAGCTGTCAGCCCAAATCATTTGCTCCCACAAGTTTATAAGTGTGAGCTGAGAAGCTGCTGAGGTTGAAGACTTGTTAAATACCACATTATAAGAATGTTTCAGACAACAAAACATGAAGTGTTTTAGCAATATTTAGGCACTGAAAATAAGTTCATTGTGGAAACTGCAGACCATTTAAGACATTGATCTTGAGCAATAAAAGTTTATAGAAAATGAAGAACACACAAAATTAAGATACAGAATCCTCAGGAAAATAGTCAATATAGCTCTAGGAAAATCAGACCTATAATCCTACCCAGAAAATGTCCCCAACCTGACAAATTTAGTTAAAGAAGGCACATTATGTCTTTCAGCAAACTAAGCATCTTATAACTAAGCTCTTATAACTAAAGAGTTCTATTTAAAAATGGACGCCACACAAGCTAACGAAGCAGATTAAATAGCTCATAATTCTCAACGATTATCATTCAATCCTTGGTATACTAGCCCTCCTCATCTTTATAAGAAACAAAACCTGAAACAAAAATCTTCCAGGAATGTAGAAGTCCTAGTTAAGAAAGATAGTGCTGGTACAAATCTATCATTCCATCAATTTTCCTGCAACCTGAACAAAAGCACAAGTCAAGTTCAAAGATAGGATGATGTATACAATAAACTCAATTGAACAGCAGCATTGCTACTGTAACCAAACAAGATCACACAGAAAGCAGACCCAAAATTTAGTTCACGGTGTCGGAATATAATTTGGAAGAGAGTAGCATAAAAGATCATTAGGGTCACTGTTGTTTACCTGCTAGCACAATCACTCCAAGGAAGTGAAGAGAGAGGGCAAACGTGATACTCCAACACACACAGCATCAAAGCACCATGTTGAAACTGTGAGATGTAATTACATAATTTAACATTGGACTTCCTAAAATGCATCTGTTTCTGACATTGACTGCTTGAATCTAATGTCATTGCATTGCTAAGAGCTCAGATGGGAGATATACACTATTTAGAACCAGACTTAAAGACAGATACTATAGCCAATCCATTTAATTTAGTAGAGAGGAGGTAAAGAGAGGATGAGAAAGAAGCAATAAGCATTGTCTGTGTCAGCTCATAGATGTTAGGTCTTTTTTTCAGAGTCGATTTGATCAGAGAATGCCAATCCACTGGATCAAGTTGTTCTTAGGAATTTGGGAGATTTTATAAGCACTCCTACACCGCACTAATGAAATAAATCCTTGAGGAAAGACCACTGGCTACTCCCCAGTCAATTTTCTTCACAGAGAAACCAAGGCAAACCAACATTATGAGTACACATGCATCTGAACTGAACAAATACAAAGTGCCTTTTCAACTCAAAATTAACAATTGCAGACTACTTGATTTTTCCTGGTTTTCCCAGTCAGCACTGGTCAGAGAAGGATCAACTGCTTTCATGGGTCCCCTCTGACCTTCAAAGCAACAAGTGCAGGGGCTCATTTCCATCAAGATCTGACCCCAACCTCTTCCAGAGCCAAACCAAAAAACCCCTTTTTTGACAGACAAGCTTTGCTGCTCTGACACTGCTTCCCTCACAATGTTTACCCATATTCAAGACACACTAGGAAAAACAAAAATGTGACTTTAGCCCAGGAATAATTGAGGACCATTCAGAAACTATTCAACAGACATGGCAGAGTAATATAATGCAACTAACTTCTCTAAAGCCATGTCTTTAGCTTCCAAGCTTCAACCTTACTGGAATATGGCACCGAATTTTTAATTATACTGCTATTATGAAGTGGTAATGAGCATTAGCTGATGACTCAGAATAATAATTACTAGGTGGTGCTATCATGAAGGTACAATTTTAGAAGCCAAGCAGGTGTTAACTTTCCTGAATGATTCAAAAATCACAAGCAGCCAATCCTCCAGCTAATTGCACACGGAAGCTATGCACATCTGAAAGGCCTTTTTTCACATGTCCAAAACAGGTGGAGAAGGAAGTTTTTCCTTAATGCTGCTAAGCTGATTGGTTGTCAGTGTTCAGAAATAATTCCCCAAGTACAAGGTTTGGCTTTTTCATGATGTGTCAAGCATCTCTCTATTAAAAAGGTTAGGTTGCCTTTTCTTCCAGAAAGAAATATTTCAGGCTTGCTTCCACCTAAACCTCCCACAGCCCCCAGTTCTGAATGTCAGTCATTTTGCATCAGTGGCAACAGTAGCAATAAATGCCTGCTTGTAATTATAGCATATTGGTTTTGACATTACAGGGTCTGTAAGAAATGAATAAAATACATATATATAAACTTAAATTAAAAAAAAAAAACATTAAAAAGGGGGCTATTTTTTAAGTAGCAGAATACATATTTGAAAACAGTAAGTAACCCTGAAAAATTGTGCAGAACAGTCTTACAGCTCTGAATTCTGGTGACTTCTTAGAAAAGACCTGTTATAAAAAGCTTCCCTTTCGTCCTGAATTGTTCTCCAGGTTACCCCACTGCACCATAAATTGAATCATGAGAAGATTTCAATGTCTCCATTTCTAATGAAAAGCCAGCTGACTGGGGATATATCTATGACATTTGTACTACTGAGTATTTCAACGAGATTGTTTGTGACAGCAATTCAAAAGTACTCAGTCTCGCAACTCCCTTCTCTCCTGGGTGCTTCAGTAGTTCTTTTTTCAATCACTTGAACTAGCTATATGATGGAGTTACATGGGACTTGTTATGGGAATGATGGACAGCTGATTAAGTGTGGTTTTTTAAAAAAAACACAGCTTTTCCTTTTGCATATTTTAAATCCTCTCCCACAGCATTGCTACTTAAACAATTCAATTAAAATTTTGGGTGATAGCATGCTCTTAATTTCTTTATCAAATTAACTAGTGTACAAAAAAAGGATGATTATAAAGTCTTCCCCCATGATATGGTGATTTTTCTTTTTTGTAAGGGGTTTGCAGGGAGTTAGTGATAGAGGCAAGAAACAACAAAACCCTGGGCGTGTTGGGCCATCAGTTGTGACGTGGGCTGGTGGAGGAATCCTGTCTTCCACCACAAGCATGCCCAGGGTGACTAATGCCTTCACACCCTGCAGCATGGGATCACACTCACCCCATGGTTATGTCATTTTTAAAGCATCTGGTGGTAATTTAGAAATACAAAACTAAAAACCAGACAGGCACGTACTTGGTAGGTCTACCATTCACAAAAGCAGTGATGCAGTCACAGGTAAAACAAATAAATATTGAGGTTCGCCCTTCTTAAATATGAGCTGGGGAGTTTACCTGTTTACTACTTTGCTTTGAACACCAAGAAAAGAAGAATTATTCACCTGTTACAACTGGCAGTTGAGCAACAAAGAAGAGATGTTTGCAGTGGTAGATAGATGAGCTTTATTACTTTGGAACTAGCCTCTTGTATGGAAATGCTGTGCTCATTTTAGGCCCTCAGTAAAGCAGATTACCTTATCTATTATCACTGCAAGCAATCACCACTATATGTTTAGGTTATCACATTAGGCAAGCTGGCCTCATGGATGGTTTACAGCAAATTAAAACGCCACAAGAACAAGGAAATCTGACCTCCTCTAGACCCCTCATATGCACACACTGCCTCAGAGCTCCTCAGTGGGCTCCTCCACTGGCTCATGCCATCAAACCCACATGTGGGTGCTCAGTTCTAGAACCCCCAGCACAGAACTGCAGAGCAGTTATTGCATGTAGTTTAAAGATAGCAACTTTTTATGAAACTAATGATATTTATTCTCTTGGGCACCACTGGAATGTACTGAAGTGAACTCAATGTAGGGTGTAATTCAGGAAATGCAACTACATTCACTGAAGACATTTAAATGTTAATCTGTAAATATGTTTGTTCCTTATTTCATCAGGATTTGTTTCCATTTCTTTGAGTGCTTGAGCCCTTCTTCAGACCACATCATCTCCCTTGGAAGCCTGGAAGCAAAAGATGACACTACTGAACCTGGCCATTTCAACTGAGCCCACCTTCACACACATGATCATCTAGAGCCATCCCTTCCCACTCATTGCTGAATGAGCTCAAGACCCTTTGAAAAACAGCCCAACACACCCACTGTGATTCTGCTAAGCCATTTTTAATTAAGGCTCCTGGTACCATCTACTTTGATGCACAGCTTTTCGTGTTGTTTAGAAACCTGAGAGCTGTCCTGATAAGACAGAGGAAACATCCTCTAGTCCAGCACACTCCCCTGAGAACAGACTTCATCTCACTTTCTGCAGAGCAGCCCAAACTAGTCATTAGGTTATTTCTGTTTTCAAGGAGACTGAGCCCTCCCAGGGGCAATTCAGCTTCCCTAATTTAGGTGCTTATCTCAGGCTTGCATGAATCACCTCAGCCTCCCCTCTTCCCATCCCCTGATGATTGTTTGCTGTAAATAAATGTACAGAGCTAGAAATTAGGTGTCTTGCTGAAGACAGTCAGGGAAAATGAACCACATTTTAATAGTAGCCAGCAGCAGCCACTGAAGACCATTCATTTTTCATGCCAGATATCTTCCCAGATTTCTAAGAAAAATGAGTTTCAGGACTTCCTAAATTGAAAGTTGCATCAAGGCTTTAAAGTTACCAAAGGTCTTATTTTCTATGTATGTGCCTAATCTTTTTTCCATATCACTGGCATCTAAAAGCTTCCTGCAGCAATTCTGTGATTTAGCTTTCCCTCCAAGAGCAGAAGAGGGAACTGGACTTTAGGCCTACTGTCTGGTAATTGCATTGTTTCTAGTCTGTACTTTTAAATTACATCATATTTTCTCTCTCATGCCTTTTTTCACATCAACTGAAGAGTTTTTTTCCCAAAAAAAAAGGTGCCTCAACCTTCCAGAAAAATGATCAGAACTCTCCACGGTATCTAAGATTCAAAAGTTTATGGATCTATAAAATCACAGGGATAATTATGATTTTGCTCTCTATTCCTCTCCTAGTATTTATTTTCTATTTACTTTACTGACCACCACGGCACACTGAACTGACATTTAAAAAGGATTATCCACTGCACTTCCAATAGTATGTTGAGGCTTTTTAGCCCCTCAGAAAGAAGAGGATTATTTCCTTCCTCCTTTCATGCATTATTTTGCATTCCTTGACACTGAATTTCATTTCCCCATATTTCCAGCTCTGCGTTGAAAGAACCTCTGCAAGTAATTTCAGGCAGCTTCAGGTCAGATTACTGTAAATAATCTCGGTATTCTCTCCAAGTTCTGTCATCTACTTAAAATCAGATTATTGATGAATATGTTGAACAGCTCCAACAACAGATCTTTGAAGGACTCATCCCAGTAATAGCTGCTCTAGAACAAGGATGCTAATTAGATATTCCATTTCTTTGTTTCCTATTTTTAATCACTTAGCATTTTTTCTTTCATTCCCTGATAATTGTGATTCTAAAATATTTCTGTGAAATATAGCTTATACTTTCATTTTCAAAGAGCTTTTTACAAAGTCCCAGCTAGATCTGCTGTATCCATATAGTAGCTTCCCTCCAAAACTTGCACAGAATCACAAGAAGCAAATTCCCTTTACAGAAGACATGCTGTCTCCTGTCCGGTTCATTGTATTTCTGTTATCTACTGCTTCTATTCCTATTCTGATTTCTACAAAACTACGTAACACAGGAATAAGATTTACTAATAATCTCCTTACACGACCCCCAGAAGCCCTCACTAGACCAGTATATTATTGGTTTATTTAAGCAGACAGCAAACTAGGAGCAATTTCTTATTTTTATTCCTCTAGAGCTCTGCACGAACAGCATCCAGCTCCAATGCCTTGTTACCAGAAATTGTTTGCTTTTTTTTCAGTGTGAAAAGCCTTTTAGAACTGACATTTCAAAAAGCGCCAGGCAGCTATCAAAGAGACATGTCTGGTCCAGTGAAGGCAAGTCCCTGCAATCTGGCTGCCTTGAAGATACCAACAGCAGTTTTAGCAAAGCTAAGGATCTGTAGCCTAAGAGCAGCAAAGGCATGAGAAACGCCAAAGTACAAGGTAAAAGGATAAGGGATGAGTCATGCTATTTAAAATAACTGACATCTAAGCTTCCCTTCATTTTGGCACCTAATAACACGCACGGCCTCAGCCCACTCAGACTGGAGGACAGGAGTGTAGGCAGGAGCTCTGCTATGAATCTGCCACACAAAGGTGCCACCCTTAGTCCCCTGAGCTGGGACACCACACACACACTGAGTCAGTCTGCAGCAACACCTCGGTCAATGCGGGTGCATCATTTCCCATCTGCCGCAGGGACTTCCAGTACTGAGGATCCCACGCCACTCCAACCAGGGGAGGAGGAAAGATGAGCTCTCCCCTTAACTTCAGCAAACTTGGATCTGCCCTCCATTTAGGGTGGTGACAGCTGTAGCTTCGGTCCATCAGAAAATGATGAAGGAAGTGATCAGAGTGGAATTTGAGCACACTACCACTATTTGCTCTGTGAATGGCACTGTAGTTTGCAGCAGTTGTGCCAACCCCAAATATTTCCAGAGCAATGACTCAGATGATTTTCTTCCCATGGAAAAAAACCCCAAGCATAAAGCCAAACACATGAGGCATCCCCATTCCTCTCTCTATGTCTTTATTTTCATTGTGTGATTTTTGAACAGCAATGCACTTCCATTGTTTTTGTCTTTCACTACATTTTTTAAAATATAGGAATTCAATTGAAAGCTGGAATTATTTATAATGTGACATCAGGGAACTGTGTTTAAAGAAAAAATACCGCACGAAATATTGCAAGATTCATGGAAGAAGTTGTACTTCAGAGCATACTTAAGTGATGCAGCAACCGTGGAAATTTAGCATGTGTATCTGCTGGCAGATAATTAAACAGGTTTGCATCTTTCAGTCATGTCATTTCATAAATGTACGTGCCCAAGCATTGCTCAACATTATATTGACCATCAGGACTTCCAAGGTTGGATTGGTTTTGACAGTCCCTCTCAGAAAACATATAATTCAGGAATGCCCAAGTGCTTAGAATTTATTTTATTTTTCTGGAGCAAAAGGTGCAAGCAGAATACAGTTTTGCAGTTCCCTTCAATAATTTAAACACTATGAACATAAAATATAATTACTGCAGTTATAGCCTCATATTTAGAAAAAAATATGATTGAAAAAGCTAGGAAAACTGTTATTACACTCAGATGATTGTTAATTCTTCCATTTTGAAGGAAAAAAACAAATTTAAGAAGCTAAATTAGTAGCACATAACACAAATAAACAGATTTTTAAAGAAGCTGTTTGAATTTTTCAAATTCATTTTTGCCAAGAGCCCATCTGGGACTGACTTCCACCAGCACACTATGAGAGCTTCATTAGAAAGGTGTTATAACAATATTCCAGAAACAGCAGCAGAACATAGGTATTCTTTTCTCCCTTTAACACAGCTTGCAACTTTTCACACACAGAGATGAGCAGGAAAGACTCTGTCTCCCCTGTCTCTCTACAAAAAGCCTACCTGCAATTTTCTTCTTCAGCTTCATATAGATGTAGAAAACAAAACAGATTACTCCATGAATGAACGAGCAAACTAGCTGTCAGTCAGACCAGACAATCTCGGTACAAATAAAGGAAGATTACTGGAAAATACACGGCTTGATATGGTGACAGAAATCACTCTTGTCAAGTTGTATTAATACAAAGTGACTTGCAGGCTACTTTCAGTGTGCTACTTCTCCAAACTTCTTTTTTCCTCATGACTGTAAATGCTGAACTACATATTTCTAATGTCCCCAGTACAGGGTGGTTGGATTGTTTTTGGTATGATTCATAATCAACTGCTTTAAAATCTTATTTTTTCCTCCATGATTTAAGTGAATGTGTCATTGTCACTTGGGAACAAGCAACAAAAAGCATGAACAGGAACATGTTCAGCACAGTGAGCAAGGCCAAATATTTTTGGATCTCTGTCTTCCAGCATAACTAGAATAATTTCAAAGTTTCTCCTGCAGACCTTGCTGAAAACTCCTACCACTCACTAAGAACTCAGAAGTGGCTGTGCCAATTCAGCCTTTAATTTTAATTAAATCTAAAAATCAGGAGTTTTTGTACATTATTTTATACTGCTTAGAACCAGTAATTGGACTCTATGTGCCTTTTTTTTTTTTTTTTTTTGTTTTTTTGCAGCCAAGGGCATAATTCAGGCAGGTTCACACAGCTTTTGCTCACAAGCCCTGAGTACACAGATCCTTCAAGCCAATTGGGAAATTGGGACACAGCTAACAGATGCTTGGAGATGATGTTATGGGTGGTTTTTATAAGGACTAGGCTCTCTTTGGCTGCTAGACAGGATTCCTCACAGAGGTGAGCCAGGAAAAACTAATACCTGAGTAGAAGTTCCTTAGCAAAGCAATTACAACACAGCTAATGCCCGTGTCTGTTCCAGGGCTATGATAAACCCAGCTCCAATGCAGGAAAAAATGAGGTTACTGGAGAGAAACCCAGGCACAGGCACTGAAAATCTCATTCAGAGTACAAGGACCTTCAGCCTCAGCCCCTCTCCAGCTCCATTACAGCACAACCATTTCCACTGATCTTGTGACTCATCCTGCATGAGAAGACTCGTTGTGTTCTTAGATACAGCCCAATCTTGATCACTTTGTTTTGGGCTAGAACAAAATTAGAGTGATTTAGCTATAGAAGTGTGTACAAGGCACACTTAGCTCAGCATTGCTGTCACTCTGTGGGAAAATGTCCCCAGCTTCCCTCCAGCTTGGTCGGGCTCTGTCTGTACTTATGGCAGATGAGGCTATGCCTTCAGTTCTGTCACTAAGGAGTTGAAGTAAAAGTTTCACCAGCTCCCAGGGAGTTCCTTGGACTCTGTTTTACCAGCTTTTAGCAAGGGGGAAGCAACTTTGGGGAGGGGTGGAAAGTGCAGAAGCACCTGGGGAAGGATGCTGCTGCACCTTGCCAATCCTCCAGCAGCAGCAAAGCTGGTTTGGGGAGCTGCCTCCTTCCCACTGCTGCCACCCCTATGCCTCCCTGCCTGCACAGGAGAGCTACCACACCTTTCCCCTGTGCTAACTCAGCTACTTACCTAACCACAGGCAAGCTGGGTACGCGTTCACACATAGAGTTTAAAAATAAAACCTCCAAAAGAGCACAGTATTCTTTAAAAAAGCCCAAACAAATCACCCCCAAATCAAAACATCTCACAGGTCTGGCACAAAGCACAGCCCTTCCAGAAGCTGAATCAGCTGGGGAGGAAGCAGTACCCACCAGCTGCAGAGAATGAGAAAGAGGCACAAGGAACCAGGGGCAGGATGGAAACCACTGAACTCCACCCCTGCCCATAAAGAAAGGGGAACAACACTCAGCCTGAAAGCCACTTTTGCAGACAGAGGATGACTACAAGCACATTAAAGTCTTGGAGGTAGCCCAACCAGCACAACACATGTTTCAACATAATGCATATGCACTGCTAGCAGCAAGGCTTTATCGTGGACATGCAGTCCTGCAGTCACCTGAGCCACCCAGACACCTGGGTGTGCAGGCTGCAAAGCCATCTGGGCCCTGGCCAGACTGATGCTCTCAGGTCCACTGGTGGCAAATAAGGCATGTTTTCATTTACCTTTAATTTTTAAGCACTTAGATTTAAATTGCTCTTCCTTCTCAAATTAATACCAGGAACAGGGAGATTAATATTTTGTTAATAAGATGCCTACATTCCCTCAGTCATTTGACTCCAGAAGCTGGGTATTTAAGCTGGTGATAACCTATTTTCAAGACTAGAGATAAAATTGTACAAATTGGCATTAACCTACAAGACAAACACACATCTCCCTCTGAAAGCTCCCCTTCCCACCTGTCAGGCAAAATCTCCTGCAAGCACTGCCCCATCTCCCTGTCTCTGCATCTTGCTCACACAAGCTTCCTTCAGCTCCCAGCAGGAGCCAGCCAAGGCACCTTTTAATCCCACCTCCCTGCTGCTCAGACCCTGACACCAGGAAACTCCTGCTCGTCATTGGCACAAAGTTCAAGGCAGTGAGTAGCGGTGCACCCCAGAGGCCAGAACTGGGTGCAGGACTGTTCAACATCAGCACCAGTCATCTGGATGACAGGGCAGTGTACCCACAGCAAGCTTGCAGCTGACATACAACCAAGAGGAGTGGCTGATGCACCAGAGTCATGCTGCCATACAGAGGGACCTTGACTGACTCAAGAAATGGACTAACAGGAACCTCATGAGCAATGAGAAGTCCAAAGTCCTGCACCAGTGGGGAACAGCCCCAGACATCAGAATATGCTAAGGGCCATGCAGCTGGAAAGCAGTCTGGCAGAAAAGGATCTGGGGCTCCTGGCATACACCGGGATCAACATGAGTGAGAGACATACAAAGAAGGCCTATGGTGTCTTGGCCTGCATTAGACAAAGTCTTACCAGCAGGTTGAGGAGGTGAGGCCACACCTGGAGTACAATGTCCAGTTCTGAGCTGAGTACAAGAGAGACATCAACATATTGGAGAGAGTTCAACCAAGAGCCACAAATACAATTGAGGGACTGAAGCACCCCTCCTGTGAAGAAAACCTGACAGAGCAGTGAATGTTCAGTCTGGAGGAGAGAAAGCTTGTGGGGGATTTTGTCAATATATATAAATAGCTGAAGGGAGAGTGCAAAGAGCATGGAGCCTGCTGCTTTACAGTAGTGCCAGTGACGGGACCCAGAGGCAAGAGGCACAAAATGGAACACAGGAGCTTCCTTCTGAACCTCAGGAGACACTTTTTTACTGCGACGATGACCAAACACTGGTCCAGGTTGCCCAGATGGAGAGTCTCAGTTCTTGGAGATATTCAAAATGCCTGACTTTAGGAGGAGCTACTTGAGCAGAAATGTTGGTCCAGATGACCTCCAGAGGTCCCTTCCAAATCTCGACCACTTTGTGATAATGTGAACTCAGGAAATAAAGGCCACACCAATCTGTCCCCAACAGTTACCTTTAGTGGTGGCTAGTATGAACCAATACCTAAACTAGGGTACCCACACACAGTTAGACCTCTTCTAGAAGGTGGAAAATCAGCGGTGCCCTTCAGTAGTTGTGTAGGAGTGAGCAAGCCCCACAGGATTAGGGCAGCGGCTCTCAGACTGTGGTCAGATACTGAGTGCCACGGGAAATGACACCCAGTCGATGGCAAAACAATAAGCAGTCTGCCACAGCCATGCCCAGAGAGCATCACTCATCAACTCTTCATCCATGCAGCAGCACAGCAGAGAAATGAGAGAGGTTGGGAGGTAACAATATGTGCTGGTTCAAAAAGCTTGGAGGCTTATGGGAAAGGAAGGTGAAAGAGGAAAGAAGAGTCCGTATCTTCTTCAGCACAGTAGCAAACGTCCAGGGTTACAAAAACTACCAGCACAGCACACCTTATACTCATACCTCAGTTTTTTCCTGAAACCCAACCTTTTTGGCACCTCTGAGGAGCTTTTTTATCTGGAAGAGTTTTAAAGGCCAAAAAAGTTCCGTAATATTGGAAAAGCGAACAACAGAGAAGTCCTCACTCAGCATTCACCCCTATGTATCCATTCCTATGAAAGAAAAGGTTAAATGTAGTATTAAAAGATGCCCTTTTACCAAACCTGCAGAAAAGCACCACTGGTTTGCTAGTTTGGCTAAAGCCTATATGCAGTCTGAACTGGGAAATGGCTTAAACAGTCTTAGGGACACTCACAGGTAGGAAGGCTGGGGGCAACTGGAATATATGAAAATATCTCTTATAGACTACTGAATCAGCTTCCAAACATGTCCCAAAACCACTCAGTGCCCACCAGAGCATCTCAGAACTGATCATTGCTGGAGGTCCTAGGAGATATTTCCTTGTTAGAAACTGAGCTGCTGAGTCCTGCAGCCAGCTCTACCCTGTGACCGCCTTCCTGGGGCCAAGGGCATCAGCACTAAATGCTGAACCTGGCCCACCAAAACAAGGAGCTTTGCCTGTGCTGAAGAAAGAAGAAAGTGCTGAAGAAAGAAGATCTGTTCAGTCAGATCCATCACACACCTCCCATCATGCAACTGCTACCCATTTTTCTCCACCACCTTCTCATTTGCGGCTTGTCTGTGCCTAAAGGCAGAACAATCATCTGCCCTGAGCAGAAAAGAAAGATGTGAAAGCTATAAACTTCCTAAACATCCCTCCTGCCAACACCTGTCATTCGTTTCTACATTTCCTATTTGCTCTGTTTTCATTTAAGGTATTATATGACTCAGATGAGGCCTCAACAACTTCAAAAGAATTCCTGTGTCTGACTGCCTAAGCTTTATTAAAAGTAACTGAGCCATTGATCATCATCAGAAGATGTAGTCTCGGGAGAAACGATATCGTTTGTAAACAAATAATCCTGTGAACACAAGCACTCCACCAGCTGTGAATAATAGGGAAATAAATATGTGGCCAGGGAGGCGAGAAGCCCTCCCAGCACACCAACAGACCATCTCAGGGATAACTAAGAGAGTAGCACCTTTACAAGCAGCCCAGCTAACAAAAACATGCTCTTCCAAAGGCAGGGTGAGGGGGAGAAGCAATTTTCTTTTGCTGTTTTCAAATATCTAAAAGCAATTTCATGCTGCTGGCTTAGGATGCGAGCAAGCAAGACTGCTCATCCTAATACAACCAATTCCCTACATTCAGAGGGTGTTTTTTTTAGCTGACAGTTTCCACACACACCCTCACATTCTGCATGTCATGGCTGACCAAAGAATGAAGTCTGGGGAAGGGAATGCATGACTGCATGACAACACCTGTGAAAAATCAACCTATTTTCCTTCCCTTACCTTCAGCTAGCTACAAACAGGATCAGCCTGTCTGGGATATGAAACTTGAGTCTACAGAAACAAATTAATGAAGATCTGCACCATGGATTAGAGCACATAAAGAGTGAAAGATGCTACAGAAGTCCACTGGCACATCTGCCAGTCACTCGTTTTTCAAGAGTAGTGGACCAAATACTCATAAAAATAGACTTTTTAAAATAAATACCTTCTTACAAAATAAATGCCTTTCATATGAAAGGTCGATGTTTCATATTGCAAAATGTAATGGACAACTCTTGGCAAACGTTTAACTTCAATACAGCCCAGGTTCAAAAGCTGCTGCTGCTGGAATGGAGCAGCTATTGCGCAATTCTGGCTTTTGGAAGGAAAAAAATCTGCACCAGATGCCCCGCATTCCCCAACAAAGAGTATGTTTAGCATATTCAGTTTAATACCATACCATTCATATGGAAGCCATCAAGAATCTGCAGAGGTTTGTCAAACAGAAAGTAGGCATCTAACCAAGAACAGCCACAGCAGAGCAGACACAGACAAGGTTCTTTAGGTCTGCAGCCAGAATCCTAAGTACCTAGAAATAATGACTTGGTAAGACAGTGTCCCTGAATCAGATGGGGCAAGTTCCCACCTTTCCAGAAAACTACCTGGAAAATCTTCTTTGAAGAACTCATTGGGCATGGAGGGGGAAAAAAAAGAAACAACCTCATATTATCTTCACTGCTGGGCAAATACATCATGAAATCTAAAGCATGTCAACTAGCCACCAAAAAGCCCAGCTGAGCTGATGCCTTGAAGTGAAATTCAGCTTGCTTCAGTTCATACAGAGTACACCTACCAGCAGCTCACTTGCTTTGAGGGCTAAGGGTGTTCATCAGTGTGTAAAGGTGCTGAAGGAAAGAAACAGCAGCACTGCCACGTGGTTCTTCAAAAGAAATGCTGTAGCAGTTGGCAAATTCAGGCCTCGTCTAAACTCAAACAGCTTCTCTAGGCAGTCTAGAATTTCCTTTGAAGTATATCTCTACGAGCACATATGGTCCTGGAGCACATCCACACACATTCACCAGAAGGGAATGAGAGTGGGTGGAATACATAAGACTATCCCTAGGAAAGGGAGAAGGAAGAGAGAGAATAAAAATTCAGGCATAAACAAACAGCTGCTCTTTCTAGCCCTCCTGGTACCCTCTTCTCCAGCCCAATGCCACTCTGCAAGATGCCTTATTCAACTTAAGAGACAAACAGAGAATTCAAAGTGCAAGACCATGCACTTTTACAGCCCAATTCTGACCACTTACAAACATACTGTAAATCTATTCACTGCTTAACACATCAGGTACATCCAGCAAATGCATTTGCTGAGTGTGTACTCAATGTTGCCTGATATTCTTCACGTATCTTGAGTGTGGATATTCAAGCAATAAAAAAAATGAAATAAACCAAGTCTGGATTACAGTCAGTCCTCAATAGCAGGGAAAAAAAGCATAATTATTGACAGTGGCTTGGTTGAGCTTACAAAAGCTTAATGGAAAAAGATTTTTCCATAATTGCCATCTCTAACCTTTTATCCAAGCTCAGTGGGTACATTACCTAAGTCAGCAGGAAGTTTAGCCACTCCACATGAAATTTATAACATTTACAGGCTGACCCATAGCCCATAGCTTTTAAAGTAAGAGCTATGAAGTTTCTGTCCTTCCATCAAGGAACAGTGCATACCACACTTGGTATGCCACACTCGCTTAAAACAAAACAAAACAACACAACCCCCCCCACTCCTCCAGGCAGCTTTAGTCCCTGAAGACTGAGCCTTCCTCTTTCGCATACTCAAGAGGAAATTAACCTTACATACTAATTAGAGCAACAAAAACAAGCATCTCAAGAGCAGTGCATTCCATCTGCTGACCTGCCAGTACCTTTGGAGCAGCAGCTTCCACATCATCAGGGTTCCCCTCTTCCTCACCCAAATGCCCTGAGAAGTGCTCCATGACCCAAAACAGGAGCTTCTCTGCTGGCCTTGGCACACCTACCCCTTGCAGGCCCATTTCTCTGGCCCATCCATTCACCCACCCAAAGAACAGATCTTGCTGATGTTGAAAGGACACCAAGTCTGTGTGCCTATAAAATGGACCTGCACGCCAAAGGAGAGCTTTCAGCCTGGCTTCATATTTATGTATACAGAGAACAAGATAAACTAGTTTAACTAATGCTAACCCAGTTCTTTCCATTTTACAGTGGAAAGAACTGAAAGAGATATGAGAAGTTAAAATATATTCCTGAAGAGATTCATCTGTTTTGAAGTAGCAAGCATGAAATATTTGAGTATCTGTGCTAAAATTCTAGGTGATGACCAAACAGAGCAAAAACAGTTCAGCAACCTGACTTAACAAAATTGTGTTGAAAACCATTAACAGGAATACAGCACACGTGCTTTATAAGATGGTACTTTTCAGCGTCTTAGACTAAGAAGAGAAGAAGAAAAGTCATGGGGAGGATAAACAAGGCTGGCTGGGAATTGATTGCCACCTCTGAAATTTTAGTGGAACAGTTGGAGCAAGAAGCTGACTGCAGCTGAACTGAAAAATCACTATCTGTAGCTAGATTACTCATCTACTGTTAAACCAAATTAAATGTTCTTCCCACAGGCAAGGCTGAAGATTTCAGAAAAGCCATAATTTATAACTTAGGAAAAGTTTAGAGGAAAGCTCTGCTAAACCAAAATGAATTTTGTACTTAATGGACAGGAAAACAAAGGACAGATGGAACTTCATGTTTCTTGGTACAACAGTAACTACTACACAGCACGCAGGATGCAACTGAGCCAAGAAGCTGATGAGCTGCATTAAAGAAGAGTTCCCCTTACTCAGGTCCCAGCCTTCCTTGCTCTGCAAATCACCCTTTCAAGATGTTACATGGTAGTGGAAGCAGAATAAAAACTAGATTTTGAGCAAACCAGGCCTCTATTGAAACCAACATTAGGAAGCACTGTCAATACAGTTCAAATAGGAGATCCTCCTTAACCTGCTTCATAATTAGGTAGCAAACTCGTTTACAGGAAGTGCAAAGAGGGAGCATGCAAGGCACAGAAAAGCATCACAGTATTTCTGTCCAATTTGTTTTGCAGGAGTGATCATGCCTTGGATGGAAGCCTATTTCTAACAATTTATTTTTCATGTCTGGACAAGGAAATATAACTTCTTCACAATTTAATCTCTTTGCTAATAGACTTAGCTGTTATAGCTGAAATACTCAAGCTTAACAATAAGGCTAAAACACCCAGAATACTTAAATCCAAGAAATGTGTTTGCTGGCTTCAGTTCAGGACAAGTAGAGGCAATCAGCTAAGGCGCTGTGGACTGGAGAACCACGGCAACACCTGCCAAGAGGTTACGTTGGATTCTGCACAACTGACTACAGAAGAGCTGCTCTGAGCAAAGCACAAAAACCATCTACAAAAACTCTCTAATTGCCAGCAAAGCTCCTCCAAAGGACCAGGAAGCACCTGGGCACCCCGACAGCTCGCCCGGGCTCCTTGGGTCAGCACTACCCTAAAATTACAGGGACGCTGGGCCAAGCCTGCCTGCCTCCCCCCCACCCCAACCATTTGCCTGTCACGTTTCCCCTGCGTTTCGTTCTGCTTTCAAGCTGCAGTTCAGCGAACAGGCTGCAATTTACCTCTTCACCCTCACCCTCAAATTTGTTTGGATAAACAGGCTCTCCTTTGTTCCAGACTGCTACTACATTTACACATTGTATTGTAAATCAGCCGGTACAAAGCAAGGCAGGCCCTTGAATGAAGACACTAGCTGTTCTGTTCACAGCAAAATTAAACAAGAGGCACAGAACCCCATTTATAACCCCAGTCTGGAAACAATTGGGTTTTAAAAGGTGAGAGGTTTTAAAAAGTTTACTAAACAAACCTATCCAGTTACGGACAAGTTCAAGGCTGTATAAGTTGCCAAAACAGTGTTATTTCTTAAGAGAACTCCAACCAGTTTAAAAGCTTGCTTTCTTGCTGTTTCAAGGACCCAAGAATTATTGGCAAGTGATTTAGCTTTTACTGAGTACGCAACTAGGGAGAAATTAGTCACAGAGGAAGGGAATGAACTGTTCACCATGTCTATTAAAGACAAGAGACCTAAAAAGTATCCAGGAGTTGCAGGACAAACATCAGGAAAAACTTCACAGTAATAACAGTTGAGCAGAGGAATGACAGCTACCAAGCCTTTTCCTTTAGAGGAGGAGGTTCAATGAATGGCTTAACTACAGCTGATTCTCTGCCTAATGACAGAGCATGGGCTCGATCTGAATATGGCTTCTTCAAATCCCTCCTCAAATCTATTTTCCATTATTTTAATGTTCTTTTAAATAAACTGAGCTTGCTGAGATATCTCCTGTGGGCTGATATTATGGAAGAGTCCACAAGAAAAGAGATCAAAACTAACCATTATTTGATAGTTGCCCAGGTTTCCTAGGGAGCTATCAGCTCAGTCCCAAAACTGTGTAGGTATTCAAAATAATAATAAAAAAACAATTAAAAAAACAAAAAAAAAAACCAAAAAAAAAAAAAAAACCCAAAAAAAAAACCAACTGGCTGATCCAAGGGCCAAGAATACATTGCATTTGATGTTGTCCACAGTCCAGAATTGAGGCCCTCTGATGGGATCCTATGGAGAAACTTCATCTGGACCTAAGTAGGATGCCACTCACTGCTGCAGACAGCCCTGCATCCTTCATAAACATCAAGCTTAAACAAATAATCCCAAGTCTGAAACATAAGCTTGAGCAGCAACAATATCTTTATTCCTCTGGGATATTCCTCTCACTTTCAGGGAGAGGGAGAGAAACATGATAGGTTTGGGTTTAAAAACTTTTTTGCCCTGATTACACGAAGTATGTTACAATAAGAAGTGTTCTACTACTCCTTTTGGTACATCTACCATTAATAGTACAACAAACTGCCACCTTCCAGCAGTTTCAGATCTAAACCGAAACAAATTCAGGGGAAGGGGCATACCTCCATTTGATGTTTCAGAAGCCAGGGCATCACTGTCTATCTTGTACTTCTGACATGATCCCATGGCCAAAAAGCACTTGCCAAGCAAGGTGAAGGGAAGCTCAACCTCTTCTTTGCCACCAGCCCCAGCAGCACTGCCCAAGCACAAGAGCCAAATGAGAGGTCACTGGACAAGCTGTTGCTTTTGGCCACAAAAATTAAAAACATCTGATACAGTTGTGAGCATGGCAAATTCCCTTTGAGACTCTTGTGCTGCTGGCTCCCATTGGAGTGAGGCCTGCCTTGTCCTCTGTCAGGGAAGGAGGCAGTGTGGCACCCCTGCAGCTGCTGGTAGCACTGGGCACACCACAGCCAAGCCCTTCTCCCAAGCAGTGCAAGGCTGCCAGAAGAGCCCACTGGGTTGACACAATGCCTCCCACAAGCTGAATTCAATCCCAGGCCCCAAACAGCTCGTATCACCCTCTATGCCCTGACCCATGCTTCCAGCCCTGCTAAATGATCCACCTTTCACCTATCCAACCTCTCTCCATGACTAGCACAATAATCATCACTGGAGTGCTTCAGCTGCCACCAAGCTTCACTTGAAGCATGACACTCTCTTCCCTCTCCTAAACTGCCCTTCTCTCTAGGATCAGTGTTTCACAAAGAACTCTTTGGTTTCACTCCTTTCACCTGAAAATGACATAAATCATGGAGGGAGCACCTCATGGGACAAGCAACACAGTCACCTGAAGCTGGACCCCTTTCTGTCCTGAATCAACAGGGGTGTATGGAAACGGTGTTCCAGGGAGTGAAGAGAAGTCAGCAATCCACAAGCATGCCAAAGTCTGCAAACCCTGTAATTTGTGCCCTAAAGAGAGATTGCAGCCCATCTGTCCCAGCTGAAGTAAAATAGAATTCAGAGTGATTTGTGCTCCAGCTCCTCACCTCCCCTGGTCCCCTGTTTGGCCAAATAACTAAAGCAAGTACATATAGCCATGTCCCTAACTCGTTGAAGTAATCTGCGCCAGCCCTTGTAAAATCACACTTGGGAAATCACAGGTTATCCAAAATCACCTCCTGGAAGCTGGCATGGCACAGGCTTTTCCTGTGGTTTGGCCTGAAACTGCACTGATGGGCTCCAAGGGCTCCATCAACAAGATTTACTTTCCTGCTTGGAGATAATGCCGTTGAAACATCTGTAAAAACAAATACATTCACTTTAATGTTAAGCCCTAGCACTAAGTATTGAAGTGACGCTGCCAGATTAAAGGAACTGTAATAAAATTTTTTAATACCCCATTTTAAACTCAGATTATTAGCCATGAAAGAGCTTTTAATATCTCTTCTTTGACCAAGGTGTGTGACACCTGTCTGTCCTTCATTTCTGCCTCATTTTTGGTCAGGTATACAACACTTTCCAAGGCCCACCTGGCATTTTACTAAGCTCTGCTCCAAAGAAAGCAGTGGTAGAGGTTGGGGGAACCTACAAATCACCTGCATGTCACCCACACAAGCGAGGGCTGGAGTAGCACACGCCCGTGGCCTCCCCAGACACAGGGTGAAAGAACACTGTGAGATGTTGGGAACATGCTGCCACCCCGATGGCAGCACCACCCCAGCCTTCCACTGCTGGAGCAGCCCTCGATCACAGACACCAGCTGTTCTTCTGGCAGGCACCTGGGAATGGCTGCTCACTGCCAACACAGGATGGAAACAGGTATTTCAATTTTATAACAATAAACAACTCACCCTGTCACTTCTCATTTTAATTTCTTACTCTGACAAGCAGGGGCAAGTTTGACCAGAAAACTACTAATAGGAATCACAGAATTGTTAGGGTTAGGAATTGTTAGGAAAGGACCTGTGGAGATCATCTAGTCCAATCCCTGCCAAGGCAGGGCCACAGAAGCAGGTTACACACGAAAACGTCCAGGTGGGTTTTGAATGTCTGCTGAGAGAGAGGCTCTACAGCCTCCCTGGGCAGCCTGTTCCAGTGCTCCTTCACCCTCAGTGTAAAGTTCTTTACATTCTTCTTTCTAATCTTGAGATGGAACTTCTTGTGTTTTAAGAAGACCATACTGACTCCTGAACAAAGAAAAAAATGCTCAAAAGCTCTCAGTGTTCACTCTGGTGCACACAGACAATAAGAAGCTATAAGAAGCTTTTTTGTCTTATCTGTCTTTGACTACAGGGCAAGTAAAAACAAAAGCAAAGTCATTTAGCAGAACACCCTCAAAATCAAAGCAAACAAACATCCCCCAATATCCCTCCAAAGACACAAAAAAATAAATCAGTTCCTTTTTTGTTCCTAAAGGCAGACAAGAAGAAATTGTAGCTGCCGCTGGAAGTGCTGCAAGTGGGAACTGTCAGAAGACAGGACAATAGACATGGCACCCTCAATGTCACTGCTTCAGCCCCGTGCCCAACAAGTTACTTCAACTACTCTAGGTCTTGGTTTCCACATCTGCAGACTGGGGATAATAACAGGTCTTTACATCACAGGGGTGTTACAAAGATCAATTAGTTAATGTCTGAAAAGCGCTTTGAAGATATAGCAGGTGGTGAGTATTATTATGCAAATAACATGATTTAAGAAAATCACAAGTGCTGGATTAATACTAATCCCTTTGATATTTAAAAGACACCGGTTTTTTTCATATTTTAAAGCAGTGAACGTTTATGCTATAGCTTTTCACGGCTGCTGCAAACACAATTTTTAACCTTTTCTTTTCATACAGCTCCATACATAAAACTCCTCTGCAGACGTCTTCACAAAATCCAATCTTGACTCAAAGCTAAGAGTAGTGGAAGAAATTATGCATGTTGATGAACTGGATAACTAGATTCTATGCAGGAATATTTCTCAGAGGATAGAATGTCACAGGCCTAACTTACTGTAACAAACACTGCAGAGTCTTTCAGTTTTAGGGCTTTTTTGGGAAGCACACTAATTTCACGCATAGAGGCATTTGTAAAACAATATAGCTACTATTTAATTATGCCATTTTGTGTGGTAGAAAAAAGTGGGGGAAGAAAGGAAGCTATGGTTCATTCACTTCTTCCAAGGCTGCATATCTGAATTGTAAAAAAAAAAAAAAAGTAAAATTAATGTCTAACGACCTCATTTTCACAGGAGATCAGGCATTGCAATGTTTCCTCCAGCTTCCAGCAAGTGGTTGCACAACCACTTCTGCTTTAGGTGGGATGCAGGGAGTGGAGTGGACAGTCACAATCCAGCCCAGAAACACAGCTTTCCTGAAAGGTTGTCACTTGCCATGAGAGAGAAACACAACTCAAAAAGAGAGTCAAGGTGGGATCAGAGCAAAGAGCCTGAGGTGAGCAGCAACTTCAGAAACCAAGATGAGAGCACAGCCAAGACTAGGTGTCTCTCTGGTTTTCAGTGTTGCCCTTGCCAGACCTCACTGTGAAAGCAAGACATCCTGCCCAGTGCTTGAAACCTCCCCATGCTTCCAGAACTTACACTGCCACGTTCCCTTTCTGTGAGGAAGTCTGTTTCTTGTCTCCTGCACTGTAAAATTTAGTGTGAACCAGCTGGTGCATTTTGTCTAGGAATCTGGAAAATATTGCTGTGATTAAAACCAGCTTAATATTAACCCTCTCTGGAATGCAGACCTGAAATTGATATTAATGAAATAAGATCAGATATTAATATTCTGTACAGCTGGTTCCTCAAGCTGTGCTGTAGCGTCAAATCAAATCTTTCCCCAAATCAACATACCAAATACAAACACAGGATGGCAGGTAGCATGCACGTGTGAGGAGGCAGAAGGAGCATTTTAAAACTTCAGAAGCTATTATGTCTGCAGCTATAGGCAGCCATGCTTCCCTTCCTGCCCCATCTCCCGCAGCAGCCATATTAATAGCTATTCAATACAGTAATAGAATGCTAGCTCTACACTTCGTTGTTGGAGCTTTTTTAATCTCCAGGTCAATATTAAAAGCATTTGGATGCTCTTTAGGAGGGAGGAATGATTTTGCATTCCAGGAACAGTGAAGCATTTGCAGCATTCCCTAAGAATGCTAGCATAGGATTTCCTTCACATGTCTCTGCTCATGACTGATGTGGTATTACTTTATTTTAACTGGACCCAGCAGTACAGATTCACAATTCCATTTTGTTGCATAAATATGCACTCTGTATAACATCTGCGTGATCTTGTTAGTTGAATTTATACAATTTACTAACAAAATAAATCTGAAACACCACCTTAGGGTCACTCTGCAGAAGGAGACCCTGGAGGGTTTCTGAACAAAGTTGTTTGGACACATGATTTCTACTCATGGATATGCAGGCCTGGGGAAAAAAAAATCTGCAGTTCTGATCCTGGGCAAGTAAGTAACAGACAGGTCTTTGGTTCTTTGCTCTCCTGTAAAATGGCACCTCATTTCTGGAAAAAGATCTAATGACAGACCTCTCCACTGAAGAACAACTCCCAAGTGGGAAGATGACTCAGCATGATGCTTCCTCCATCTTCACAGAATAGAAAGTGAATTTCTCTCTCAAGAGTACACCTTTCTCTCTCAAGAGAGAGAGGTAGGTAGCTTGAGGTTTGGTGTACTCCATCTCCAGACCTTCAGTTAATTCCCCTTCTCTGAATGTCATGAGTTTCCCAACAGCTTACTTGAAGAAAGCAATGTGATTTTCTTGTAATCTGCTATTCATTTCGAAGTACACAGGTTAATCTTAAGTAGGCCATAGATATTTATAGCTAAACTTAGAAGCAAGAAAAATATTCCAGAAAAATATTCAAACTTTCACATGCGCAGCCTCACACCACAAGATAAAACCTAATTTAGATGACACTGAGTTTTTCTATCTCCTCTTCAAACAGCCAAATAATATAAAGTTACTGCAAGGACTGCTCTCATTCGTCAACCTTCCCATCACTCAGCGGTCTGCTGCCAGGTTTCTCCAGATGAAAAGATGAAAACTATATTATCCCCACTATACTTAACACACACAGTCTGAAGAAAGAACAAGGCTATTGTAACTGTGACAGACAATGTCTTCTGTCTGCCCACAGAGCAAGAGGAAAGCCATTCAAACAGTCATGCAATGATAAAAAAATAAAAAATTTGGACTCCTACGTGGTTTGTTGATCTTTGCACCAAGTAGAGCCAGGAAGTTACAGTCTCTCCCATTGGCTACTGCTGCCTTTTCTTTCCCAAGAGCTGGGCAGAGAATGGGAATGGGTATGTACTGAAGAGAAGGTTACTCTGATGATTTGCAGCTCATACACAAAGCTTCTGGGGTGACAATCTCCTGACTTTGGTACAATCTACATTACATTCATAATTGTATTACCTGGACAGCTTTAACCTCATTAAGGACTCACAGGTAAAAAGCAGATGCTGACCTGCTTTAAAGGGGCTACACTAAGCAGAAGCTAATTCAACACCTCTCTTTTTGGTTTGTAAAGAGGATGTTCATAATTTCACTCAGGAAAATAAATATATATGTGGACTGAGGTAAGGTTTATTTGAACTAAAGAGCAAAAAAATTGTGTGGCTTGGGATGTTTGAGTTCATGCTGCATTAAAATCCAGCTATTTAAAAAAAAATTATTCCAGGAATATATTATCCTTACCTTGTGGCTAATATATATATATAAATGACTTAAAAATATTTACTCAAATTGCAATATTTCCTCTCCCTCCAGTAAATATAAGAGCTTAGCATTAAATCTATATTGAAAAAAAATCTTCTTATATATCCTAGGGACTACAAGTTCAGCCAAACTAGGCCCTTGCAGCCAAGTTTGCTGCTCTGCTTTTGGCACAAGTACAAATGAAATACTCCAGAAGACAGATATGTTACATTCTTTCAGGTGTTTTGAGTTAACGTTTACAGAACTCAAGGAATTTCTATTAAAAAAAACCCCATCCTCAGCAAATTTCATAACCTTCAGTTGGGAAACATGAATGGAAAGTTTCCATAAGACAGAGCATGCTTTCCTTTAAAAATCTTCAGTATTATAAAACTAAAAACTATAAGTAACTATCAAATATATTATACATCTTGTATATAATAAATTCAATTTTATATTTTTTAATATATATTTTTTAACAGAGATCCTGTTTCTGAAAAGGAGTAGAGCACACTCCATAGATAGAGCTACTTGTATGAAGTAGATAGAAATGTGTGAAGGAGTACCACTATGGATTATTATGATACTGTCCTTTGACTCATGCCAAGGGAGTAAAATTCATAATGAAGGATCTTCTTTTGAGACCTGGAGGGCTCCAGCTTCCTACTTGTGTTGCCACATATACGAGCATAAAATTGCAGTTGTGTTTGTGCTCATGGCCTCAGATTATAACTTGACTGTTGATTTGAATTCCTGCAGGCCTTGTACTCTTGGGACCTACCCTATCTCATTTGGAGGAGATCACATAATGTTTTTTTCCCCTTTACAGCCTCACCATCATCTTGTAGCTAAGCCTCTCAGTTGATAACCTTCAGTCTAATTTTCACATTTAACAAATTTTCCTATAGGTCAGTTACCGAAGACTATTCAACACCTAGGATGGATCTAAATATATTAAGCATTAACCATTTATTTGTCAACTTTTTCAAAGTCACATTTTTTAATAGTTGCCTAGACTTGTCTCCTTTAAAATAAATACACCAAAATGGCATCTGCATGTCCTGTTATAGGTATTTCACCCTGTAACTGCTGCATACCCACCATTACAGCATCCAGACTCACAATTTCCAAATCAAACCTATAAACATCATGGTGCCACTGGAAAATCTTTCTAAGCTCCCTCCAAAAGCTTACCAGAGGTTAGAATCTTCCTTGTATTTAGGTAAAGTCTGCTTCAAACCTGTTTTTCTACATGTGAAGAAAATTCTCTGTATTTCTTTTAGCCCATCCTAGGTATTTTGGTTTTCTTTCTCTGCTGCAAGCAAGAGAATAAAACACACTTTTATGTTCAATATATGAATAGTAGAGATTTTTTAAAGCCTAACATTTTACAAGGTTTTCCTAAAGCTTGTAAAATATGAATGATCTGTACAATGGCTCCATACACTAAAATGCAACTCGGGCATGCCAATTCTCCATCTCTCCCTTTATTCATTACTTAAAGGGCTAGGAACCATCCTGGGATGCCTTGCACTAGGAGGGAAAGTACATAACTAATTTCCTAACTGCTCTGTTTACTTTGCATACCTTGTGGGCAAAAGTTGGCAAGAAAGGACTGGAAGCTGTTTGCTTTGAAATTATCACCCCATTTACAAGATTCAAGAGCAAAGTCTTTTAAACTGAGGTAAGAGGGAAAAGGAAGTGACTCTGTGCATGGTTAATGCTTCAGGAGAGTGCTAGCAGTGCACTGAAGGTCATCAGATGAGAAAGAAAACCGACACCAAAACACCATCCTCACGAAGTGCCCATGGACACAATATTTAGAGTACCCAGAGAGAATAAGGGCACTAGCCAGATCTATGTAAAAGGGCTGTATTTAGTTTAAAGCTGCCGCATGTTATTTGAAATGAAAGAACAGCTACACAGGAGCAAGGCTGCTATTGAAAGTACAAACTCAACACCCTAACTGTTTGCAAAAGCCTCTTCTTCCCTGACTAATAGGGCCACCCAGGATGGGACCGACAGGAAGGGAAGAGAGCTACAGACACAGGCGGGGCTTGATAACACAAAGAACTTGGCAACGAAATTACTTTAAGCAGATCTTGAATCCTCTTTTTTTTTTTTT
>VWZV01008539.1:403744-537671 GCA_013397155.1 Irena cyanogastra
TTTTTTTTTTATGGGCAGGGTGTGGGGGTTGCCTTCCAGCTTCTCAGTCCAACATTGCAAATTATCACGTGTTTGCACAGCCATGCTGTGAAACACAGCAGAGATGAAGGGAAACGTTTAAATACTTTTTTCCAAAGCCATATAACAACTACATAAAATACAGTCAAAGGCTAGATCAGCTCTTCTGTCCAGTCCACAGCACAGCTCCACAAAATAGTCATGGTAGCACAACCAAGCAGGTACTGGCCAGTGATGGCAGGAACTACTTACAGCAGAGCTACCACTGAAGATTTCATATCACTGAATGATGGTCTGTGCCCGCTGCTAACCCACTTGGAACAAAAATGCTCCCTCCTGCCAAGTCATCTCATGGATACAGAGAGCACGATGTGAAAGTGCTTTGTAGGAGGCTTTGTTCAAGCCAGGAAATCTGGGGATGCAGGGTTTACTTTTGCATACAGGCTTTTGGGAAAGCAACATGGGATAATTTAAGAGAATTAGCAGGTCCCCATCTTTTCTGGTCAAGAAGGAATGCTGCAGAATCTACTTGCCCAAATTATACTTGACAAAAATACCACCAAATTGTACTTTTATCTACAGATGTCCCAGAATTCCCCAAAGTGAAGCAACGAAAAGAAAAACCAAACCAACAACAAAACCAACAGCCACCCACACCCCTCCCCCCCCTCACCCCAACAAAACAGAACACACCACAAAATCACAGAGAAATTAAATTGCTTGCTAAAGACAGCAACAAAACCACCAGGCTGAAGTCCCCAGTCAAGAAACTTACAGCACCCCACTGCATACAGTGGATTGCATAGATGGTAGTCTGGACACCAAATCTACACACAAAGCAGCCCAGACTTCTGGTATCCCAGTAAATATGCCAGTTTCCTCTGACTGATTCCACTGAATTATTAGCATGGTGTTGGAGCATCTCAGTCTGGGACCTGTCCATCCATGCCAAGTTACTACACATGAAAAGTCTGAGAAAACACAAAAAAGTCTCTAAGAGGGAGAGAAAGAAAACAAGTATGTAGCCATTTCTGGTCAAATACCAGTTTACAAATACCTTCTTTTTCCAACAAGCTAAGTAATAACATAAAGTAACTCTTCCATGCTGCCTCATTCATAGGCTCCTAACTTCCAAGGTTGCTAAACCCTCTTCTGATATCAGAGTTCCTGTTCAAGTAGAATTCAAGTAGATTAATTAAGCCACACACAACAGAAAACACAGTCTGCCTCTTCAAATTATCAGTACGAGAAAATAGCGTGAAGAGTTTAGTTTCAAGAATGCTGTTTACATTTACTCATTTTACAGGCATCAGGATCAAACTCAAAAGAGAATAACTAATTGCTACAACTGGGAAAAGTAAATAGGCATTTAAATTTCAATAGTGGCAACAAGCAAAACGTTGCAAAAATGAAGTGGAAAGTGTTACTCTGAGCAATTGAGATACTATGTTTTGATAACTAAGTTAACTTAGAGATGATTCACACCCACAAGTTGCTTAACGTCCTTTTACACTACAGGTCCAGGACATACAAAACTATGCATAAAAATCACAATTGAATCAGACAGCATCCAGGACAATTACAAAGTAAGTACATTTTCATGCCAGATTACTACACTAAATTTGAGGCTGTAATATTCCAACCTGAACCCTAAAGCACAAATATCCCACACAGACATCTCTCATCTCGGTGCACCACGCCAACTGCACTGCAGTGCTCTACACAACAAACTCCTCCTTCTCAAGCAAGCAGCACAACACTTCGGAAGAAGAAACGGAGGTTAAAACAAAACCCTCAGTCCAAAAGAGTTCTCAGCCCACCTGAGCAGCACAAGTGTTGCTAGTGAAAGGGACTCCTTGGGGCTCAGGCTCCCGCGCAAATAGCGTCCGGGATGAAATGCCTTTTGACGTGTACTTGCTCCTGCTGGAAGAGACACAGAACAGATGCTTCAGAGAACACGTACGACAAGGAACTAGGCCATATGCACAACCAAACATAAAGAGCTTGCTCAGGGGGTCTGTGGGCATCCTAAGTGAGGAATCATTTTGGAGCTGGCATCTCAAGATGCTGCAGAAAGTTCCTAATTTTCATCTTTATAAATGCAAAAGGGGAAAGAGTAAGGATGGTGAAATCTATTGATTTTGCATCACACTGAAGGCTTTTTCAGCACCTGATGGCTTAAAGGTGTGACATAAGCAACAGATATCAAATCACTGGGATTTTAAAAACAGGATGTCAAAACATATAGGTCAAATATGTAAAAATTAGTTAACTTCAAGATCTCAGAAAGGTGTCAGGAGTGAGTAACATCGCAATGCAACTGTAATGCTTCTTTTGCAGTTCAAAATTACTGGAATTATACTGTACATTACCTAAGTATTTTATTAGCTACCTGGAAATAAGCAAGTCCTTTACAGTAAAATTAAGAGATTACACGGTTTAGTAACATGAGAAATAAAAACAGAAGGCAAATCACAGAGTTAACACAATTACTTGTCAAGTTGTGCTCATTCCAACCAAAACAATATTAAGATGTCTGAATACAGATATATATCTAGTAACAAGGGATGTAGGTAAGGTTTGCAGATCAGAGGACTGTGACCTCTGAAGCAAGGAAAACCAAAGGGATGAGGTCAACACAGCCTCACAGCTAAGCACCACATTCAGAGCTTCTGTTGTTATTAGAGGGGTTAATGTGGCTCCTGGGTTCAAAGATATGAGAGTGAATGGAAATAATGATTTGGGTAGCACGGGGCATGCACTAAAGAGTGACACTGAAATACTGTGCCCAGTTCCATGGCTGATGCTCAAAATGAGATGTTGAAAATTACAGAACATGCAAAGTAGAGCTACAAAAGCAATTAGCATCTAGAGGGGGTAAAACACATTATGTATAATCAGATTTAAATATTCAGTCCTTTTGATAAGCCACCCAGACAACTGACAGTTTACTTGATCATCTTTAAGGAAAAAAAATATATCAACAACAAAAAGTCTTTCATAGAGTCACAAGAAAACTTAAAAGGCATGAACAGATGCAATTCAAAACCACAGAAGGCTCTTGTTCTTCATCTTGAAACAAGATGAAATTCTGAAAAGGCAAAACCAAATAGGAACAAATTCTTAATGACGGATTCTTTTTTTCTCAGAATTTTCAAGGTAAGATATGCTTTAGTCCCAAAATTTGTTTGGCCTATGAACAATAGCCAGGTGAGATGTTCAATTAATTATGGGACTTGACAGGTCTGCTGACCCTAAACTATAGATGACAATCTCAAAAAAACCCAAACAAAACCCAAAATCAAAGAAAAACTCCTCAATCAAATAATTTAAAAAAGAACCCACAAGAATATTTCCCTGCATTTTCATCAATGCTACCGAATAACAAATTAAGTGCACAATGGACTGTGAAATGCTTGCAGATCTTCCCCCAGTTAAATGTCAAACCAAGAAGCCATCTGTTAATAAACAGAGACGTCACCTCTCTGGAGTTTTATCCAACCTACTAATACATAAACTCATACCACCGCTTAGGACTCCAGATTGCCAAGGCAAAATAAAGTCTTTTGGTTTTTCATCTCAACAGCTTGGGTAGGCAGAAGGTGACAACACCTGGACCACACAGCACATGCATAATCCGAGTCATGAAGCCAGCTTTGTGGTTGCAGTTACTGACTCTTGAAAAACTTCTTAAAAGTACTCACAAAGACACTTTCTGCCTGTGCAGAAGCCTTTCAGACAAACCCATTGCCATTTGACATATGTGGTGAAAAAAAACCTCAAAGTCACCCACTTATACCCATATGGGAGATGTGCACACATCATAACCACAACTGTAGTTTACATGAGGTATTGCTCAGGTCATGAGGGAAAAGTTCCAGTTGCTGATGATGCGTGGCAAAACTGCACAGAAAAAATTTTCACAGCTTTTAAACTACTTAATCACACAAGACTGGAAATAGAAGAGGTCAAATTACTGCTTTTATTACCCTACAATTCAACAGGCCCAACATTAAGTTTATACCAATTTGTCCCATACTGATTAAATGAAAATAGCATGTAAGTTCAACACACACTGTGACAACACACTAAGGAAGGCCAAATGAATGTTCTTCTGATATATTTAAGAGAGATGCATATTTTTGACTTCCAGCTGCAATGAGCATCAGATCCATTAAAAGGAAACCAACTAACTAACAAGCTGAATGAAATCATACCCTTCTACTATTAACCATTCCAAGTGCCATGTACCTTCAGGAAAGAAGAAGCTTTTATTTGCTTTGCAGGCCTAGTTTAAACCCCAGCAAAAGATTACTAACTTGTCCTGATTCAGGACAGCAAACTTCTCCTTGTATTTCAGTTGGACCCTTTTTACCAGATCAATTTGGTTTATATTTTCTGCCCTTTGCTTTCTCCCTGTGGTTGAATACATTTGAGCAATAACAATTTTCCTACAGGGCAAACATTGGTTAAAAAACTGGTCCTTCATAAATTCTAAACAGTGATGCCAATAGGAATGTAAGAGCTAGATCTTCTTCATATACAACTCTTAGACGTCAGAAAGAGATACTATCTCTTCTTAAACTATCTAGAAGATAAACAAGAGCCCTGGGGAAAAAGATGTGAGGAGTTCACTCCTCAAATTTTTATATATTTAAAACACAGTCAGTAAGCATAGACAGAACATTAAGCTTTCTGCATTCCTACTCTAAGACACAGAACTATCACATTAATAATTCCTCTAGATACAGCACAATTAGCAGCAGGTTTATGAGAGCTTCCTTCAATCCAAGTCAACATGCAGACCTAATCCAGTCTAACTAGAAATATGCTAGTCAGGTCTGTTCAGCAATTAGCATGAACATACCGTGTTATAAAAAAGTAAGTTCTGCAACAATTCCGTTTAAGTGCTAAACATCTCATGGATTTTTATTTAAAATCATGCTGTTCACAGGCAGTTTTGATGTACCTAATCTGGAAGAGTGGTTCTGATGGGTCTACTTGAAGGTCCAGCACAGAATTAGGACATCTTAGGGGTAAACTTTTTCTACAGCTTCCTGGATTATTGTAGGATTGAGAAGGCTTTTAAAAACCAAAACCAGAAAGAATGACATCTTCAACATAAAGATAACTGTCATTGTCAAATAATACCAAAGCCATTCACTGTAAGTTACATAAATCATAGAATCAGAGAAGTGTTTGGGTTGGAAGGGACCTCAAAGATCATCTCATTCCAGCACCCCTGGATACCTTCCACTAGACTAGTTTGCTCAAAGCCCCATCCAACCTGGCCTTGAACATGTCCAGCTCCTATGGGCAACCTGTTCCAGTGCCTCACCACCTTCACACTAAAGAATTTTTCCTCAATAGCTAAATTAACCTACTCTCTTTCAATTTGAACCCATCCCTCCTTGTCCTGTCACTTTTTATGCTTTTGTAAATAGTCTTGCCCTATCTTTCCTGTAAGTTTCCTTCAGGTTCTGGAAACCCATTTAGATCATCCCAAAGCCTTCTTTTTTCTGGGCAGAACACCCCTAACCCTCTCAGCCTGTCTTCATAGGAGAGGTGCTGCAGCCCACTCATCATCTTCACAGCCCTCCTCTGGACTACTCCAACAGTGCCACAACCCTCTTATGTTGCTGTCAAGCTGCTGGCCAAGCTCCTTTGACGCAGCCCAGAATACAGTTGGCTTTCTGAGCTGCGAATCTGCATTGCTGGGTCATAACCAACAGCCTCCAAGTTCTCCTCCTCAAGGCTGCTCTCAACTCATTCTCCACCCAGCCTGTACTTGTGCTTGGGATTTCCCCAACCCAGGGGCAAGACCCTACACTTGACCTTGCTGAAGTTCATGAGGTTTGCACAGGCCCATCTCTCAAGCCTGTCCAGGTTCCTCAGGATGGCATTGCTTCCCTCCAGCATGTCACTGCACCCCACAGCTTGGTGTCACTGGCAAACTTGCTGAGGGTGCACTCAATCCCACTACCCATTTCACCAACAAAGATGTTAAGAAGTGCTGGTTTCAATACTGATCCCTGAGGAACACCACTGGTGTCCACTTGGACATCATGCCATTCACTGCAACTCTTTGAGTACAACCAGCCAGCCAATTCCTCATCTGCTGAGTGGTCCAGCTATCAAATCCAGGTCTCTCCAGTTTAGACAACTATACCATCTGGGACAATGCCAGACTCTTTGCATAAGTCCAGGTAGATGACATTGGTTGCTCTTCTTTTATCCACCAATGCTGTAACTCAAGTCATAGAAGGCTATCAAATTTGTCAGGCACAGTTTGCTCATGTTGAAGCCATTTTGCCTGTCACAAACCACCTCCTTTTTTTCCATATGCTTTCACACAGGTCCCAGGAGGATCTGTGCCATGATCTTGCTGGGCCCAGAGGAAAGTCAGGAAGACTGATTGCCTTCACTTTTTACTTGTGGCCTTAAACTAGTGATGACAGTTCACAAGAAAACAAGCGAAACACTAGGAATAAGGTTTTAATTGGATAATTAACTTCTTGAAGACACACTTTGATTGAATAAATCAACTACTAAATTCACTTGTTTGGAGGATCACAAAGCTTTTTGACCAGGGGCATGTCCAAAGTGAAGGTACCAAGGCAGAAACTTGGAAGCTAACTACAAAGGTGGAGCAAGGTCGGAAGTGTTTCAGGAGGTGGCAGGTGGACTCTGTCCCCTGATGAGTACTGAGGATGACGAGCCTGGGGAACTCGGCATGGTGCTAATCATCAATCCGCGCTGGCGCCAGCTCCCAGAAGCTGAATTCCAAAGAGAAACCAAGTGTCCCTACAAACACGTGGCTCATGACAACAGCTCTGCTGACACATTCCTGAGGGCAAACTCTGTCCTGTATTATGGTGGTGTCAAGCTGAGCAGTTGAGCAGGGGCTGATCATCACATTGACGCTGAGATTTTTTTTAATAATTATTAGTAACATTTACTAAGCACAGACACTTTTAGACATTACAACAACAAGTAAGCCTTCTCTCAACCATCTGAGATGGAAACTCAGAGAGATCCAAAAGTTATATATTTCCAGAGATTCAACTGCAGAGACAGAAACAGAAATACTTGATTTTAACAGATAACTAAATTACTATCTGCCTAAAGAAAGTAAACCCCAGGTCCACAAGATCCTCTGAACAGCTTTCCAGACTGTCTGGTTGCACCAGGGCTTGGGCAAGCATGTGTCCTCTCTGTCCTCCATTCATCCTCTGCTGCCTCCAAGGGCAAGGACTTCATGGTCTCTTTTTGTAGCCAGATTTGAGCAGTTTTATAGACAAGACAGCTTTTTGTACTATTAAGCCACCGATGGTTAAATAAACTGTCTATTTTCAACTCCTTATTTCTACATGTGTTTGATCAATTAAAAAGTAAGAGGCTGAACACCACCTCAATCACTTACACAGGCTATGTGATTTTATTTTATTTTCAACAAGGATTAACCAACCAATGTCAAATCCAAGTTAGACTCATACTTAAGCAAAACTCTGTAAGTAATACTCCACTAATCCTAGTTACCCCTGGCATTATTACAGCTAATAATGCTCCTTTTCTTGTTTGTTTGAGTTTTTTTTCCCTAGTATTAGCCATTTAGATAGATCCTTCACTATAAGCTGAGCTTTACAATTTCCTATGGTGCATAAAAAAACCTGTAAGAAAAGCCAAAATAAATATCCACTACTGAGTTGAACAAAAAGGTAAAAGTGAAGGAGTAGGAGGAATACCACATTGAGGTTGTTTGTTTACTTAATTTCATCATAATTATTTAGACTCTCATCTCACTAATAGCTGTGCAGGTGCTAACTTTACTTCAAGAAGGACCTAGAGTTTTTGTTTGCATAAATCAAGTACATTTAATCAAGTGCACATTAGCTCATCAACACATTGGATCTGATGAGAAATTGCATAAGTGACAATGCCAAGCTATTTCGGTGAATATTCATGATATCTCTGCGGAACAGGCTGACTGGAGGAGAGTGAGAACAAAATGACAGTAAAAGAACGGTAGCAATTACTTTTCTAGCAGTTAATGTTGCCATTAACTGCTTGCTGGCAAGACCTTAAAGTTGCAAGCCCCAATTTAAGCTTGTTACCTTAATTTTACAATTGTAATTCAATATTCTGAATGTGACACCAGTGTAACAAATATCTTCATTCAGTGCTTCATACAATAAATAATTTTAAAGTATATGAAAATTTCCAAATTTAAAAAATATACATTACAAAAATATAAATGCTTAGTATTACATCTTCATAAAAATAAATAAATAAATGTGCAAATCTTTTTCTCAAAACTGAGCTAGAATCAGAACCTGTTTGCAACAATTAAGTGTGACTTTTTTGCTCTTAACAGGCATTCATGAAGAGATCTCCCCTCAAAATGTAATTTGTCCTTAGTGATCTTCTGCATGCAAAGCAAACAACTCCCAGTTTTATAAATCTATACAAAGCCTTTATCTGACTTCCAATATCATCTGTAGAAAATTCAGGCAGAGTAATGCTGTGCCCTTAGTGAGGATATTTTACATAACAAGCCCTCAAGTCAGATGAACAAAGCAAGACTTAGATAAAAGAACAAAAAAATTTGGATCACTTTGTGATTGCTAGAATGGATGAAGGAGGAGAGGAAGAGAGGGCTGTTCAGGTGCACCATCTCCTACATCCTTCTGAAACCCAGAACCTTGTGTGCTGCTGACAAACCTACGAAGAAGTTCACACAGCCTCTCCTTGCGCAGAGCTGCCTCCCAGCTACCACTGCCCACCAAGTCCTGGTACGAGGCAGCTCACTGGACTCACACCTGCCATTTCAGAAGAATTTAGATGCTTATGGACTATGGTTCACAACTGCAGCTCAGTTCAGCCGACCCCAACTGTTTGCTTGGTCCCTCTGTCACAACAGAGAGGTATACAGGAGATTCATGCTATCAGACTTCACAACACTAATATGAACAGCCATAAAATACAGTTTACATTCATATGCCTGTCTGTAAACTCTGTCAGATTCAAAGTTCAATAGAAAATAACCCTGAATGGCAGAGCGACCTCTGGCAAAGGGACAGGATGCACAGCTGCATGCATCAGCTTCTGGAGCAAAAGTCAGAGTCACAAGTGTATTTGTTGTGCTATCCTTCCCATGTCGTTGACAATTCAGGAGTATCAAAGAAGCCTGGTTATCAACACTGTTGTAACAGACTATCACAAGCATCCAAAGCTTCAGTTGCACATTTTGGGGGTTCATGTTACTACAAAATACAGTATCACAGTTTGATGAGTTGACCCTAGCTTCTTAAAATAATCTCAGATGATTTAAACAGCTTTTGGTACCAGAAGCCACCATTCAAACTCCTTTCCCAAACACCGACATCATTTAGTTTCTGTATTTGTTTAGGTCATATATTTCAAGAAAGATTGTTTTCTACTTCACAGGCAATCCGACTAGGCTTTAGATCCACAAGTATTCTAGGTAAGGAAGACAAGCCATGGAAGTAGACTTCCTTCCTTCCTCCCTTTTTTCTGGAAGCATGTTGTATTCTGGTACATCCACTGCAGGCAGCAGCCCCCGTACCCAGGTGTGCTGGATGTGTCTGACAACCTGAGAGGCAGGCAGGGCATTAAGCATCAGCCCAACGTGAATGTATAATCTCACTCCCTAGCAAACAGTGAACAGGTCTCCCAACTGATTTGCCTATAGCATGGTACATAGCTCCTGCAAGACCTGTTGCACATTTCACGCTTTGGAGGGGAAAAAAAAAAAAAAAAAAAAAAAAAGAAAGAAAGAAAGAACATTTTCAGCCCAAATTTAGAGTTGATGTCTTCTGAAAAGAACTGTTAAACTGTTAAGAAAACTGAAGTCAATCCTAAGTACATACCAGCAGTCTATTACTTACCAACTTTTGCTTCCCCCTAGATTCCATTGTAATGAGAACATAAACAGTGAAATAAGCATATATCTCCCTTGAATGAATTACCTATTCAGAGTTCCCTCTGGTGTTCAATAAGCTCATCATCACATTCAAGGTAACAGCCTTCGTTACAAGAGCATAAGTTCCCTCACGAGCGAGTTATCATTTGATGACGAGCCAGCGATAAGGACAGGACATAGTGTTGTAACTCGTGGACAAAAGAAATGCTATTTTCTCTCAGATTTCAGAAAGGTGATGAACTTACACTTCCTCTTTTGCATATTCAACCGAGTATCTGATTAACCTCGAAAAGACGTGAAGCGTTAAAGATCCCTTCTACCTCTCGGTGTCACCAAGACCGACCAAGTCTCGGAGAAGGCAAAGTCACAAATTACAGGTAGAGCCCATCTGAACGTGGCACGCAAAGATGTTCTGCACCTCCCGAATAACTATGCTTTGAGTCACAAGCCTTTCCAGCCTCGCACTCCCATTCGCCTCCACGGAACATGAGCAAAGTACAGTGTATCTAATTAACAGTTTGGAAAGAAAGTTTAAAGCTGCCTCTGCAAAGAGACAAAATGCGTTTGCAGAAAATCCCAAACGAGTTCCCGAGTCGGCGGTGCGCAGGCGGAGCGCAGGGTGGGCGCCGGGCCAGTGCCAGCCGCGACACCGGGGCTGCTGACCCCGGCAGCTTCGGGGTTGCGAAACTCCCAGGAAGAGCAGCCAGCTTCCATCGAGTGGGGCGGAGGGAGCTCGCCGGACACCGGCGCTCCCCGGCTGCCGGTCGGGAGGAGCCGACTCCCCGCGCCTCCCCCACCTCTCCGCCCTGCACGGCGGCTGAGAAAAGCGCTCCGAGTCCAGAGCCGCCGCCCGGGAGCCCCTTAACCAAAACCATCTGGTCACGGACAGCGCGGTAGAAAGCCCCCTCCGCCCCGGCCCTCGCCGCTCACCCCCGGCCCTGGCCCCGCAGCCGAGGAGGAGAGAAGCTGCTCTACCCACAACTCAGCAGCTCCCGAGCTGAGGGAGACAGGGCGAAGTCGCCGCGGAATCCGCCTTCCCCCCTTCCCTCCGCGCCCCATCCCGCGGCGCGCGGCGGCAGGGCTGGGGCTGCGTTACCTTCAACAGGTGCAGGCGCCGGCGGGAGGGAGCCCGCGGGCACGGACCGTCCGAGTCGCCCGAGCGGGAGCGGCNCCTTGCTCCCGGCCCTGGCTCAGAGCACGGCCCTCGGCCCGCGGCCCCCGGCCCCCCCCCCCCCCCCCCCCCCCCCCCCCCCCCCCCCCCCCCCGCCCCCGCAGCCGGAGTCAGCGCGAAGGCGGCAGCGGCTGCGGCCACCTCCGAGAGGAAGGGCGAGAGCGGCGGGGAGCGAGGGAGGGGGAGGCAGAGAGCGAGAGGAGAAAGAAACCGCCCCAAGAGAAATAATCATCACATGGCGGTCACGATCCGCCGCCGCCCCCCGACAGCCAGAGCCTACGCTTGGGAGCCGGGGAAAAGCTGCGAGGAGGGGACACACCTGTAGGCGCAGCACATATCCGCTGTGAGCACAATGCGAGACAGGAAACTGAAAAAACAGCCCAGGGAAGGAGAGAGGCTCCCGTTCGTCCCTCCTTCCCTCCCTCCCTCTCTCCCTCCCTCCCTCTGTCCGTCCTCCTCCTTC
This sequence comes from Irena cyanogastra, assembly GCA_013397155.1. NCBI lineage: Eukaryota > Metazoa > Chordata > Aves > Passeriformes > Irenidae > Irena > Irena cyanogastra. The sequence goes on from VWZV01008539.1 coordinate 415,340, forward strand.
TCCTCTCTCCACCCCCTGCCCCCGGTCAGGATCCGCTGGCAGCGCTGTCTCATGCAGGGAGATCCAGGCAGAAGGCAGGGAGGCGGCAGGAGCCGTACTTTCTCCCCGTTTTCCTTTCCTTGTCTCCGCTTTGTTTTGCCCGCCAGCCAGGCAGAGGCCAGCTCGGCGAAGCGGGGCCGCCCGCGGGGCCGAGCGCTCCCGGAGACCTGGGGACGCTCCGAGCCCCGCCGGGGGACTGGGGCCGGGCCGGGGGCTCCAGCACCAAGCCCCAGCCGCCCGTGGGCCCTTGGGGTGAACAGCGGGGAGCGGCGGGACTGCCGGGAGCTGCCTTTGGGCAGCCTCTGCCCGCGGCCGGGGTCGGCGCTTGGCCTCCGCGGCGCTCTCCAGCGGGGCGGCGGTACCGCTGAGAAAGGGTCTACCTGCCGGTCTGTATCTAGCGGCCTTGGGGTAGCTGACCTGTCCTGATGGCGTTCTGGGGACGCTCCTGAACATGGAGAAACATTATTCCCACCCCTTATCCCCTGAGTGAAGTCTCTGAGCACCCAGAGGCTCCCTCCCTTCTTGTACGCCCTTGTTGATGAGCGGCCCAGAATAAGTCACTGCCATCACTTTTACTGAACTTGAAGTACTCTAGGGTTTATCCCTGTTAGGTAAATCCTCTGCAATCACAATTTCTTCAGGTTCTTTCTTTGCTCAAGCACTCTACTAAAAAGCCTGGGTGCAAATTTTTCATGCCTTCCCCCAGAAACAGATCAACAGAGTTATGGCAGAGCTCACTTCCCACCTGTTGTGAACACAGCATCACCTTGCTATAGCATCATCATCTCCATGTTCAGATGTTAAATTTGTCTCATGTATAGCTAATGTAGGGATAATCCATTAAAAGGAGAGATGTCTTAGAAGAATGGCTCAGGTAAGCTTTGGTCAGGTTGTTTATACTTTGTAACTTTCCATCAGTGAAATGTGGACCAGCCATGTTTCAAGGAGTAATTCCTGGCCCTTTGAGTGCAGCTTCATTAAGTGCTGTATGCATTGTGCTCCCTGCTAAAACACCAGGAGACAGCTGGTCCAAACGCCATGCTTCCCGAACAGGAAGTTGTTAAAAAATTACCTTTGTATCTCAAAACAGCAACAAATACAAAATAAATAAAATTTAGCCCCAAAAACCTGGGCAAGAATAAAGTTATACTTTTGGGAGAGATGTTAAAAGTGGCTTTCAGACCCTCTTTGTGCAAAGTGCCACTGCAGACTTAACAGTTGGTTGGGACCATTCAAACATAGTATAGAATTCTTTGGGGTTTTCCCTTTGGGATTGCACAGGGGAGGCAGACTGTGCTGGCTGGATTTTGCCAGTCTGGCCCAGTTATTGTGCTAACCTCCACCAGAAGGCCCTTTCCTTGTTTATTGGCTTCCTTCCTGCTCTTCACCTGACTGGGCTTAGTCACTGCAAGATGAGAAATAACAGTTCTGGCATAACTCTAGTGTTTCAGAAGGTCTGGATTCCCGTTCTGTACCTCTTCATTTACTGGAAAGGAGAAAGGGAATCTGAAGAGAGAGATGGGACTTCCCTAGGAAACCTGGGTTAGTCATGTCCTGCAATCCTTGTGAGGAATCCAGTAAAGAGAAACTCACAGGCTGCTAATGGGCTTGGTAACACCTGACTTTCCAGGCTGCTTTCTCCACATCTGGGCGTCTGGCCAGGTTGTACCCTCAGTTTTGGCAGAATGCCCTGGAATTACCAGCCTGGCAACTCTCTGTGTGCCCTGGGCTGTGAATCTCTGCTTTCCATCATATTCTGCCCCAGGGCCTTTTGCTGAGATCTCTGTCACACATCCCCCTACCCTGCCTGCTCCAAACCTAATGATCTGCTGTTCCTACTCTGGGGAAAAGCCCACATCTGCTCCACCTGATGACCACTGACCAGGACTGTACTTGCCACACTTTTGCTGTCTCAAGGTGGCTGTACCCAGGTTAAATCTAAGTCTTGCCCCCCTCCCAGCTCACAACACAGCTTCTGCTGGCTGGAATAGTTTCCTCCAGCTCCTGTTCAGCTCCTGTTGCTCTGGCCTCATGACAACTTTCTTTTTCTTTTTCTTTTTCTTTTTCTTTTTCTTTTTCTTTTTCTTTTTCTTTTTCTTTTTCTTTTTCTTTTTCTTTTTCTTTTTCTTTCTCTTTTTTTTTTCTTTTTCTTTTTCTTTTTCTTTTTTTAAGAAGTCTGCCTGTGGGCATATGCCGAGCCAGAGCAATGGCAACAGTTTATTTAATTCAGAAGAAGAACTGGTGAATTGAAGCTGTGCTGAATTCTCATCCAGTCCATAACAATCCCTTGCTGTGCACTTGACCTTGCCAAGTGTGACCAGGATTATGAAGCTGATCTGGATCTTGAGATCTTGAGGTGGCCACACAGCATCCCACCCCAGGATAGCCATCTTGTCTGCTAACCCTCTGTAAGTTTCTGTTCTGCCAGGCACATTTGGATGTGCTAAAGCAGCAGTGTGGCATATTGGCCTGTGCTTCTGCCAGCTGGGACAAAAGTGTTCACCACAGCACTCTGGTTACTGAATTCCATGCTGAATTTGGCATTTGGCCCACTTGCAAAGGTGAAAAGTGGTCTTCTGCAAAATGGTCTTCTGCACTTCCTTCTCTTGGAACCAGCACATCATCCTTCTGACCCATGGAGAAGTGATACAGGGAGATATTATCCAGTGAACCCAGATAAACAGCTGCGCATCAAAACCTGCTATTTGTGACTGAAGGATTAATTCCCTCCCTTAGCATCATCCACCAAAAAAGAAAAAGAAGAAGGAGGTCACATCAAATCCTAAATGCAGAGATGCTTAGAAAAGAGCAACAAGTACAAGACTGAATGATTAACAGCTTCCCAGACTCCTGGGGATCTTCACTGCAGTCATGCACAGGGTGTGGCTCGGGACAGAAAGCTTTGTTCCCTCCCTCTCCAGCATCAGGACACAGACGACAGAGCTGTGTGTGATTAGAACTCTAGTCCAGATTTCAATTTCCTCTTTATTTCCTTCCTCTGCATTCCGTCTGTCTCTTCTTACTTTGTTATCACCCGTTTGTTGTTATGTGTAGCCTCCTGATTTTTTTCTCTGCCTGTTATTTTTTTTAATGCATGTTATTTTCTTTAACACTGAAGGTGACAACTGTGACTCTTCCCTGCCTGCTTCTGTTCCCAGTGCTGTAGGTTCGGAGTTTTGCCCAAGATGCAGCCATACACAGTATCGTTGCTACTGCTGAGACCTTCAAGGCCTGTAGAAAAGACCCGAATTTTCAGCTGTTATTATTAAAAACACCTTGTTCCATGATCAACAGAACTAATGAAGCCAGGTTTCCTGTGGTTTCGTCCCTGACTCACTCACCGCGATAAGCTCGTCTCCCGTTTCTGTTTCATGTCCGATGTGACATCTCTTCCCGACGGTGCGCGGCGGGCGCTGCCCGCACAGCGCGGCTGCCGGGGCCGCGGGTGCTGCCAAGCACGGCCCTCAACAGCCGAGTTCCGCCTTCATCTCTCTCTGCTGGAACACTCATTTGAGTTTCTGGTCGCTGATGCTCACAAATCCCTAGGAACTTAATTATCTTTGAGGTTTCTACCCCTTTTATTCATTTGTTTGCGACTAGCCAGTGTGTTCTGGCTTTTTCATGAGGGGCTGATGGGCAGATAAACAGTCAGATGGTTGATTATCAGTCTTTAGGAAGGAAGGTTGTTGCCCCGTGGTCATGGAGATAACCTGGGAGCAACCCAAACAGCTAAAAAAGAACACCAAATCCTTTATAAAGTTTTGAAAATTGCACTTTCTGTGTGCAGACAGTTTTGATTGTCTGCATGCCCATGTCTGATCAACCTCCTTGCATCCTGCGTGGGGACGTCCCATGTCTCAACTCTCTTCTGAAGGGTGGGGAGGGAGAAGAAAGGGAAAAAAATTCTTCATTAAGCAGCAATTCATCACCTGTACTGGGCAACCACTGAGATCCAGCCTGCCCCAGCACTGCTGCTGGCACCATCTTTTATAAGACATTTTTATCAATAATGGGAAAGCAAAAAGCACAAGGAGTAGGATACTACCTGAATGGGTTTAGTCTCATGGCAAAGATATAAACAAAGCATCTATAAGGATTTTTCACTCTCCACTTGATGTCTCTGGTTTGGGTAGGGCACTGCATCATCTTCTGCTAGTGACTGAAATGGCCCAAATATACATATTTATATTTTTACAGTCCATAAATCACCCTGGGATCTACTTTTTCTGTATAAAAATACCAGATAAATCTAAGGTGTTATTATTAGATTTGTGAAATGTCACTGTGCACATCCTGATTTTCATGCCCTTTGCACCAAGCTCACAAGGCAGATCAATTTGTAAACATCTGGGGTTGTTCTTTGCTTGATGGATTTCTCAGTGGCCATTTTCCAACAATCCAGAAAAAAAAAAGTTTAGCGGTGAAATAATCTAAGGTTAACTGTGCAATTCCCTTCATTTTTTTTCCTTTGATGCTATAAAATGTTTGATCCACCCAGAGCAAGTGGGTTTTGGTATTTCCTAACCAACCCTCATTTGATCCATTTGTTTACCCCTGTGCAAAATGCTACCCAGTCAAAATTTTTCTTTTGTTTAGTTTTACATGTACTTTTTACAGATATAAATTGCTGCACAAAGGTATGAGATAAAAAAGCAGCAGGCACTGGCTACAATTTCCATGTGGAATCCACAGAAAGCCTTATATGGATGTGTACAATACCTATATGCATAACTATTACAAGTAGCAGCCCTTGCAGCCAAGACTTGATGTTCTGACATTGCCCTGCTTGCACCTGGTTGTGTGTGAGCCTGGTTAAGAGACCCTTGGTTAATGAAGAGGTTCATATAGAGAATGCTTGCATTTTTTAAAGCTAGCTTGAATTTTTTGAGAAATTTAGTTTAAAAAAAATTATAAGAATGAAAATTTCTAAGAATTTTCATCAGGAAGTTTAGTGGTTTCAAAACATAGGTAAAATGAAAATTAATATAAAATATTGACAACAAATATTTGGCTCTCCCCTTTCTTCCCTTCTTCTTTTGTTGTTTAAATAAGCCCTTCACAAACACACATGCACACACACCTGTATATATATAAACCAGACAAACCAGTATGTCCAACTTTGATTAAGGCAGCTGCCTAGGAAAACACTGAAGCCATTGCTCTGTCATCCATTTTAACCACAGCCAACATACTTACACTCGGTGGTATTGGTAATTCCTCAACTGATTGGGATCAGCTAGCTGCCATGCATGCTTCTATAAATATATTTATATTGTAGAAAAAATAATATCATGATTTCAATAAAAATAAATCATTATCTACTAATATTTGAAGTAATTTTATTATGGAGACGTAGGCTATGGGAAGACAATTACAAATAAGAGTTCATGATTACAGTGTTCTGTTCAAAAGTGGAAAATCAGATTTACCTCTTCTGGAAATAATGCATCTTTTTACATCAGTGACTTCAAATACTGTGTGATTAGTATTTTCCAAATATATATTGCAGAAATTTTATGTTTATACTACTGAAGTATGTCTGAACTATAGTCGTTTCGAATGCAGCTTAAACAGTAGGAGTTTAAGATGGTACAACAGCATTAAAGAAGCATTTGTAATTTTAAAATATTTAGACCTTTCAGAATTCATCAAATGACAGTTCAGTTAAGAAGCAAAATTAAAGAATTAACTACTACCACAGAAGGTGTATTTTACCTTTTTATTCAAAGGAATATTTCCAAGATAATATATGTATTTTAAATGACTAGTCGAGCTTCCCTCATGTAATGGCAACTAATCAATGAATCATGTGCCATTGTTATAGCTTAGCATGTCAAATAGCTGCATTTCAGTGTCCACTCTTGAGGGTATGGAGCAATTTTTTTGTTCTTGTACATTTCTAGCTCATTAGCCTGGATTCTAAGAGTGGTTATTTTCACGTCAATGAAATTGGTAGAAAAATCACGTCTTACCTGCCTCTGCCAAAGGGAGGAGATGGAATGGGGTGATGAACGGGAAACTTCTGTTCCTTAACACCACCCCATGTAGGTCTGCTAAAGCAGCTTTTCCTCATGAGCAGCATGGAAAATAAATACGTGGCATCCTGCTAGACATACTGGATGTTTTGATGCTCATGGGAGATGGTAAAAGGATGAATGTATTTGAAAGCAGCTTTTGGCATACATAAATCATGAGGTTTGTACTGAGGCCTGGGATAGCCAACTTGATGGATTTTGGTTAGATAACAGCAAGAAGATGGACTAATAAACTTTCAATTACCCTGCACATCTCTGTTACATTTTCCTACCAGAACTCCAGTGCAATCTTCATCTGCCATATGAAAACTGCCCTGCATGAGTAGGTGAAATAGGTGGCCAGTATGCATCCAAATCTCTGGTTTGAGAACAGTGGCAAACAGCTGAAAAAGCATTAACCTTTGGTGTGATTTCCCATTGCCATTAATCACATTTGGAATGCCTTTGCCACTCTGTCAGAGTATCTAAAAATGTTCTTGATGAAAACGGTTGGTTCACTTGGACTCAGGCCAGAATAAAGTGGTGTTTGTCCTCAGAGAGATGCAACGAAGAGCTAGCCAAAGTCCAATTGCTGTCTTTTGTCTGCAGTAAACAGCTCTAGTTCATCAGGATATTGCAAAATCTCAACGTCCTCTTTTCATCAGTCTTAAAAATGCCTGGTTTTTTTCATGTTTTAATTTATTAAAAGATTAAGTTATTTTCTTGTGGACAATAACTCAGGATGTAATAAACCTTTTGTTTATCACAGGCACATCACACAACTGGAACTTGTGCAATCTGAAGTGAATTGTGAGGGTTTGTATATGTTTCTGCAAACACAAAACACATATGCTTCATTTTCCAGAGAATCTCTTTTATGTGTGTGTGTGTATACATATACATGTATATGCATCAAGTCTGTGCTTGTACTCCTTTCCTGTATGCAGTGTAAGAAAGCCTAGGGTTTCATTTCCAAAGTGATTAATAGTTGAGGCTGTAGCTATATTTCATTCTAGTAATTCTTGCATAAACTGTGCTCCTCTGAGAAAGCAGATCGCAAAGCCTGGTATAAAATTTGTGAGAGCTGAACAAAATTCAGTCACATCACATCAACTAAGGAACAGTGGCACAGGCAAATCAGGATTTTGGTCACCTCTTTGATACTTCTGAATGCTTCTTGCCTTCAAGAAAGCTCCTCATCCAGAGCGGTGCCTCCTCCCAAGGCTTGTCACACAAAGAGTCACCATCGGATGCAGAAGGCCTTCTGCAACTTGTGGTTTTTCTCCTGGGACCACAAGTACAGTGTGGACTCACACATGCAGGTTCACAGACCCAGGTCCTGGAAAGGACCTCTAAGGTATTTAGAACATAGCCCTGACTTGGAGCAGTATCACATACACCTACAGGTAAATTTTGACTTGTTTGTCCAGAGGAGGAGCACGGCATTGATCAGGGGCTGGAGCACCTTTCCCATTAGGAAAGGCTGAGAGAGTTGGAGTTGTTCAGCCTGGAGAAGGTACAGCTCCAGGGTGACCTTATTGCAGCCTTTCAGTACCTGAAGAAGGCTTATAAGAAAGATGAGAATAAACATTTTAACTGGGCTCATTACAATAGGCCAAGAAGGAAACTTTAAACTTTAAACTAGAAGAGGGTTTGATTAGAGTAGATAAAAGGGCATTTCTTACAATGAGGGTGGTGAAACACTGATACAGGCTACCCAGAGAGATGGTCAATGCCCCATCACTGGAAATACTCAAGGTCCAAGGCTGGACAGGGTTCTCAGCAACCTGATCTAGTTGTAGGTGTCCCTGCTCTCCACAAGGGGTTGGACTAGATGACCTTTACAAGGTGTCTTCCAACCCAAAGTATTCTATAATTCTATGATTCTATGTTCTCCTAAAAATCTCCATTGATGGAGGTCTGAGCATTTTGCAGGCCATCTGTCTACCTCTTAACTGTTATTGTAATCCTAATAGCCCATCTGAATCTTCCTTACTGTAAATGAAGCAGTTTTTCCCTTTGGTTAACGAGGATGTTAAAGCAAGTAGGTTGTTCTTGTCTCTTCAAAAAACCCTTTATGTATTTGAAAACTGTGATTATACTTTCTCTAAGCCTTCATTCTTTACACTTCTCCTCTACCATTCATTCAAACTTCTCATGTAGCTGAATTTTCTAGGTCTCTGATTATTTTCTGGGCTTGTGTAACTGGGCAGCTTCACCTCTGAAATGTAGTTCTTGACAGTGGCCCTGATCCTTCAGCTGAGCCCTTGCCAGTGGTGAATACAGTGAAAAGATTCCCTCAGTTCCTCTGCAAGTTGTACTGCTATTATATGAAACTTGGAGTTCTGAGCTAAAAGGGCCTTGGGAAAATGGTGCACTGAAATGGAGAAAAATTTAACCATCCTGGTAAGGGGGGTGTGGATCCTGTCAGGAAATGGGTTTGCTTATCAAGTATGCAATGCTTCTAGTGAAGGTGAAGTCTACAAGTAACAGATTACTTGTGTCAATGTTATAGTACCTCGAAGATGTTATTTAGTCTTACTGGACTTGTTTTGGTTTGCATTTAGCTTCTTTTTTCAGCTGACTGAGGGAGAAAATGATATAAAATAATAAAATATGACTTTAATTAACATCGAAATAAGTGTCCAGGAGGATGAACTTCATTGTCATTAAAGAACAGAGCTAATCATAGAGATCTAACTAGACAAAAAGGTATACTCCTTTTGCATGCTGGAATTAAGCCAATTCCTGCATAGCTGCCCAGTGCCCAAACTAAAATATCCTCAATGCAACCTTAACCCAATGATGTGACTCCTGCAGCAGCCATCTCTCACCTCTCATCCCAGCTTGGAGCCTGAAGCAAGGATATTGAGTCTGGAGACTGTTTATCTAGAGACATACTAAAGCAGCAACTGGAGTTTGTATCTGTATCTCCTGTCTCCCAAATATTCACTCTAACTACATTTCTGCTGCCTTTGGCACGTCTCCCAAGCAGTCTCTCAGCGTGGTGATACATGGAGGTAAGGAAATGAATGCTGAAAGTAGCAAATGATGATTAATGAACACCTAGTCCCTCTGTTTTACTGTCCTTCCCCTTGTAACACGTCCTTGATAATTAATTTCTTCAAGAGGGTTTCACAGTATAACTAAGCTGGTTTAAGGTTCTCTTCAATGATTGATGGTTCCCATCCCCTTCCCTGATTCTGGCCATATAATTCCCCAGCCCCTTGTTCTGGTTTGGTACATATCTGACCCCATAAAATAAGCCTCTTTTGGGAGCCAACAGTCAGAAAACAAGAAAAAGCGATCTATATATTCTGCTTCCAGAATGCCTGATGATATTGCTCCCTGAGCTGGTTTACCACCTTGCCAGGATGATGCTAACAGTGGCATATCAGAATGAGATTGGAATGGGATGAGAGAATGGAACATGCAGGCAGCAGACCACTAGATCAACCACTGGGTAAGCCTCAACATCCCTTTTTGCTGTTAGAGGGGAAAAAAGTCATGGGAAGCAATCACTAGATTCTTCATTTGTGTTTTCTTTTCTGAAATCTGTGGTTTTAACAATACTTGACTTTCAGCTTCTACATCCCACTGAAGTTGCAGCTGTCTGTACTTGAAGTAGCTGGGAGGCTTAAGAATGAGATTGTTAGAAAGAGGCAATGCAGTTTCCTTCTTTGATCATCTGTTTTTCTATTTTCCTGTAAGATTCCACTCCCTGGCCCAATCTCAGAGCAGAAGTCAGTAAGGCAGCAGGAACATTCACATGTTAAGCTTTCTGCACACCAGTTAGCATGGGGCACGGGAGTGCTGTGAGTGTGAGCTCCTGCTGCCACCCGCCTCTCCTGCCTCTGTCACTTGCAAAAGGACAGAGGCAGCAGGAGGGGCAGCACAAGCCAGAAATCAAGCAACATGAGAAATGGCTGGACAATTGCAACTGACAAGCAAGAGACTTGTAAGAGGCGAAATTTAAAGCCTCATTTCAGTTTTCCTTGTTAGGGTGCTGTTAGGCCTCCTACAACAATGACAAGTCAGATATAATCTAAGCAATATTGTATAGCTGAGAGCTGAATGAGGCTCTATCAGACATTAGAATCTCTCGCTAATGTTTTGCTTCTGATACCCAGGAAATTTTGTTCTGCACTTGGAACAGAAGAGAAATCATCATTTGAATAAAACAAAGAAAAACAACCAAACATTTGGCAAATACATTATTTTAATTGTAAATGTGGTAACTATTTGGAAATGTTGATGTTTTTTGGCAAGCACAGTGCACACATGTATGTTATTAGTCACCCAACACGTTAGATTTGTGATAAATATATTTCTTAAAATAGATTTGCTCAGTATTTAGAATTTTTGTTTTCTTTATTCAATGAATCTCCAAAACTGGAGCAGATGGATAGGGGAAAAACATTTTTGACCTCAGAATTGAATAGTCTGATGGAACAGACAGATGACTTCTGTGTGTTAATAGCATCTTATTCAAAATGGTTACTGTATTACAGGCTTATGATGAGTACTGCTGTAGAACACATTTAAATCTAGTTTGGCAAAGAAGGGTAGAAAGAATAACTTCATTTACTATGTCTGCTCCTCGATCCTTTAGCAGCTTTTGTAGTTTGAAAAACATTCTTATTTTTGTTATGTTTTCCTAAGAAAATAAAGCTTATGAACTGATGGTTTGGATTTTTATCTCTTCCTCCATAAGAAATTTGGAACCGTGTTTTGGAACATGTTGAGGTTTTTTAAATATCGATATCCTGGAAATGTTATTTTAAAAATGTATAGAGATAGAAGTAGCCAAATTGGTGTCATAAAGGAAAAATGTGATGTCAGTGAGGTTGGTAAGTATGAAGGGATTGAAACAGCAGAGAGATTTAGGTATGCTTTAGGTATAGGAAAGGGTTCATATGGTTGCTGTCATGGTGTTAGGCAGTGAAATAGGATTAGTTGCAGAGATTACTGATTTTGGTAATTTTGTGTCCAAATGCTGTTGTATGCATCACACGAAGTAAAGGAGATGTTTTGCTTCATTTTCAGTTGCTTTGAGTATTCACAGCAGCAACAGCCTACAACCAAAATCTTGTTTCTCTCTGAGTGAGATGTGTGTCCCGCAGAGAACTTCTGCAGCCTTGGTCCCGTGGGGTGGCCAGTAGAGAAGTCCTGCTCACAGGTCTTGCTCTCACGACCACGTTTGCAGCCTGATAGCGTACTGATAGCCCAAATCAGTTTGCAGCCTGCGTGCTGATAGCCAAATGGGAGTGTTTTCATAGGTTTAAAACGAAGCATAATCGTTGGCAGGGTCAGTTCCCACGAGCTCAGTGTTTCTATCAGCTAATAGAAACCCAGGTCTCTTAACCCAGGTGAGGCTGACACGGGTGCTCTACAAAAGGTTTAATTCTCACTGAGAGCTAGTGTTAGCAGCTAAGTGTTCACATTGCTTCTTTGTTTTCCTGTGGTGCTTTGCCTGATTCTGAATACCTTTAAAGTGGTGCGTGCCTGCAATTTCATGTGAAGGCAATATTCACTGTCTTTTCAAAACATGTGCTGCAGGAGTCTAAGAGAGAAAACTAAACGGAAGGTCTTTTTAAGTGTGAAAAACATATCAATCCGTGTTAACAGCTGATTTCAGCAGCCTCTTCTGCCACACTCCTGTGGCTGGGAAAAATTATTTCTTTCCTCAAAGAAAATTGCCCCCCTAAGATTACTCTGAGGAAGGGTGAGGAGAGTGAAGAGGAAATTAGTGTTTCTTCTCGTTTGGTAATTTTGTTCGACTCAAAGACTCTTAGCAGCCAATGAAAGCAGTTGTGCTCCTGTTGGCTGCTTTCTTTGTGTATTAGGCAGAGGGAAATGGGAGCCTGCTGCAAAGGAAGGGCCCTTTTCAGCAGGAATCATGGAAATTCCCTCATCCTGCCCCAGAACAAGCAAGCAAGGAAACAGCAACAGGAGGCAGCACGGTGTGTCGGCAATGGAGGGGAACAGCCACAGAACAATTGATGTGAAAGCCTTCAGCTGAAATCAGCATGTGGCCCATGCAGCTGGCCAGCCTGCCTGCCTGTAGCTGCAGTAAGGTATTTACACCTTGGACAAAGTAAGAGGAGTGCTAAAAAAGCCAGGAGAGAATCATTAGGCTGTGTTTATTAACAACACAGTGCTTTATCTTCAAAGTGTTGTGCACAATTAATCAATATATTCAGCAAGTGCAGTAAGTGGATAGCATTCATTATCACCCAGTTAATATCTTACAAACAGATTTAAAGTGATCAGAAGAAGATGCGCTGGAAACCTTGTGAAGGAACATTTTTAACCTGCTGTTTGAACTGGTGCAACCCTTTTAAAAAGTACTTTGTACCACCTTGTCCTTTCAATCCCAGTTTCATCAGGCAAGCATCGCCCACAGGGCTGAGAGGACATTTCAGTGTGCTCTCTTATCACTTTGGTATCTGCCTGTTAGGAGCTAGACTGAAATCTGTTCACTTCATAGAAAGATTTGATTGCTCTCTGAAGATAGTCATCACTTTCAGTGATTTTAGCAGCAGTAGTCCTGAACCAATATTTTATGTGAGCATCCTCATCAAGTGTGTACCTTCCCTCTGGATACAGGAAAGCTGGACTAGAGTTGTGCTTGGTTTGAACCTAAAACATGTTGCCTTCTCCAGATTCTGAGAGTGTGGGTATTCAATGGCATTTGTTTCAGTCTCTAAGTTCTGGGCTGAATTCAAGCTACTGGCAGCAGCAAAATAAAACTACAACCAGTCCCCCAAGGCAGGCAGCTTCCTGTTAATATCTGACTGGATACAGAAATTATATATAAAGTCTGACATTCTTACATGCTTTCACACAGTAATATATGGGGTGTAGAGCATAAGTCTTGTGAAGAGTAGCTGAGGGAGTTGAGGTTGTGTAACTTGGAGAAAAGAAGGCTCGAGGGAGACATTATCGAGCTCTGCAACTACCTGAAAAGAGGCTGTGCTGAAGTGGGGGTTGGTCTCTTCTCCTAAGTAACAAGTGATAGGATGAGGGGAAATGGCCTCAAGTTACACCAGGGGAGATTTAAGTTGGATATTAGAGGAAACTTCTTCACAGAAAGGGTTGTCAAGCATTGGAGCGGGCTGCCCTGGGAGGTGGTTGAATCACCATTAAAGTCTTTATAAGAAGCGTAGACGTGAAGCTTAGGGACATGGCTTAGTGGTGGATTTGGAAATGCTGGTTCAAGGGTTGGACTTGATCTTAGTGGTATTTTCCAACCTAAATGATTCTCTGATTCTGTAGACTAGAAGATGAAATGAAGCCCAGAAAGAGAATTCAGATCATGGAGAGCTCTGCTAACATAAAACAATACAGCAGTGATGTTAATTTTCTGAGTATTGTCATTTAGTGAATAACAAACCTTTTCAAAGTTATCTTGTCATTCATAGGACAAACTCACTACAATGTGGATGCACAAATACCAGTTCTAAGAAGTACTCTTAAACTTTTCATTGAAGTTTCCCCCTGCCTTTCTCTCTCCCTCCTGCCACCACTCTTTTTTTTTTCCACAAAGAATGCATTGCACAATGACAGCAAGAGGAAAAATCTGTGAAACTCCAGGTCAACAAGAAGGCCTAATTTCTATTAGATTTGTTTGGAACCTTTAGTATTTTCGATGTTTTTTTAAGAGTAGATTCTAATGCTGCTTGCTTCTGTAGAGTCTTTGTAATTTTAGACCTTTTGAAATTGGTCTGAGCAATCCTTTGGATGTTTTTTAGTGTTTTTAGGAGAAAATCTACTCATTATAAACATCACTAGCTTCGGTAAAAATGAAGCTTGTGCAGTAGTTCCAAGGTATTTCCTCCTATTTCTGTTGTTTAGCTTAGTGTTTGAGAGATTATTTGTTCAGATAGGTTTTTATTTGTTTCAGATAGGATAGCCTGATAGAAAAACTCAGTGATTAATTTATGTTGTTATTAAACTATCAGGGCTTCAGGTATTACAATATAAATATCGTGAATCAAAATGCGAAGAACTGAGGAAATTAAAAAATAAAAATAAAAAATGTCTTTGATGGCACACACTTTACTCTCAATTTGTAGTGAACAGTAATCTGCCCATGCAGAGAGCTCAATAGACAAAATTTCAGGTCCAAGCTGTGCCACAGATTCCTGTGCTGCCTTAGATCACCATTAGCAACTGCATTTTTTAAACAGTTGCTCATGTGCAACGTTTCTGTCTTTGTGTGCCCTAATGAGAAAGTAGCAGTCAGTCCAGGACTGCTCCAGAGGCCTTGGTGCTTCAGCTGCCTGGCTGCCATGGGCCACACCAGGCACCCAGCCTGCTGGAAATGAGACCAAGTCTCTCCTTTTTGAGCCCATTCATGATTACAGGAGTCATATGTGTACAGTGTAGCTGAGTTAACATGGTTGTCGTAGCTGTTATATTTTAAATTTCTTTCCAAATGTAGTTTACTATCCCAAAGCCTATTATGTTCTAATGCCAAGACATTGCTTTAGAAGTTAAAAACATGAATGGGCTACAATACTTTGCTTTTCATTTCAGAGCTGTGATTTCCACAAAAAAATCCACTGCAGGGTTAGAAATAAATGGTAACCTACGATACTTCATGTACCCAGAGTCATCACCCCTTTGCAGACCAGGAAAAAAAGTTCAAATAGTTTGATTTGCTGCTATTGATTTTAAAGATCATGAGAGGATAATCACAGCATTTCTGTTACTAAGTTGTGCTGCAGCCCAAACACATTAAGGGGCCAGCTGCTGTGTCTAAAACATGCAAAACTCTCGAACTATCAGCACTCAGCCTTACTTGGTAGTTTGGATACTAAAGATCTTGGCCGAACAGAAAAGATGCAGGGCACCTCTGTCGTCTCTACTCTCGCGTAGTCTCGTTTGGCCGGAGGAGCCAGCTCAGGCGGCTCTGAGGAGGGAGATCTACGGCAGCCTGCCCAGAGACACCCTGGCAGGAAAGCGGTGCAGGCTGCCCAGCTGGGGTCTGGAGGAGAACGGCTGTTAATATGAGACAGCCCTTCAGGCAAAGCACCTCAGACCCAACACAGATTGAAAAAAAAAGGTGTAAAGGACACATGGTGAGAACTTCTTAGCAGGACTGTCGCCAGACTACTTTGGCTCTTGCTTGTGGAATCACCTTAGAAGTGTTGCTGAAATGTAAAGGTGTTGAACTGAAATGCCGCTTCATCTGTATGGGCACATGCTCTCCTGTAGTGCCCAGCGATTCTCCTGGATGTCCCTTCGTTCCTGCTGGTGGCAAACTGCATTTTCATGATGAGCAAGCCAAGATGTTCTGCAAGCAGCATGTGCGGTACTATTAAAAATTATAGAAATTATAATTAGCCTTTGTCCTGCTAGGATTCAGTCAAGGCTGTCACAGCAAGGAAGGATGGAAATGCTCTTGGCTCACTTGTCTTTACTCATTGCTTTGCTCTACATGTGCTCAGCAACATGGGCTGCTGCACTTCCCATGACCACAGTGCGTTTTCACCATTGCACCTTCCCACTGTTGTGCATTATCATAATTTCTTCTTCCCTAGAAATCTGGAATACTCCCACCTGACTTCTAACTGGACTGTGATGGGCAGAAGCTGTATGCAAATAGAAATATCATAGCTGATAGCAAGACAAAAACCTATGGCTGTGGATAATGATGTTAATGGAACTGGGTTTTCACATCAGGTGCTGGACTTTACAGCAAAATCAAAATTTGCAGGTCTGACATGGTGCATATTTAAGATGAATGTTCCAGTTCTAGTAAATACCCAACGCGACAAGAGACTGATCCTGAATTTGCATTTAAATTAAACAACAATCAAATGAGGAAAATGGCCTTTTGGTGAAGTAAGAAGGAAGGGACAGAAAAAAAAAGGGTAAAATGCTTATGGGCAGCAGTGGGAAAACCAGAGACTGCAGCATGAAAAGATAATATCTGGCTTACAGTATCTACTGGTACAAAGCCACTGTTTTTTCCAAGTTGATTTGAGCCGCCTGCTGAATAACTTTACTCTGATCCAGACATTTGCATTCTGTGGCTTCAGTGTTTTTGACCTAGCACTTAGGATACCAGAAAATGGGCTTATGAGTGAACAAGGCTCTCAAACAGGCAGTTAAATAGCACATGATTGCAGCCCCAATTGTTTTGTAGTGTGACTTGCCGTTGCTTTTTCACTTAATATTCCTTCAGGCAAACAGACTTTTTAATTCCTGTGCATTTCACAGGAAGATTTGCAGATCTGCCTTTAATGTTTTTCTTCATCTGACTATTGTTGAGAAATACCAGGGACTTGAACTTGAATTCTCTGCCTGGAGACATTTTTGTTTGCTTAACAGATGAATAGCCCATACAGTGAAATTTGGAACAAAACTTTCTGCAACTCCGAATGGTACTTCTTACGTCCCTTTAAAGTTAATTTTGTTGTGTCCAATTATATGTGCATTATGCAGTAAGTGATTTATCCTTCCACAGTGTTCTTCATTAGTGTGGAATTCTTGGACCAAGACTCTTTTAGGGTTAAATTTTAGGCTTGGTTTTTAGAAAGCCACATCAGTCATGATCTAATTGCACAATTTCAGCAGAGCTGACATTTAAAGTATGTGATAATTCTACCACTTCAGACAACCACTATTTCAAGGACTATCTCCTAGAAACTAAATTAAGGATCATCTAGATTGAAGTAAGAAGTGCTGAAGCATTGTTTGATTAAAAAAAAAAATAAATTATTCTACAGGGAAAATAATTATGATGTGTTTATGCAAATACTTGAGATACACTGGCACTGAAAATATACAGGTGGCCAGTTCACTAGAAAGTTTTCACTTACCAGAATTTCAAGTCCTCTTCGTTATGTTGACATAAATTTATTGATAAGAAGACAACCACACTTGGTTTTGATGCTTAAAAGTGCATATTGGGAAAAATAGCCCATGGATTAATCTTAATAAATGTCACTCACTAAAGATAGTCAGCTTTAAAATCAATCTGTCAATCCCACCCATGTACTCGTGGTTAATACACTCTTTGTATTAAAAATACCTTTTCCCAGTAAAATGTTGGAAACAGATGTGCTGTGGGGTCTCTGCATGGAAAATATCCTGCAAGAAGATTGTGTGGAACGACAGGGCGAACAAAGAGGAGCAGGCAGCAACTGCTCCCTTGCTCCTCCGAAGATTATCATTGATAACAATAAAGTGAAATAAAATAACATAATTGGAAACAGCACATCTCTTGGTTTTCAGCCAAGTCATATTTCAGTTAGTGCAGATCTCTGCCTCCCGAAGGCATTGCCCTCACTCTGCCTCTGACAAAAGCAGCTCCCATGTCTGTTTACCGCCTGCTTCGCTGGGGGAAGGAAAAGGTTGAACCAGTTTGGTGCTGGCACAAGGTCTTGCCGTAAATCTATTTGTTTCTCTTCTCTAGGAAACAGTAAAGAACATGTGCTTATTTTGATTTTAAAAACAACCTTCTTTTTTATATTCCTGTTTCTTACGTGGCTTCATACAATTATGATACATTTTACACATCCCAGCATTGTCCTTGCATGTGGAGCTTGAAATGTAAAAAGAAAGTAAGTCAAAGCAAATAAACACAAAGTAAAGTAGGGGACAGAAGCACAAAAAAGAGAAGAAAAGAGAATTGTTTTTTTTGTCAGGGTGAAATTCAGAGTGATTTTGAAGACAACCCTCAGGATGAAGACAGGATAATTATTCCATTGCAGGGACCCATGTAGACTGGAAAAATAATAAAGCAAAATGATTAGGAAGAGCAGAGAAATCAGGAGGAATGGAAAATGAAAACAACTGTAGGCAGTTTCAACAACTGTAGGCATGTATCTAGTTTAAAGGACCATTTCATATGATAGAATTTAGTATTTAGGGTATGGAGAAAAGATGTGAACATTGACCTGATGGAGTTTACGAGCTGGTCATGCACAAATAACCTTTCAAACTTAACCAGTGGACACAAACAGAGAAAGAAGCAAGCACTGAAACTATGTGGGCCTTTTGGGGAAGTGCTGGCTGGCTGCACTATGAGGCCAGACTGCAGTGCCTGCTTACTTGGCCTCAGCCAGTCTGGCTGTGGGCATACTGCATTTTTCCCTTGTGCCTCAGTTTCCCAGCTGCTTCCTTAACCCAGTGTCACTGTGGAAAACATTACAGTAGAGAAGAACAAATACCATAGAATCATCATAGAATCACCAAGGCTGCGAGAGACCTTGGCAGCATCCAGACCAACTTTCAACCCAGCACTACCACTGTAGCCCCTAAACCACTAAACCATCGCCCAGCACCACATCTAGGTGCCTCTTAAACACTTTCAGGGATGGTGGCTCCACCACCTCCCTAAGCAACCTATTCCAATGCATGACCACCCTAAGAGTGAAAACACTTTTTCTGTGATCCGTTCTGAATCTCCCCTGTCTCAACCATTTCCTAATGGTTCTCTCACTGAAGGAAGGTCCCCAGCCTTCTTTCAGAGAGTTGTAGAAAGTGATGAGCTCCTCCCTGAGACTAAACAAACCCAACTCCCTTAGCTGCTCCTCTTAAGACATGTTTCTAGACCTTCCATGAGCTTTGTTGCCCTTTGCTGGACAGACTCCAGCACCTCAATGTCCGTGGTAAAGTGAGGGGCCCAGAACTGGGCACAGCACTCAAGGTGAGGCCTCACCGGTGCCAAGTACAGCGGGATGATCACTTCTTTGGTCCTGCTGGCTAGGCTGCTCTTGATAAAGGGCCAAGATGTCATTGGCCTTCTTGGCTACCTGGGCACATGCTGACTCATATTGACCTGGCTGTCAACCAGCACCCCCAAGTCCCTTTCTACTGAACAGCTCCCAAGTCACTTCCCCCCAGCCTGTAGCACTGCATGCGGTTCTTGCAACTCGAGTGCAATATCCAGCACTTCACCTTTTTGAACCTCATGTATTTGGCCTTAGCCCATTGATTGAGTCTGTCCAGGTCTCTCTGTAGAGTCTTCATATCCTTGAGCAGACCAACACTTCCACTCAACTTCAAATTTACTGAGGCTGCACTCAATATCCCCATCCAGATCATTAGTGAAGAAGCTAAACAGGACTGGCCCAAATATCCACACAAACAGATATATTCATGCCTGAGACTCACGGAATCAGACATTGCACAAGAGCAGATGGGACATATTCTGATGTGTAATCCCATATTCTGTGATGCTGGATCTGCACAGCAGAGCTGCTGGCAGGTATGTTTATTGGCAGAGTCACAAGGTTGCTGCCTAGCTTTGCTGCACCTCTCTCTATTGTCTCTTTAATTTGATGGGAGTTTCTTACCACTAGTTATATCCAGCTTAAAAAACAGAATTATATTTTCATAAACACTGAGGAAAGCAAAGGCTCTGAGCACCTGTATTGCATGTTTGGTAAGAGGTGTAAGCTATGGGGAGCACTGTCGCGTAAGGGTCCTCATAGGTCTCATTGGGATCACTTTAAAAACTCTGTCTGTCTCGTTTTTGGCCTTTTGATTTCATGTGCGCACCAGCAATTGAACAGATTGTAGATTTTCATTGTGGAGCAGAATGGAAAATGTTTCTTTAAAGAAGGAGCAGCTGAAGCTGTACACCAGCTTGGCTTTATTATAGCTTTCACACAGCATTCTACTAAGCAAACTCAAGAAATACGGTAAATTCATCTGAACAAGTTTAATATAAAATGGCTGAAAAATTCTGCTTAGAGCAATTTAAAATTTTATAGAATGCTGGGAAATGCAGAACATTTATTATCCTGGAAAGACTGTTATGCAGCCACAGCTTTATTAATCAATAACCTTCTGTTAGAAGTGAGGGAATGATTAGAGAAGATGCAGTTCCATTATTTATGGGGGACTAAGCAACTAATGAACAAAATGGGGGAAGACTGAAATATTCAGTGCTATTCTTTGTCTCCTCTGTTGAAAAAAATCTAGCTCTGACCACAAATTATTATCTATGAAAAAATGAAAAGTTAGGGTGAAGAGAGAAAGAAAGGATTAAAGTATATTTATAAGGTTAAAGATATCGAATCAAATTATTAATTATTTCAGGCCTCTAGTCTGTAATAGAGAGCTAACATGGATTTATCTACACTTGCATAAGGTCAAATTAATCAGATTTCCCTTCTTGACAGGTTAACCAGCTTAGAGGATAAGAGAAAAGAATAGAATCAGTATATTATATCTTGATTTTAGGATAAGTTTAGATAGAGAATCATGTGACTGACAATCCTGAAAGAGGATTCAGATCGACTTATACAGAAAGTTAGAAAGCTTCATTCAGAGAATTTGCCAGTGGTTTCTCCTCAAACCAGAAGGTAAGAATGGTTCTATTCCTCTGCTGGTTTCAACAGCAGTGAATGGTAAGGTAGAGAGAAAATCTACATAGATGCAAACATTATGTAGGCTGTGAAAGACAAGATCAAAATTCAGGATGAATTTGGTGAACAGTGGAAGTGGTTTAAAATGGTAAAAGGAAGTTCAGTGATGAGTAGGACAAACTGGTATGCTTGGGGAGCAAAAATTAGTTGACAAATGCATGGCAGCAAGAGGCAGCAGAATTGACAAGGAGGCAATTGCAAGAAGATATTGATGCTACTGTGCTTTATTCTTGGACATCAGGAGGCCTTGTCTGAGGGAACACGTTCAGCTTGTGTCCTACATTTTAAATGAAAATAACTGAAGAAAATTCAGAGAGGAGCTAAAAAAATTGCGTAGTTTAGAAAAAATTGCTAAGACTGTAACTCTGAAAGAACTGCTTTCTGGTGCTGACAAAAGATTTTAAGTGCTAAGATGTAATTGTATGCTAAGAGTCTAATGATATATTGATACCATTACACAAACAAAAGAACAATAAGAATTTTTAGATTTTTGCTGAGCACAAGGCAAGTACTCGTTCATTTCATTTGTGTCAGAAAGATGCAGTTATATAGCAAAGATTGGGTTTTTTATTTGCAGTCTTTTTTTTTTTTTGTTACAGAAGTTATAGAATATCCAGTGTTGGAAGGGACCCAAAAGGATCGTTAAGTCCAACTCTGTAGTGAATGGCCAGTATGGGGATTGAATCTACAGCCCTGGCCTTATTAGCATCATGCTCTCAATAGACCAGAACTAGCTATGGGGAGGTTGTAGAATTGGTGTTGTTAAGGAATTAAAGAGTTATCTGTCAAGAATGTTCAAATTACTGTTAGTCCTGCATCAGTGTAAGGGAATAGACTGGAAACAGGCATGCTTGGGGTGTGATGAACACCTGAATCACCTGGATGTGTCTCTTCACAGAAAGTAGGGAGGCAGTATCATGCAGTGCACAGATTCCAATTTAGATCCTCCAGAGTTAAGTGGGAAGACATTTTTAGGCAATTGACTCTAGCTTATCATCAAGATCTTTGCATTGCTATTGCTCTCTTATGTCCAGTCTATCATATTCCCCATTTCACATTTGTGAGGATCATTTGGCACAGTCCATCAGCCTTTGTGCAGATCTGCTGTGGGCATGATGCTGACTGCCTTTTTGTCTAAAGCAAAGGCAGCTGGAGGAGGGCTTGCTTTCATTCCACTCTGCCCTTATCTGCAATATCTTGCTCTCAGATGTATCACCAGGGAAACCATCCCAGGCCAAAAGTAAGAGGATTTTATTATCATATTATTTAGGAATTCTTGATGTTTAGTTGTCTTTTGCATGCTCCAGCAACTTTCATTTTTGGGCAGCATAGAGAAGGATCCTTGTATGTGTGAGTTTCTGACTTAAGCACACTGCCAAGAGTGTAACACAGAATCCTTCTCTTTACTTGTCAGCTTGGGTCACTAAAGCCTCTACAAGAGCTTTTTCTTACCAAAGACTTCATCTGACTGTATAGGAAGATATCAGTACATTTCCAATGTCTAGTAAGATGTCATAATGTTCTGTCCTTGTTGGTGTCCAGTGCAGCCTTAGGTTAACACAGTGTTTTAAGTGTGTGAGGAAGGAAGCAGTGTTACAAAATGCGGTGAAGGATCCTCTGGTTGGTTGCTCACCAGTATATCCAGATATGGATGCCCCGGGTGCTTTGAACCCTCCTTTCTGTGCTCCCTTGGGAGCCGCTCTGAGAACTGTAATGCTCCCGGGAGTCCCGGCTTCCACCTCTAATGCTGACATTCCTACAGAGTCAGGAGACCTGCAGGATGCCTGAGCAAACCAGTTTTGCACGCTGTTTCTAGGCCTATTTTTACTCGGGGGGTCCCCGAGAGATCCCAGCCCGTCTCCAACGCGCCAGGAGCCTCCCGCAGTCGGGAGGGCTCGTTCACACCTAGTCACCAGAGGGCAAATGTGGCACCTCTTCAGTCCTCTCCGGTGTGGAGGACCCCTGCCAGGTGACATCCGACCAAAAATCAACTTCTCCTTGCTCTCTGAAGTAGGAGCTGGTTTATTTCAGATGGCGATTACATTTCAGTGGGAGAGCACTTAAGCTAATTGCTCGGCATTGTTAGGTCTGTGCCAACATTCCTCTGAAGCTTTAGTTCAAAGGCCTGTGTTGCAACCAAAATACTTTGCTGTTTGACATAGATATACCAGAAGTTCATCAGCTGAAAGAGAATGACTGCATTGTGTGGACAGTGTGAACAGATATTGTCAAGGGAGCAGGTAACCGAGAGTAAAATCTGAGGGTGAGATTTCCTGTCTGGGTTCCTGAGGATGAGTAACTGAGAAGCCCTTTTCCTTCAGCAGGTGCTGTACCAAAACACCATCCACAATCCACCTTCTCATCAGCAAAATTTACTTTATTGCTCAATTTCACATCTTGATAAAAGCAGTGGAGATACTTATATCCAGTTCACTTGTTCAGCTTGATATGCTATACAGAAGCAGTGAGGCTGTTTCATTTAATAGAATTCCCACTGTACTATAAAAAGCAAGATATCTGCAAAACCGGTTGTTTTGCTATTTCCAACACATGCTGTGGCTTTTTGCTGTGAAATATTTTGACACCTATCAACAAAGGTTAGCGCAGACAATTTCTTGGGCAAATGTGTGAGGAGTATGAAATTCACAGACCACATACAGAGGGAGTATGGGTGGAATAGTGGCTTTCTAGAGAGACCATAGTCCATGACTCTTTGTAGAGAAAACAATGAGAAAATAGTTAAAAGTGTGTGTTTTTCTGGTTTCCTCTGTCAAAATACAATTTACTTGTTGTGGTGGACTTTTTTTTCTAAAACATAGCTTTCCTGTGGACCATGCCTTGTAAGTGTATTTGGTAGGTTCTGTACCTGTGTATTTAAACACAGATGTTTCAGCATATAGCACATCTTTGGTTGGTGACTTCCTTTTCCCTCCAGGTAAAATCTGAAGTGCTTTCCAAACTTTAAAATGGATTGGGCAGTCTTTTTTGTTCACGTGTAGTTGCTTTGCCCATTTTTACAGGGAACTTGTTTAGCATACAGCTATGCTGCACAGTAGTTTAGAACACTAGAACCAAATGAAATTATGGTGGGAGTTTTTAGCAGACAGGCTGTAATTATTCAGTTTGTAATTTGACCAGAGTGAAATAGAAGCTTGCCTACCAATAAACATACTTGAAGTACCATGTTTTTGAAGCTTTTCAACAAAGAAGCTTGCTTGAATGGTATAAGTGCAAGATGGGAGTCAGAAAATCTGTGCCTCTGTGGCATACATTTAGGACCTATACTGGGAATTATTTAAGCTGTCCCTCACCCTTTTTTTTAACCCGTCAGAAAGCAACAATAGAATGGGGCCTTACCACCACTTCTTCTCTTCATTTTTACCCTGTATTACCCTGGAAATGATGATGAGGTTGGAGTATCTTTTAGCCTTTTTTGTTTGGTGCTTACTGGGTTCTCACCTGTGACTCCAGAGTGGCCTTGCCTCTACGAATTCTTTACTGTGGCAAGGACAATTGTGTGAGTGAGTGCTCATCTGGAGTGACTCCGCCCTGTGGAATTGTCTCTGATTTCAACAATTATTTCATTTTCAAAGCAGGATTGACATTATTTTCTTATTTCAACAGAGTATTTTCCCATGGCAGGTTAATCTATGGTGACTGTGAGATGCTCTGTGTAGACAACCTCCTTGCTTAGGATTTTCCCATTGTTCTGCAGATCTGCTTGTAAATCTCTACGAAGAATAAACTATGTAAGGCTGTGGAACAGCAATCCAAAGCAATGTTTCAACTTTGAAAAAAAAGCATGTGAAAATGAGGTTTTGTTTTCCTGTTGAAGTTTTGCCCATGATTTTTGCACCAGCATGCTTCATGTGATTTTTGAAGCATTCAAATTTGGTTGTCCATTAATTTGTCCATTAATTTTGGCTCTTGCAAGAGAGGGACAGAGCTTTAGCAATGCACAGGATGAACCAATGTACATGCATATACTTGTAGTGAGGCAGGGCAGAAGTGACAAAAGATTGATTTGCTCAGAGCTGACCCCAATTATTGGTCTGCTGCAAGGTACATTCTAGGGCTAATTTTGCCATAAGTGTCATGACATATGAAAATGGCAATATGGGATGGATGAAGTGACATCATGATATGCAGATATGGATAACTAACAGGAAGATATGGGAGAGACGAGTGAATAGGGGCAAACCCTGTAGCCACTCAGGCTCAACTTCAAAGATATGCTTCAAAAAACCTCTGGAACTCAGTGAAGGTGAAGCACTTGAAACTATACTCAGCATAACTAAAGTTTTGTGACAAAAACCAAATGCTTTTCTAAATTAGGTATTTATTGCAAATCTTACCAAGTTAGAAGGATTGGATCTGCACTGGTATTGTCTGCAGTCATGAGTCTCCCAGGAGACAGGCTCAGGAGGTCTCAGGCACAGGCAACAGCTTTCTATCTATGCATTGTGCTGCAGTCAGGCTTAGCACAGGACCTCCCTCTGATGCTATCTTCACTCTGACAGGAGTCTTTTGAGTTATCTAGTGAAAAGCATAAATTCTAGCCATAGACTTTATGTAAATGAGTCAAAAACAGTTCTGACAAGATGGAGCAGATTTATAACTTTGTCAAGTGGAACAAGCTTGTAATGTTGGAGCCACACAGCTAAAAACACACTTGAATTCTTATAGTCACCCTGAGAACATACCATACATACTTTCACACAAATAAAAAACTAGACATATAACCTTTTCCCCTTGAATTTCTTCATTTTTTCCTACTATTTCTCAAACAAGCTCTGTTTTCATTATGGACAAAGTATGTTCTGAATTTATCACTCAGCTCAGCACACTGTCATTCTTGTGTTGCTTTCAGCTTAGTACTTCTGCTTTTTTATTTTAATGGGATATTATGTAAGGTTCTGGACTTGGTTACTGTGGTATCCCAAAGGCTTGCCAGTGGCTGCAACTTGCCTTCACAGACAATCAGGCAGCATTGTGCTTCTAAATTTTAAATTTGACCACCCAGATCCAGATGTCTGATTCTATCAGTTAGAAAAACTAGTTCACGCTTGCTGTCGAAGTGGTAACAATAGCAGCTTCCCAAAGTAATGGCTGAGGGAACACTGAGCTTCACACAGCTGAGCACTAATTCACATTGCCACATATCCCACTATCCTCTTGGACTGCATAACAGTGGCTAGCCACCCTGTCTGGTTTTAAAGCTTTTCAAGATCTGTGTTGCTAGTAATAATTCTGTTTATATTTACAGCACAACTGAGTCTTCTATTTGCTTAAAGCAGTAAGAAAGCAATAGTCTATCTGTTAAAAAGGAACACACAGTACAAAGAGCTCAGCTGCTGCTTGAAGCAGTCCAATCATCAGAAGTGCTGCTAATTTAAGTGGGCAATAAATACATTCATTGAGAATATTTATGAAGACTTGTTTGCGCAGATGGACAAAGACAATAAGAGAATGGTATTTCCTTGCTACAGGAGGAGCTGGTGTTTATCACATGCTAGTTTGGCAGGTATTTACAATGTTTCCTTTCAGCATCTACGTTTAGATCTCTAAGTTAGGGACCTAGACCTGGTTTTGTATCACCTGACTTAAGCATTTAACTGAGGTGGGTTAATGAAATCAGAGCTATCCTTGTTCAATTAAGCAATCAAAGAGAGAGTGGGGAATGGGGGGGTGAGCAGGGGAGAGGGGGAGGGAGAGATGAGAGGTCGTAAGAGAGGAGAGGTTGTAAGAGAGGTGAGGAGAGGTTGTAAGAGAGGTGAGGAGAGGTTGTAAGAGAAGTGAGGAGAGGAGAGGTTGCAGGAGAGGAAGAGAAACACTTCTGAGAAAAAGCTTTTGAAACCTTGCAATCCATGTTGCCTTCTGGAGAAGAGATGCCTGATACTCCACTGATCAGGGTGATTTAGTGAAGCGCCTGAAGTAATGTGCAACATATTTTCATCACCTGTTAGAGTAGCCCTCTCTGTCTACTTACTCAACACGTAAAACGGCCCCCCTAACTTAGTAGTTTAGAATCTGAGGATTGAGGTAAGTTGCATGAATAGTCCTATCCAGACCAGAACTGGTAAGAGGGAAATTGTTTTGAGGGTTATCCTTACCTCTAGGCTATTCGGCCCAGGGGAAGTAGAATGTGGTAGATTTTGGACTACCTGATCCCGATCCTGTTTTTTCATTACAAGGACCTTCATATGACTTAGGAGAGGTATTTATGAGAAAAGCACTCTTAAACCACATGTGTGTGATTCAAGTTCATCTTCTTAGAGAGGCTTTCCCACAGTGACCCAGTACACCCAGAGGAATGTGCAGAGGTAGAAAACACACTTGCTGCTGCTTCATAGTTACCTATGTGGGATGCCTTCAGAGACAAGAAGTTTAAGGAAGTTCTGTGTGTCTGATCATCCTGCCATTAAATTATTTCCAAAATGGTGTATCTTATTGCAAAATATTATTTGGCACAATAAAAGCTGAATCAGGCCACAGGACCCTTAGCACTATGTTATTCCTAATATATCAAATGCCTTTGCCATCCAGGGGTTGGATGGCAAGGGAACTTTCAGTGCTGCAGGGTTTACAATTCAACTGTATTTAGATAATTTTGTAATTTCATTATGGCCTTTTGTAGATACATTGCATGTGACTATAATGGTTCTATCCTTCCATCCCCATATAGTTTTGGACAAATTAACCATATCCATATTATTCTGCCTGTGATTTTTCTTTTTCCAGGCAAATCTGGCGTTGTCCAGCATTCTCATTCTTCATCAATCACCCTCATAGCAGCTGTATCAACCAGAGGTACAACACGGTATAGCTGCCACTCTAACTGCTGCTCTGGAAGGCTGCAGATACTCAGAACATGTACACACACTATATACACACTGTTCTGCCATTAATACAACTTTATTCTGTCTTTCTCACATGGGTTTTTTAAAATAAAAATAGTTTTCATTTAACCTGGAGAAAGGTCATGAAGAGATTATTTATAATTTAATTTACAAATGTGTATTAAGTTCTGCTTTTAGTACTCAGGGGAAGGGTACTGCTCATTTACTATGCTCTAGTTGATGGTCTACAGTCCAGATTTTGTTTGTGGTGTACTTCCATCTGAGCAGAGAAGATGGAGATAAACTGTTCTGTTTTCTTTAATGCCAAATTGAATGTTTTCAGTCCTCCAGCCTTTTTTTCTCAGATTTGTAAAAAAACCTACCCTATAATGCACAGGTCTTACTCAAGTTATTAATAATATTTGTCCTGAGGATAGAATAAACTACAAAGACTTAAGCCTTAAAAAGTCTGGGCAAATGATTTTACTCTCTTCCCCATTACTCATGCAATGGGCTGAAACTGAAGGACATGGAAATGAAATTGAGTGCAGTGAGTGATTCAAAAAGGAAAAAAGCTCAGATTTTGTTTTGACAGTATTTTAGGTAAAATTTTGGTTTAATGGCGATTCTAAGAATGTTGACTTTCTCGTTCTTGTGTTGTCATAAGGCAGTGTCAAAGAAAGCAATCACATACAAAGTCAGCTCCTGAGCAAAGGCTGCTGTAAAATGCAGGTCACCATTTGTTCAAGTGAAAGTTAATTCAGAAACAATTTCAGGCATTTTTGCTTCTCTCTTGGGTAGTGGCTAGCAACATGTCATAAATGGAGGAGGCATCATTGTCCAACCATGCTGAAAAGAGACAACAACCAGCACAGTTCAAGGCAAACTACATTCAGTGCTGTGCTGGCTGATGCATCTTTAACCTCCCTTATTACTCCTGACATTGTTCACAATCATATTAAAACACGATAGCATCGAGAACTCATACACATCTGAAACCTAATTTCTCTAAATCACTTTACAAATCTGTTATTACTAGATTTTTTCCCCCCAGTAGTAATTTTCTGGATATCATTTCAATGCATTCTTTGTCCCGGTTAATAAAAGCCCTGTAAGGTTATGTTGGTCTCCATGTGTTAATGCTTAGTGAAAGATACAGGTCTGGTTGTTCTAAAAATTAACTCTTTTTTTATCTCTGAGAAAGAATAGCAGAAAATGAGAGTGTTTTGGTGTACCAAACTACACAGACTCTGACCTAAAAAGAAGTTCAAACTCATTCCCATGAGACTTCTTTACTGATTTCCAGCTGGCAAATATGGGGAGGGTTTTTTTAAATATGGACACCTGTCAAGAGTAAATGGCTTGAAACTACTCCTTTACTTCACCTAAACTGCTACTCAGAATCTCCTCAAATTCATGCATTAAATAAGAAACACATGAATGAGCTGGGACAGAGCAGATACCCTAACATGTACTGCAAAACCACATCAGAGATAAAAATGAGGTATCAACAGCAAGCAACTGTCAAGTATGCACCAATTTCACAAAAAAAAAAAAAGTTACAGAGAAAGTATCATACGCTGAATGTTAGAATAATAGAATCATAGAATAGAAGGGATCTTAAAGATCATTTAGTTCTGATTCCCCTGCCATAGGACACCTTCCGCTAGACCAGGCTGCCCAAAGCTCCATCCAGCCTGGTCTTTAACGTGGTCTTAAACCACACCACCTTTTACACAGTGACTTCTTTTTGAATAATAGGAATAATGTTCTTGCTCTTTGGCTTTGCTTGCACTAAATGGATTTGTGGTTACAGAACAGAGGAATCAAAAGCATATCTACTAGATGTGTAGTTGGAGGAATGGATCAGATCTGAACAACATAGAGATTCTATCATTTTTTTTCCACTCAAGATCTCATAGAATTCCAGACCCTTGTCAAGACTCTGCTTATGTACTCCTAGGAATAGTGATCTGAAACTGAAATAATGCTTAAAACAAAACACCAATGTGAGAATTGTCATTAGAATTACTTGTCATCATTGGTGTTATTTGCTAGGTGAACACTACAGTACCAATCCATCCCTCAGAGAAAGAGTGTTGCTTTATTTCAGAAAGACAGTAGGCTAATTGTGCTTTATGACTTTCTGTTGAGCATGTAGTGTTTGATGTACTTACTGGTTACTTATTGTTTGTGTTATCTAGATTGGATGGTACACTCAGTACATGCAGCCACCACGCTCTAGGCAGCACTCTGTACAAACATTGAATCGTCATAACCAAATCATGCTCAGCCTTCTCTTCAATGCCAGAGCGTGGTGCTCTCCCAGATGGCACATTCTTTCACAAAGAACTCCCCGTGCTGGTCACCAGCAGAACTGGGAGGGAAACCTTGTAAGTAAAGGCTGTGGGACCAAGCCAACAGCCCTCACAGGCTGGTAGTCTGCAGAGGTGTGTGGATACCTTGAACCAGCTGAAATGTGCTGCCTTCAGTGGTTAGCATGACTACCTGCTCACTTCTTCAGCCTCTTTGATTCTCACCTTCCCACAGTCCATTCTTCTTTCCCTGTTGCTCGGTGATCCTATGCTGTCCTTCCTTTCCCATTTCTAGCTGCTAGATGATATGTATATTTTTCATTTGTTTCCTGGCTCCCAGTTTTGTCTGTTACTGACTGCTCTGCCCAGCTTTTCCCTGGACTGTATAATTTCAGGTGTTCCTTGCAGGTCTCTGATTTGCCATTGTGATTTTTCCAGTTTATATGCTCTTAGTTTTATCACTTCCTTGCTCAAACTGAAAAAAACAAACCATAGGGATGCAAAGAAATTAACAATTATAGCTTCTTATTGTTTATTTCTGTTTGTGTTTCTGTAATCTTTATTTATCTCTTCTATTTTTTAGCACAAGTGAAGAACTACATTGAAGATTCATAAAATATTTTGTCATTAAATGACTCACAAAAATTATTTATTACTCTGTACAGTCTTCTGACATTCGTAGAATCTTAAAATTTCTCAGTCCTTTCTATCTTATATTGCATCTGCTTACTTCCCAAGGAAACAAATCATATTTCCAGTGGATGAAGGTCCTAAGTGAGCAACATTTTGTCGAGAACAAGGAGCAACTGAAAAAGTACAAAATTACAGTAGATGAAACTAGAAGAAGAGGTAATAATTCAGAGAAATAAGGAGAAGTAGAAAAAGATGCATAAAAAAAGTGGCTGCATGTTGTGTTAGAACAAGCTCCTCTAAATATACAAGTCTTTAAAGGTCTCAGTTTCTAGAGGTAAGATTTTTGCATGGTTTTCCCAGCTCCCCATAACCCCATCACAAAATTTTGGGTGTTTTAGAAAAGTTACTTTTAGAATAGACTAAAAATAAAAGAACGTACTATTTCAGTGAATTTTTCACTGAATAATTTTCCCCTTATACTTGATGAAGACTGCTATGGGAAAAGAGAAAAACTGAAATCTGTTATTCAGCCCAGGAAGAATTAATGGTTTAAACTAAAGAGAAAGATTATTTCCTACAAATCTTTATCTTATGAAATGATCAACTTTAATAAGGACAACTTTTCACAAAAGCCAGAGATTTTCTTAAGCTGACATGTTCTTATGTGTATTTGAAGCTGCAATTGTAGTAGGTGAATGGAAAAAAAAAAGAAATCAGTAAAAGATGGCACATATTTTTCTTGCTTTCCAGTCTCGTGTCATATTGCTGAGACCTCTGACTTCCAGAGCTGCCTCTTCTCACCTTAGCTGTAAGTCTGAGTCTCTTTTTAACTCAAGCAAAACCTTCACAGATGCCAAGAAAGGCAATTAATTTTGAACTTGATGATTTTTCAAGATTTTCTAGTTTGTGTGTTTACAGTAAACTTTCCCCCCTCTGTAACATGCTGGTAATTTCTACAGGAAATAAGAGGAAAAAAAAAAAAAGCATAAACTCCCCAATGCTTTTAGGGGTACAGAGAACCAAGTCTACTGATATGTTGAGAAGTGCCATATCACACTGTACAATTTTCTTTCTGTAAACTTAGATGATTAAGAAGGATTTGGCAAAAAATTAAATTGGATTGTCAAACTGATTTCATAAACAGGAAATAAAAGTGCAAATACATAAAGTGGGGTTATTTTTGCCTGCTTTCAACAATCCATAGAAAAGCAATGTGTTATCAGTGATTTGATTTACTGACCTACTTTGCAAGACTTTATTGGAAGCTGTCTGTAGATGCTGATCACATTCTTTCAGATGAAATGTTGTTTTTTTTTGCTGTGTACATAAAAACCAAAGTATAGTAATCATGTATACACACAAAGGCTGAATCAACTCCAATCTGTGGCATAACTTAGTAATGCAAGATTTGGGCTTTGGCTATTGGTAGAAATGTCTGCAGTGAAGATGTCATAAGCAAAAGGCAGCAAAAGCTTTGGCAGTGTCTAATATAACAGCTGTTCTTACTCTTCTCCTTCTAAAGCTTACATTGACTCCTATCTTGGGATGGAGACTGCTGCCCCTTACCTTACACCTGCCTAAAATCTGATAGCTCCAACCTTCACATCTAACTATCCTTTAGCTTTAGTGATATGATTTTCCATAAGATTACTTCTGAGGGAGAAAGACTCATTATTTTTCTGAAGAAAAGTGAACTACAGAGAATCTGAGCAGCTTCTTCATGGGCCCACAGGGAGTTTATTTTAGGGCAGGTGTTTGAAGCTAGGCTAGTGCTTTAAATATTAGGTCACTGCAGGACTTCTGCTTGCCACATATCCACAGCTGTGTGGGTTGAAGAAACTACTGTATTTTTCCCCTGAAGCAGTGTATGACAGTAATATTCAGACTTACACATGAGGCAGGAAGCAAAATAAAAATCTACCAAAGCCATAGCATAACAGGCAAAATTAATAATTAAAAAAGGGAAGATCTCCTACATTTGCATCTATTATAGTAATGTAAGGTACTGCTTAGAGCAAGAATTAGCACTGGTTATGACAGGAATGAAAGATAGCATTGGAAATGCAATTTGCAGGTAGATTTTTGTGTACCCTTCATTGTGCCAGTACTCTTCCATCTTTCCAATGGTCCTTTCCAGGAAGCATCTACATAAACCAGTGCATCCACTCAGCAGTCTGTTCAGGGAAAATTTCACAGGTTGGCCTTGCCTTCTGTCAAACACCTCAACAGCTCCAATATAAGTATCTTGTAATCTATTTTTAATTTTAAAAGAACAAGAAATAAATAAAGCCTTCTTTTACACCACTCAGCTCAGAGTCAAGTCCTTAACCTTCTTGGCAAAGCCAGAAGTTATCTGTCTCCCCTTTTACTGATGCAGAAGTCTAGGATTCAGAAGCTTGAACTTGGTTGTCTGGGCTGTGTCCCGATCCCTGTCTGTAGTTTCTTTAAGAAGGCCCTATGCTCCTCCAGACCTATGTAAGGTTGATGGACTCTGATATATCTGTCACCTGGGTTGTCATACAAACTGTGCTGCAATCACAGTCTTCTATGTTCCATTTGGAAGGCTCCATAGGATATTTGTCTGATCCATCACCACAAAATGTGCATCAGTGCACTACAACAAATTTGAAAAAAAACAACAAAAAATTAAAGCAAATTGTTCAAGCTCTGCAACAAGGGATCAGATACAGAGCACAAAGTTTTTTCTGAACTGGAAAGGTAAGCTATGTGTTTTCATTACTTGACTGTTGCCTCTACTATATTTTTCTTGGGCTTTTTTGTTCTGTAAATAGAAGTATGCTGTTAACATATAACTCATTCTGGTTTATGACCTAGCAGGGACAGTCAGCTCTAACACTTTATAGCTCCAAAGCAGAACATTTTTTACATGTGGTTCTGTTATGTTATCTGTGATGTAGGAACCATAAATCCATATCTGGTAAAGCTTAAAACATTTAAATTTTAACAATTAAACATTATTTCCCTCTTCAAGAAACCAAAATATGTCAGAAATTCCTCTGCATCTGATCTGCAAGGCATTCAAGTTTAACATCAATAAACATAAAGGAATGCCCTTAGTTTAGGCACTCTGATTTATATATCTTTGTGTACATGCATGCATATGTGTTTGCATGTATATATATATTCAAAAACAAAATACAGTCTCATTTTGCTTTACTGGCATCTATAATGAAAGATAATTATCAGAGAAAAAGGATAAGGTAGTAGTGGGAAACAAAATGTAAAGTCTATATCTTTGAAAATATATAACTTCTGGTAAAGTAATTTTAGATTAGAAGAGACAAGTCTACCTTTCCAAACTCTCCTGAGGTTCAGTGTAAGACAAATAGTTTCCATGAATCAACCAGGCAATTAACACTTCCACAATGTCATCTCTCCAACACAGTTATGTGTGTGAAGTCTGAATGCATTTACGGTGCAGTCATGAAGATGAGACCACATTGGCTGCTGGTGTGATAGGCGCAAAGACAGCCGCCAGTTCATGTCCTAGGCTACTGAAGCAAGCTCACAGAGCAGGTCAGATGTTAGACATATCTTGCAGTGTCTTCTAGGACATCACTTTTTGTTTTGCTTGCCCCAGAGGGCGAAGAGCTTGACATAACATGTAAATGATAGGTTACAGATGATTTAAGCATATACCTAGGTGAGCGCGTGAGATAAAAAATCCATTTGGCAATTGATTTTATGTTTCAAGATATATTTAGCTTTTATAAAGAGAAATAAGGTTTCCTGGAAGACAAGAAAATGTGTTATTTTTGTAATAAATGCTACATTCTTTACCCAGAAAGAATTCAGAGCCTTGCAGAACTGGTCATAGTTAAGCAATTGCTCTTAATGGACAAGAAGACTGAAATAATATGCTCATGAGGAGAGTGGCTGCCACTTCCATCTATTTACCTCTTTGCTAGCCTGGAAAAGAACATTTTTCTTTTTCAGGCTTTCCTGGCTTTTACAAATACTCTAGTATGCACTGAATGACAACTTCAAGCTGTTTACCAAGAATAGCCAAATGGTTGGCATAATGGTGGCTGTCACAACAGTGGGAAATACTGTATTCCCTTATTGAGTTATAATTTCTGTTAATAAACTCATGTCTTCTTAACAGAAAACAGCAGTACAAGAAATCAGCAGAAAAATATGGAAAGTAATACATGTTATTACCTAAAAAAGGCTAACGACAAAACGTGGAAACCACGCAGTTCATCAGGTGATTGAATGTGAGTAAAGTTAGAAAACATTAGAATAGACAAACAAAAAACCCAAGTCAATCAGATCAACATCAGCAGTTTATAGAAACATTTCTGATGGCCTGAAGAAATATTGTTTCTATGGAGTGAATTGCTACAGAATAGGAATGAAGAAATTCTGTGTTGGTACTATGGAAATACTCTCATGTTACTTATGTACTCACTAGTCTGGAAAAATAAGAAATTAATATTATCTGTAGGATATTCTACAAAGAAAGAATGCTCCTTTTCAATGTGTGTGTGACCCATTAACAAAGCTTTATAAGAGAAATAATAGGTATCAATAGAAAGTTGGGCATTGATCACAGGCATGAACTTAATGAAGAAACACGTGGAAACACTCCAGTTTTGTGGAGAACTAAGCATGAAAACTTGTCAGGACTACCTACTTTTGCTGCTGAGGCCAGCTGACAAGCCATTACAACAGCCATGACAACGTATCTATAAGAGACAGAGAACTTTAGGCTTAGTTCTTGATCAGTCTGGAGAGTCAGCGTATGAAATTGAGGGGAGAGAGACTTTGGAAGCCTGCTAATATTAGAAGATAAATGATATAAATTATAAGAGAGGTGCAATCCTGTAGTGATGGTCCATACTTTTTTTTACTACAAAGCTGAGATATACTCTATTACATTACCACATTTCAGATTCTAATAAAAGCTATTGGTTTCTGTGGTTTCAAATCTCTTGGTTCCACTTCCCCATTTCTAATTCATTTTGAACATATTCCGGATTTCCTGAAAAAGTAGGATGTGCCTACCACACCAAGGCTTGCAAAGAGATAGGAAGAAGAGAGGAAGGTATGCTTGTAGTACACAGCACTAACAACACTTCAGGCATTAAGGAGAAAACTAGCGCTCATTTTCTGGGAAGCAGTGAAAAGGAAAGTCTCAGCATTATTCAGTGCAGGAAGAAACGAGACTGGTGAAATTCCTTGGTAAAGGGAATCATTACAGATTTGGGAACTCTTGGCTCCCCAGGCCTGAGCCACATCCTTGCCTCATGTTAGGGCAATGATGTTGTCGCAATCAGTGTCTGACAGGGAACTGCAGGGAACTCCTTACCCAGTCCCTGATTTGGACAGCTGGAGGAGCATTATTCAAAAAGACAGGAGTGTGTCCCAGCTGGTCATCTAGACACAGTTTGAAATGCCAGGCAACAGTTACAGCAGAATGAGCTTTCTGTCTGGCAATATCAGGAGTGCTCTGCTGATATCCCAAAAATATTTCCATCATCCTTCTTGGAAGGGAGATTTTCAGCATTACAAAATTACACTAAAATACAGTTTTGACTGACAAATGTCAACATTCAGCTCAATAGATGCAAACTTCATAAACTGACTATGCCACCCGAAAAAATGTCCTTGTATCCCAAGCCACTGTTTTCACAGATGGAGATCAAGAGAAACTGCACATATATGTGTATGCCTCACCTACACATTTACAGGCATTTCAATATTATCATGAAACCTCATGTGTAAGAGCAACAAAGGGGAAATCCATATGAGAAACAGCAACAGATGTATGGCAGGATTTATCTCACCTATCTTTAGACATCCAGAGTGTAGGCGTCTCCGTCTGAGCTAGCCAGCCTGTGCTCCTTTTATAGTCAGTGGAGAGAAATAGACACTTTCAGGGTCTGATTTGTCTGCTTTATTTTAGATCACATCTACATTACAATGAGATGAGATGAGATGCATCATGGAAATGCCATTTTCTTTCTATAGATTATGAAAGGACTGAGGTATCTAATTTAAGCATAAATTTGAATGCTGCCTAAATGAAGAACTAAAAAACTCTTCCCTTTTTTTTTTTCAGGGATTTTTTTTAATGCTAGCCTTGTTTCCTGTTCAGTTACCACATAGTGCCACAAAACAGTGTTTATAAGCAAGTGATGAGGCCTATGAGGCCAGAACTGTCTTAAACCACATTGCTACAGAACTCTTCTGTTCCTGAAACTGAGCAATGATGTTAATCCCACACAGGGATTTTAAACCTTTAGAAATTGAAGATTGACTAGATAACCCAAACAAGGCAGAGGTTTATTTAGCTCAATATGCACAGGTCTGGTCAATCTAAACCACAGTTAGCTGTGATATGGAGTGGTTATCCAACTGACCAGCAGATCCCATGGGCCGAATATCTGGCATGGTTATTGGGTTTGCACGGCCAGGCTTCGGCAGCAGGGGGACTACAGCAGTGGTTTCAGTGAGAAGCTGGCAGATGCTTCCTTCATGTCTGGCAGAGCCAATCCCTGTCAGCTCCAAAGATGGACATGCCACTGGCCAAGGCTGGGCCAACTAGAAGTGGTGGCAATGCCTCTGTGGTAACATATTTAAGAAGAGTTAAAAAAACGCTATTGCACAGTTGTAATTGCAGCCAGTGAAAAGTGGAGTGAGAACATGTGAGATGAACAACTGTGCACACACAAAGATCAGTGGAGAAGGAGGGAGCAGAGGTGCTCCATGCACCAGAGCTGAGATTGTGCAGAGGCAGGCCATGGTGAGTCCATGGTGCAGCAGCTGTGCCCCTGCAGCCCATGGAGGACCATGGGGATACAGAGATCCACCTGCAGCCCATGGAGGACCATGGGGATACAGAGATCCACCTGCAGCCCATGGAGGAGCCCCACCCAGGAGCAGGTGGGTGCCAAGCAGAGGCTAAGGTCCTGTGAGAGACCCATGGAGAGAGGACCCCATGCTAGAGCAGCCTGTTCTTGGAGGACTGCACCCCGTGGGAGAGTGACCCACGCTGTGGCAGGCTGAGGGGGGCTGTAGCCCGTGGGATGAACTCACGTTGCAGCAGTTTGCTGCATCTCATGAGATGGAGAACATCAGAGAAGTTCATGGAGAACTCTCTCCTGTGGGAGGGACCCCACAGTGCAGGAGGGGAATGATTCTCTTCCCTGAGCAGCAGGAGAAACAGAGTTATGAACTGATTTCAACCCCAATTCCTACCTCCCTGTGTCTCTGGGGTAGGCAGTAGAGCTGGGAAGGAGGGAAGGGTGGCAGGAAGGTGTTTTTAAGATCTCATTTTACTTCTCCTTATCCTGCTCTGTTAGTAATACACTCAATTAATATCTCTATCTCAAGCCATGAACCCTTCATTATACTTTCTCTCCCTGTCCAGCTGCAGAGGGGAGTGAGAGAGAGGCTTTAGTGGGTGTCTGGCATCCAGCCAGTGTCAACTCACTACACCTGGTTTGGAATGGGTATATATCTGGCTAATATATACATTTGTTCTTAATGACCAAATTTTTAATAGTGATAGCTATGGGTGTAAAATATCTAAAAAATTAAAAAATCTTATCCCTAATAACTCTGATTTTTAAGACAGAACAATGTGACTCTTTCCACATCCATGTGTTATAAGAGATGATTATGAGAAACTTCCCGCAAATTTCAATGTGTCCCTAGAAAAATTTTGCTGTAGGAGGATTGAAGTGCCCACTTAATCACCTTCAGCTTTCTTGTGTGTTTTTGTTTGCCCTCCCTCAGGAAGAATTTTGATTTTCTTATTCAGACAGCCAAGGTGCACCTGCCCACTGAATGCCCTTCCTGCCCTGCTCGTGCAGCCCCATCCATCAGCTGATCTGAGACACCTGGAGCAGTACAAAGTTGGTATGCTGCAGGATGAGCCTCATGGTTCTTCACTTACAATCTGTATTATGAGGCTGATACAGAAGCTCATTTCCTTTAGCTTCTTACTTTAGCTGATTTACTAATCTGATTTCTAAATTAAATTTATGACAAGGTGCATGCTGTAGCAATCTAATTGCAGGACTAGAGAAACACCAGAAAATTCTCATTATTCAATACTTTGTTTCTCATTCTCACACATTAAAATCTTCTTTTCCATTAATACTTTTTCTGCCTTTCATTATCTGTAATTTAATGCCCGAAATAGTTATTTACAGAATTGTGGAATGTTTTGTGTTTGAAGGAGCCTTTAAAGATCATCTGGTTTCAATCCCTGTGAGAGAAAGATGAGGGTCTAAGCCTAAAGCAGAGAAAGAACAAATTTTGAACTGAGGATATATATTATCTGTTGATGGTAAGTAATTTTAAGAGGACCATTTTTTCTATTTTCTCTCAGTTTTGTCTCCTCTTTCTTGTAGTAGAAGTTGATGCCCCAGCAGTTGGGCACATTTTTTTAATGTAGCTTTCCTGTAAAGCAGACTTCTGAAAAGATTAATCTTAAAAGCATAATTTACCCAGCCTGATTTTCCAGGTCCATGATTAGCAAGGCCAAAGCCCTTCTAGTAAACCCACCCAGCCACCATTTTGCCTATAAATTGAGAACATCTTAGAACTGAATGCAGAGGAATCAATGATGGACAGTAACTGCAGGTTCCTACAATGTTGTCTTGCAAAATCATTTTACTGTCTACCACATCTGAAATAGTTTTTGTTTTAACAGCATAATTTAAAACTTGCTTGAGATGCATCAAATGAATAATAGTCTGGCAGCCAAAATATGCCAAAGGTATTAAAATTTACATTAAACAGAGATTTTCAGGAAGCCCTGGACTATAAAATCTTTCTGATTAAAGTGAGATTCTGGCTGAAAAGTGTGTATGAGAAAATGAAATACAGCACCTGTCTGATGTTTACTCTAGAGATTTAGGATTTTCACTGTAGCCTTGTTCTTGTTTCTGCTGCAAAGCTCTCTCAGGTACAGAGGAGTTATTTGGTTTTCTTTGAATTTCTTTACCCTGTTATTAATTCAGTGTAAAATGTAGGGATTGTTCTGTAATCTGAATTGTTGTTGATGTTTGTGCATACTATTTACAAGTATTATATACTTATTAGCACCTTGGTTAGGCGCTAACAATCAAGGATCAGGATTAATTGTTCCAGTCTCTGCCTGGGAGACCTCAGATTTAAACAGACAATATAGACATGGTGAAATCAGAAACACAAGAAAATGAAAAAATTTTCCTAATGTATGGCAAGTGGAGACAAAAGGGGCAGAGCAGGAATTACAATCAGGACATCTGGCTCCAGCTCTAAGACTCATTCAGGGAAAAATATTATCTTCTGAGGCTATTTAACAAGAAATACTCCCTGACCAAAACAGTTACAATCTGAGCACAATATGAAAAAAAACTTGTAGGCTGGAAGGAAAAAATAAGGCTGCAGTGTTATACATTGACCGGAAATTTGCTCAGCGTGGTCTTTCCTGCTGTATCCTATAAGCTGTTGTTCTTTTCCTTTTCCCATCCTCTTCCCACACCCTGTCCACCTGGTGGCACAGTCTCTCCCCCCTTCCTCCCTCCCCCCAGGAGAGCAGAGCTCTGTTTTCCGCTGACACCTTCCAGGCAGGAGGGTGAATGAACTGTCTCACTGAGGGGCAGAGATGGTGCAAGGGATGTGGGTAAAATATACCTTCAGCAGAAGAGCCTAGAAAGCCTGGCAGCTGGAAGCTGTTAGAGCAACTCTGTCTTCCCTGTCAAACAGCACCCAAATGATGACATTAATTAATTTTTACTTCTCCAGTATTGCTATTATTAATGAATATTGCTATTGCCATTACTCAGGAGAGCAGTGAGAACGCCCAGAAGTCCTTTCCAACATCTATCATCAGTCTTGCAAAAATCCCTTTCTTGCTAAGAGTTGTCACTGCTGGTGATGTTGTGATCAAGAAAAATACCAGACTTTACT
Source organism: Irena cyanogastra (assembly GCA_013397155.1). Classification (NCBI taxonomy): domain Eukaryota; kingdom Metazoa; phylum Chordata; class Aves; order Passeriformes; family Irenidae; genus Irena; species Irena cyanogastra. The sequence continues at coordinate 455,500 of VWZV01008539.1, forward strand.
TTCTAGTCCCAGGTGAGCTTTGTAGAGATGCAAGATCATTAAATCACCTTGTGAATGGAGCCTATTTGATTCCAAAGTCATTCATATAAGCTGTCATTAAACCATAAAGTGTGATTGGCATAATTTTTCAAAGTTTAGTATTTCTATAGATATCTGCATCTATTACGAAGAATTCTGCTCAGAGGGAAACTCATGGTCAAAACAATGGACATTTACTAGTTTGGGTAATTATCAGTGTTGCCATTGTGCTCAGATTCAACTTGTTGCCTAAGAAAGTAAGAGTAAAAACTATCCTACTTAGAAGGCAACTGAGAAACTTTATTGAAGTGACAAACTGTGACAGCTAAGGAAATAGGCTTTTATGCACAGAGAAACAAGTGTTAAAGTCAAAACCACACAAGGCTTATTAAAACCACGTTGAGTGTTGGCAGTGAATAAGTGCAGATGGCTTTCTGAAAGCAGCTTCCTGATGGTTAAAATAATAGGAAATAAAAACAAAACAAAAAACAATTAACAAATTGCCCTCATTGTTGAGGTAGAGATGGGGAAAGATGGACAAAAGAAACTACTGAGTGTCAGGGCAAATTTGCAAGTTGGCAATGATGTTGGTTAAAAATTAAGTAGGTGAATGCACATTTACAAGTTCTCAGCCATCAGCTGCCAAGAATGAAAGTCTCACATCTGGCTAATAAAGTGGATTTGTTCTTGATTGCTCAGTTTCCAGTGGTGTTAGCTAAAGATGTAAAATTCTAGAAGAAAGAAAAAGGTCTTACCCTTAAGGACTCTTTTCTGTAACACAGGAAAACATGAATCTTCCTATGTCTATGCCATATCCCTTGGTGTTTCCCTGTACATTTCATTGTGTCCGTAGGAGGATTAGAGTAACTGTTTAGAGGCCTTCAGTTTTCTTGTGTTTTGGTTTTTGTCCCTGTCCTCCAGGGACATTTTAGATACACTCTATTGCCCCAGCCAGTGAGGAACATACTGTTCATGTACCTACTGAAAGTCCTTGCTGCCCTGCCCACCTGGCACCTCCCGTCAGCTGATCTGTGATACCTGGAACAGAAGAAGGCTGACATGCTCTGGTTACTGTGTGGCTTCCAGCTAAAACTGTGTGGCAGGACAGGCCTGGGAGGATAAGGAGCACAGGGTTGAGAAGGTAGGGTAGAGGGTGGAAAGAGAAGGAAAAAAGGGAGAGATCAAGATTGTAACGCTGGGGTGAAGGTCCTGACTTAAACTAAAGGATATGTGGTAAAGAAATACAGATAGATGACATTGTCTATCAGAAGTTTTGATAATCCCTATTCCAATTTGTGATTCCCAGTGATATAACATTTACAAGCTTATGACAGATCATCTGATTCTTCTTTCAGTTACATGAAATAGCCCCCCCTGTCCCCCCAGTCCTGGCATATTCTTTATTCTTTTGTGCCCAAGCAGTTCACTCTGACAGCCTATTTATCACTCCTCAGACTCTGAAGTCAGGGTATTGCAAGTCCCAGAGTTGTCAATAAACTCACTCATGTATCTATGAACTACTTTTTGTTTCTTCTCACAGGCTCAGGCATTCACTATTGACTTAATACCATTTTGACAGTACTTATTAGTGAGGTTAGAAGTTGAACAGTTTTACTGCTGTTGGGCTGCAGCCAATGATGCTTCCATCTCAGCTGGGAGATAAAAAACCCAGAAAGTATAATAAATGTGTTTTTACTTCATTTTTCTATGTCAATCACATCTGTTACATTTACAGAATAGCACAAGGCCTCACAGCCTTCTGGGCCACATGTGACTCACAAAGAGCTCCAGTATGACTCCCAGGCTGGGGATGCACTTCATAACCAAAGGCTATACTCACGTAATCTCTGTCTCAGGCAGGAAGATAGCTGAAGGAACTGCTGGAAGTGAGACAGAAGGTTGCCCTGGGACTGACTTCAATGTCCAACCCAGGTAAATCGTGGAGTGGAAAAGTGGGAACTGTGACTACTCCATGTATGTGATGCATTTTATGTGGCTGTTGGCATGTACTTTGATAAAGTTCAGTATGAAACTTTAGTAAAGTTTTTACTGTGTAGCTCACAAGTTCAGGGATGTTTATAGCTGCAGCTTGGATGGGTGCAGCAGTTGTGATGCAAACATGCTTTATAGGGAGTCCAGGGCAGCAGTGCAGAATTTATCTTGATTTTGGCCTGGATTCGTCCTTCTTGGCTTAAAGTTTTGTAAGTGAACAAGATTTCTTTGTACCTCAACTACTTACTGGAGAAAGGTAGGGACATATAGGGGGCTGTGGAGTCCATTTATGCACTGAAATACCAGCCGAGTTATTGCTTAATAAGGTGACTATAGATACAAGCCCTAGGCCTGAGCAGATATGAAGCATGACAGCACTTTACCTTTAATTATTAGACATCTTTAGCTGTGAAGAATGCTGTGATAAAACCCAGTGAAAGTAAAGACTTTAGCAGATCAAGTAAGCATTGAGCTTCCTTTACACCATGGTCTCTCACGATATAACACAAATAATAGATGGATTTTTGTAACATGTTGACCATCAAAAGTGTAACTAGTAAACATTACTAGCTTCAGGGTGATCTTTCACAGTCCTACTTCTGAGCTAGAAATGGTTGATGTGACAGTCAGCCACTTCAGTAAAGCTGGACAAGCCATCGAGGCTGTAAGGATCAGTGTGCATGTAGGAAGAGGAAAGAAAAAAGACCCTCACAGACTATTAGGTCTTCATTCTTTTCTCCACATTACAGTACTCTTACAGTTGGTTCAGTCACATGAAATGAATTTCTGTACACAATCTGGAAGGTCAGTGATTTGGTGTTCTTGAAAAACAAGGGATATGCTGTTAGGTGGATGGGAAAACAGCAGACCTGAGAATCTCCAGAGTCCTGATGAACAGAATTCTTCTGCAAGATGCTGGAAGCTAGAGAAACTGAAGGAGAAAACTATGTTAGAGCATGTCAGGACATCCTTCACACACAAGTCCTCACTGAGTAAAAGAAAGTTGTGAATGAACCTCAGCATGCTCGCTGTTGAAGTCAAGGTAGTGACAAGACTGGCAGTGCCCAGAGAATGCCAGAAAGAGTGAAAGCAGGAGGAATGGCAAACAAATGAGACCACACAAGAGCAGCCTAATGCAGAGAGGTAAGTGAGGACTTCCCTGCCCACTAACATATGTATCTGTCACTTCAGCTGGCATATGAACCTCCCCTGATGTCAATGTTTTTTAAGGTCTGGTCCCCATTCGGAGATTTCTGAGGCTGCTTTTTAGGGAAGAGTGGGACTGGGGCAGCTGCTCACCTGCATTCAGGCACTGGTGAGAGGCTAGGTCACAGTACTGGAAGGACACTTTGGAAGTATCCAGCTACAGGCCAACAAGTAGGCTAGGTAAATATTAAGGAGACTGTAGCTCTGTTAACACTGCCTTATACAGTACAATAGAGGTGAATAATGTGATATAGCTGTATCCACACAACTATGTATCCTTGCTTTCCACATTAGGCCCTCTATATTCACTGAGTCTTGATTTATTAACCACTCTTTCTACACTAGTGCTTATTACATTTTCCTTTTCCTTGTGATAAAGCTTTGTGGTTTTGCGCTTAGGACCAAGTGTGTGAGAGATGTCAGATATGGTTCAAGAGTCCTTAGACCACATTGCTGTTTTCTAGATTTGTGTGTGAGAATTGAAGCTATTTTTGCCTAAGTTTTGAGAAGCCCTTACTCTCAGTAAGTAATCCTCTTCCCTGCTTAGCTGTTTCTTACAGAAGAATTACATACACATGCCTTGAGAATCTGCCAGGTGTAATGTCTCTTTTGTTGTGCTTCGTGAGATAACAGAATTAAGAATATCGTAAAGTTCTTACTTAATATTCTATTACACCTCATAAAAACAATACCATCTTGGGCATAACAAGAACAACAACTTCCAGATTTTATTAAGTTGTTTGGCAGCTAAGGAGCCAACAACTCTCCCTAGATTTTAGATGAAGTGTTGGAAGAGAATCTAGATTAATATCATTTATGATTTGCCAGAAGGGGCATCATTGCTACATAGCAATGATGAAAATGGGTAGCTTAATCATTAGCTACTACAATTCACATCTGGTTTAGGTACATAACCTAAAGTCAATGGCAGTTAAGTTAATTCACCGGCTGTGAACTGCAGCAGTTAAAACATCTGATTCATGATCCCTGGTGGATTATGCTGTGACAGCTACTGCTCCAGCTGTGGGAGGAGGTCACCTCTCTAGCCTACTGAAGCTAAACGTGACAAAGAAAATGAATCAAAGCTGTAAGGCATTTTCCTCTGATTTGAGGAGAGTATTTTTGTAAGGCTTTCTATTATAAAGTAAGCCTTGTGCATACCTTGGAGCAGTTTGCTAGGCTCCATTCAGTATCAGCCACTCATTATTCAGTGTTTCTTTTGTATCCTGCTGATCAAATTTGAGTGTTATAAAAGTTTAATTCAACTCCACGTAAGTGTATATGTCTTGTGTTCCTAGTGAATGAAACTGTCTGTGGCTTTCACGCATGCCTGTCTACCTTGTTGATTTCCATCATTGCTCAAAACCTATGACTTACTTCTGAACACACACTTTATTCAAAGAAAATTGGCAGAGCTAGCTAAAGTATACTTGCTGTGGTTTTTGGTCTTTGTATGCATATTGTATTTTCCACCACTGATATCTGTACTAATCAACATAGATTCAAATAGCTAAGACAACAAGCTCTAAGGTGAGCATATCTCTTGATATCAAACATGCATCTGTGCTGACTGGATGACCAGAATACAGATGTTTTCCTCCCAAACACAGCTTCCCTTTCTCTTCCCTCTTTGCAGCATTCTAATTCAGTCTTACCAGTTTTAATGACTGACTTGCTTTTTCCGCATAGAATTTCCATTTCTAGATAAATCTTGCAAATGTCACTGGTATCTGTGATCTGAAAGTCTGCTTTTTAGTACACTTTGGTATCTCCATTATGTCCACATTTCTCAAAGACTGATAGTGTATATTCTCTGGCCCAGCTGAAAAAAAAAGAGCAAGAAAAAAACCCCTGGCATTTGTTAATTTTTATTGCATAATTTGCTCAGAGACGCTTTTGCTGAAACAGAAATATACAAGGCTGTTTAGGTCTTCCTGTGTTTTTGTAATGCACAAGCACCTGCCGGGTTGCTTTTATTCATTGCTTCAGGTCAAAGTGCCTGGGAGGGCAGTACAGTTCGTCTAACCTAATCCTTGGAGTAATTCATCCAGGTTCTTTTAAAGTCAGTTTTAAAAAAAACCACTTCCAATGTATGATTCATTTCATCCTAATATAGATATCCAAAATAGGTCAAGTGTATGCATTCTAGAAATGCCTGAAGTTAGAAAAGCTGAATCTCTCCCCAAGTGTCCCAAGAACTGCAGTCTACTGCAATTCTGCCAGAGAGACTTCTATTTATTTCCCTGGTGTTGCTGATCATAACACTTGGTGTCATTGCTATCTGTTGCAAATTCCACAAAGCTGTCTCCACATTAATACACTGGAATGCTATGCATCTGTTTGGATTTCCTTGAATTTTAACAGTCCCTATTGCTGGTTAAACTGATATTCTTCCTTTGTAAATTGATTCCTAGTCATGCTCCCAAGCATCTATAACTACTCAGTGCTATGCAATATTAAGCAATGTACTCATTCTCTTCTGTAATTCTTGGCTTTGGCAACAATAGCACAGAGCAGGCAGGTCATGTTTAATTTAGCTGAAAGCACATGAGAACAATGCTTAAGTACGTGTAAATATGCAGTGTAACTAAGTGCAGTTTAGCCAAGGTTAGCAGTGATACCTCTTTTCCCCACTCACTTCATTATTTCTACATACTTTTCCTCACAACAGAATGACAGGTATGAGACAATAGTGTGGTTGATGAATTGTTTTTAACTATTTCCAAGTAAATTATGTTCAGGAGATATCCTAGCCTTCATATGGAACTTGCAACAAGAATGGTGCAGTATATTGCCAGGATTTATTCTCTGTTTTCTTTATGTATCTAGTGTATGAATTATTTGTTCCCCATATAGTTTAAATATGTTCATAATTAATTTTTTTCAGTGGGGCTTTCTGTATCTGTAATATTAAGCATTCTTCTTCTCCTTGGGACTCTGTCTCCCTGGTGTAGGTTGTTTTAAATCAGTGTAGCCATGGTCTGTGATGGTCCAAACAGAGAACTCCCATTGGGAGCTGCATCAGAAAACTGCCAGTTTACCCTTCTCTGAACTATTCTGGTGAATGTAAAGCCACATTCAGACAATCTGTGGAAGATATTTTTACTTCTACGAAAAAACACTGACTCAGCTTACTTACACTGTGATGCCTCTTAGGCTGCAACCCAACTTACTACCAACTTCATGCTACATCCCTTCACAGGGAGGAGCACAAGAAATGCTCCATGTTTTCCCAGAGGCCATTGAAGGGTTCAAGAATCTTGGACTGAATTTAAAATTCTGCTTACAATTTGCAATATCCAAGTAATGGTGCATATAATTTTAATTAGCCTTTGCTGTTTGCTGTTCCATTTTGAATTCTGTAATGTTGTGGAAGTCTTTGTTACCTGCTGGCATATTCACTGATATCCCATTGCCTATTCATTATTTAGTTTTGGGTTTGCTCTGTGCTTCTACCTTGTCTTTGCATTTCTGATAGAGCATTCAGGCGTTATTTTTTTCCTCCACTGATAGTGTGCTCTCTCATCAAACCTTTCCCAGAAGTATTTTTCCTATATTTAATCATGCAGCAGCTGCCATCCTCTCTTTCCCTTTCTGTGTATTTGTAATATAGACAGCAATACCAAAACAATGCTTACTATTCATGATGCAGTGGTGTGTGGCATTGAGCAAGAGCTGCTTCATGTTTTGTAGGTATATGGTCACAGCTTGATAACTCTGGGCAAACATTTACATTCCTTGTGTTGCTCCAACAGGGGAAGACGAGGATTTTTTACTTCTCCTTTGTAAAAGAAAAGTCTTATTTACGGTATATTCAGATTCTTTCCCTTATTAAGGTAATATATATATATATATATTTTCCTTCATATTTTCTTTTTATGGTTATATATTAATAAAAACTGAAGCAGAAAATAAAGGCTAGATCTCTCCATTTAATTTAACATTTTGGTTTGCAGTGGTACAACAGTTCTGAGGTGAAACATCTGATCACTATCCCTCGCTGCACTGGTTTAGTTTGCAAAGCCATTCTGGTGTGTGTCAGCACTTTCAGAGAAAACTAACCAGGAGAGTCTACTTGAGATCTGTATCTAATGGATTCAGCATTATAATGGGAACTCAAAGATCAAAACTGATGAATAGGTCTTAGGACAGCCTAAACTCACAGGGGTCTTTGGAACATTTAATTACGAATGCAGTCATCTCTATCCAAAACCTTGTAACATGCAGATGTGATTGTCACTGCACTAACTGCTTTGATCTACTAATCTTCTTCTATTGTGATAAATCATTTGGTAATGCAGATAAATCTTGGGCTGTTTAGAAAGATAATAAAATAAATATGATCAACATGGCCTCAAACTCATTTGTACTATGCTAGTATTGGTACTTAGTAACAAACAGCTTTAAAAAATCCATTAGAAACAATCTCCTCCAGCTGTGGTCTGAGAATATTGATTTTGAAACTAGAAAGTTTTAAATCAGATGGTTGCATGTGGACTTCCCACAAAAATGTTCTAACTTTTAGGACTGATGTGATCAATTTCACTCGAAATGCTCTTGGTTATTACAGCTAGCAGCACATATCCTAGCAAAGCTAATCAATAAGCACTAACATGCAGATTGATGCCATCCTCTTTCAGGCAGTTAGGAATTTAATGTATTTGCAGAATAGGAGTATGGGAGTGAAAAATAAAAGAAAAAGTACTAGTTTATTGATTGTGCTCCTGTGACCCATTTCCTATACTTTTTTACTCCATTTGTCACAATGCAGCTGGGATAACCATATATATGCCTGCGCACCATTCCACAGCAAACTAACAGCTCTGAACTTAATAAACTTGACTTAATAAAACATTAACACCAGAAGCTTGTAACCTAATCAAATATAATATCAATATTTAGAGAGATACTCAAGGATACTTTGTCAACAAGGGCTAGCCAGAAGCCAGATTGGAATGTTCTGCCTTCAGTTGTTGCAACAGCAAATGTGTTCCATTACCGAATTTTTGGAATGGAAAAAATTTGTTTTCTTTACTGTTCTCATGGTTCAAGGAGATAAAACCATTTTTACTGAAAATGAAAAAAAATGGACCTTTAGACAGGCTATTTTTATTACCACTGGAAGTTCTCTGGAAAATGAAAGAGTTTCACCTTAGCTTCCATCTCCATCCACATGAAACGTATTCTGGTGGCATGGGAAAAATACAAATAGAAAGTAGTCTTTTTTTCTGACAGTAAAAGCCTTTAATGCCCTTTATATCCTTGATGACTCTTAATTAGCTCAAGCAAAGGAGATTGCTTCTGACCCTTTACAGAAATACAGACAATACTATCTTCCATATGAAACTGAAACATAAGAAATGTCTTTTCAAAGCAATGGTATGATAATTAAATGAAATTGGAGAACAATGTGAATACTGACGTCTTAAGTGGATCTCTGAGAAACTAACAGAATTCCTGAGGAATTTAAGAATGCCTGTCATCTATAGCAAACACATAAACTAGATCAATCAAATGAACTCTCTTGACAGCATGGAAAAAAGCGACCTCTCAGGAGAAACTGATTTGTTTGTGCTGTCCAAGGAAGAACTCTGCTCATTTAAATCACATATATCCTTCTAAACTGCTATTTTAATTGTGCAAGTGTAGCTTTGCGCTAGAAGATATGATAACTGGATAAGGAGTTATGCTTATTATAGCTCTCTCTCCCAGACATAGTAGATTGGACATATTAAAGACTGTAAATAGGCATGGCATTTGGATTTTAACCTGTAATCCCTAATCTCTGTTATTTTCAGTATGACGGGCTAATGCGGTACAGATTCATAACCCATGAACCACAGTTTGCCTACTGCAGGTATTGTGTTTAATATAACGATAAGATTTAGAATTCTTGCAGGTTTTGAAGATGAAGTAAATAGTGTTTTGGATTCACAGAAGAAAGAGCAGACTGCAAAAGCTGAAGAAATGTGCTGTCTCCTGTCACTAAGATCAGCTGTTACAGTACTATGAATATGTTGCATGCACATCTGTGGTAGAAGTCCACGGCTGCAGGCAGTCATGTGAGGTTTCTGAGGCCATAAAGAACCACCTCTGAAATTAAGTCAATACCTTCTCCACCTTCCATAACAGGGGAGATAAGGTTCCTAACATTGTTTATTCGCACCGGAAAGCTTGTTAACTGGCCACAACTGGAACAAGTAAAGCTGATAGTGCCCCAAAATGTAAGACCGGGACACAGCCAGGTCAGACATTCATGACTTGTGGGACACCTAGGACAGAGTCAATTGGCAAAAAGTAGGCGTATGGTGCTTGCTGTGTGTGCATATCCTCCCTTGCCTTCAATGAAGGTCTCCTTTTAGACCTGTCATGCTATCAGTATCACAGAATAGAATAGAACAGAATAGAATAGAATAATTTCAGTTGGAAAGGCCTGATGATCATCTGGTTCACTGATGCATCTTGGTTGCCTTAGGGAATCTCAGACGGGATGATGTGAGTGAGTCTGCTTAAGCAACAGATTCCTGAGCCTGGTATCCAAACAGCACAAGGCACTCCTGAAGTTAAGTAATTAGTTTTAGTATGTTAAGCCAGTAAGGTGCCTGCAGTTCCAAACCCAAAATGGTGCTTTGGTTTGTTCAGTGTAAATTATGTCTGGGAGTAAAGATATGATATTTGGAACTTTCACATGCAACAGCTTAACTTTGAAGACAGGAGGATGGATTGAAGAACTTGATGTTCTGTTACATGCTTATAACTAATATCTGAATAAAAGCTGTCTTTTCTCAGACAGTTTGGCCTACTTGCAATTTTTATACTAACTAGATAAAAAATACATGGTAGCACGTCACAAAATAATGGAATGGAGAAAAAAAAAAAGGATGAGTGAAGATCCTCCAGGAAAATCGAAGTACAAAGAATGATCATGACTGGCCTTTGTTCAGAAGAAGAACTTCATTAGTTGATAATAGAAAACTGGAAGCTCTCATTTTTAAGGCTTTACTTGGGCTAACTTCTTTCCCATCTTGTACAGTTATGTACAAACATGGTGATTTCTTAGATCAGAGGAGAGTATTGATAGAAAGCACAAACATGGAGGGTCTGTGAATAAGGAGGAAATAAGTAATGAATAGTAGAATCGTGAAACTAGACTTTAAAGTGATATCACCATCGCCCCATTAAACCCTAGACTATGTGAGTTCTTAGAACAGACTCTTTTACTTTTCATGTTGACATATTTGTCTGCAAAACTATCCTGGCATTATAGAATTCTAGAATCATTTAAGTTGTAAAAGACTTTTAAGATCACTGAGTTGACCTGTAGAATTAGTACTGCAAAGTCCACCATGAAACTGTGTCCCTAAATGCCACATCTACATGGCTTTTAATTATATCCAGGGTTGAAGGCTCAACCATTTCACTAGGCAGCCTGTTCCTATGCTCAGTAACTATTCAGTGAAGAAGGTTTTTTGTAATATTCAATCTAAACCTCTCCTGGTGCAACTTGAGGCCATTTATTTTTTCTATTGCTTGTTACTTAGGAAAAGAGATTGACCCCAACCTGTCTTCAACCTCTTTTTGGGTAGCTGTGGAGAGTGAATAAGGTCTTCCCTGAACCTCATTTTCACCAGGCTAAATAACCCCAGCTGCCTCAGCTCCTTGTAGGACTTGTGCTCCAGACTATTTTCCAGCTTTGCTGCTTTTTTTTTGGATGCATTATAATCTAAATAGCAACGTATCTGAGTGATATCAAAGCTAGTGTAGGATGTTCTCCAGTGGAAACAAGATAGGGATAGATTTCATCTGGTATCTATACTCCTGCTCCTCTCAAGACAAATTCATTTTACTCAGTTTGGTTTCTTTCCCAGTAGATGTATTTATCTAGCCACTTATCTGATATTAAAAACTGTGATGTCCATCGCTATGCAAACATGACTCATAGTATGGATTTTTAATTTTGACTTGATGTCACTATTTAATTTTTTCTTATGCCTGCTTCTATCTTTTGAAGTCTGACTTCCACCATGAAAGAGCTTTGCATGACGGAAGTGCTGAATCAACAGACTTCTTCCCCCAACCCAATCCTGTTAGAAACTGGCAGTTTCTAGTAATAATTTTTAGAAGTATAGTAATACTTTCCATTTTCCCATTTAAATCCTCACTTTCCTAGATAAAAGATTTCCCGTCATACTGCATAGAATTTTTACAACTTGCTGGTTTTTATTCAATTTACATTATTTCCTCTCTGTTTGCTATTTTTATACTAGAATAAGCAAATGTGTTCTACTTTAAAAGAAAGTAGGAAGTGCAAAATGAGAGCCACATCAGCAAGTACAAAATAAGATCATGCTGGCATGGCTGGCTTGTGTTTTTGACTTGTTTGCTGGTCGATCTGCTGAGGACACAGGGAAAACAGCACCCTCAAAATCTATTTGCATAAAACAGGTGACTAATTTTCTAAGTCGGAAGCAGATACCGGATCTGTTGAAATCAGTGGGAGGCTGGCTCCTGAAATATCCTCATACACCTGGTACTGAAGGATATATTTAGACAGCATAAGTTCTACCTCTATCCAAATGTCTTGTCAGCAGAGGAATGGTCCAAATTCACTCACATAATATTACAAGAGCTAGACAAGGTTCCAATTGATATGGAACTTTAGACACAAGAACTTAGAATTTAGGCTCATGAACTGGGGAGACCCTGCTATTTCCATGGCAGAGATACCTATAGGGTATTCATTTTCAGGGAGTCAATTACCTATCTTCTCATAAGGCAGCAGTCTTTGGACACAGATTATCAGCTGAAGGAGATCTATATTACAACTCTGCTAGAGGAAAGTGTGTTTTAGGGTAGAGCTGAGCTGAATCTGCAATCCCAGTAAGAAGGCTCCTGGAATAAAAGACCTGCAGAGAGATTTCAGATGCAAAAGCTGAGAGATCTGGTAAAGGAAGCTATGACATCCCTGAAACTCAAATAACACAAAACGACTCAATGTAGGTTGAATCAATTAAGATAAGGCTTGAGAAAGAAGCTGACACCAGTGGTTCTAAGACTGTCCCAGGTACTCCTGGGGTGCCCCCATCCTCAAAAGGTAAAATGTATGTGTGGAACTTCTACAGCTTGAGCACAGAAACTAATGCTATTTTCCAAGTTTTAGCAAACTACCCAAACCCTCATGATGTATTTGTCCTCTTGCTCACAGTGTATTCTGACGCAATGTTCGTAATGACACGGGCTCAAACACAATACTAGAGTACATGGGGATTCTCCCTAAATCAGATATTTAATTAACGGGTTTACAGGCAAAAAAGGGTATTTATAGGCAAAATTGTATAGACATGTAAAAAAATGGAGAATCTTCCCATTTTCTCTGTGAGAGATGAACATTCTGTTTTCAGCTTTGTATGCACAGTCTGTGGGAAATAAATGATGTGTCAGTACTCAAATGTGCCAAGAGGATGCTGATATATTGTATACTTCACTCTCAATTATCCATGGACTCTTTATCCATGTTGCCAATTAACCATGTCATGGATGTAAGAAAATGGAGCTGGCTCTCTGCACAGCTGGTTGGTTTTGGCTTGGATTACTCAGGTGCAGTTGAGGCATTTGATTAAATGTTGTTTTTGTGTGGTATAGACTCGATACTAATAACTCACATATACCTGATTTGCTACATGCAGACTTGGTGTGGTTGTCTCTCCTTTTCCTATCATCCGTGAAGTGCCAATTCTCATCTGGATGGCTTTGGTCAAATTTGAATTCTTAGCTCCTGTTCAGAGCTGGTACTACTGGACCTAAGGGTGGTATTGCAAAATCTTATAGCCTCAGATTTCGAGAGGCCTTGTCAGAGTGAACTCAGAAGCATGAGAGTGCCAGGGCAAATCTGATGCTGTGCTGTGTCTGAGTTGAGAAACCTCCCCGAGTCAGTAGCACTGGAGAGTGGAGTTCACACATACCAGGTGAGCAGTCTGAGTAGGTCTGGTCCTGGGTAGAGCCACCAGAGCTCCTCTGCTTAATGCTTCCCAGGTTGCAAGGTCTGGGGTGACCCCAGACCCTGCTTCTCTGACGGAAAGTTTTTACAAGCTTAATTGGTAACAGAGCTATGAAACAAAGTCCTTATTTAATGGAAAACATTAGAGCCACAGTATAAATTAACATGAGTCATTTCAGCTTGTCTTGAGATAGTCTGCTTGGCTTCTCTCATTTTTCATTGCTCTCTGTTGGTTGTTTGTATAAGCCAAATAGATTCAATTTTGCTCTATCAGCAAAACTGTCGATTCTGTCCGTGTTCTAGTAACCCAGTCAGCTAAAATAAGCTTCTTACTTCTCAGCCTTCTGTCCTCTCTTCAGCTGGAGAACATGGGACAGATTTATTTCCGGGGCCATAGACTGCCCATTGGCACTGTACATGAGGCACACACTTAGCAGCATAGTAGCTGCTGTACCATGTATGATGAGTATATTCTCTCTCTCTTTCCCTAGCAGGTGGCTGTTTCAGGCTGTGCATTTTCATGCCTACACAGTAGTGCTTTCTCCCTCATTTGAAATCAAAGACTCAGTGACAGCAGGGCTGAGTCTTGAAGTTTATGTTCATTAGAATGGACCCTTTCAGTCCTTCCTCTGTGCTGTAACAGGCTGGTGCCACAGTGTGCTATGAGCAGAGCTGCTGAGGTGAATGCATAGAATATATTATTTGGAGGGAAGAATGAGACAACTGCAAGTTTCTGTAGAGCTGGAGCAATTGCACAGATCCTTTTTTTGGTTTTCAGTCAGCTTAATTTGAGGGAAATTCCATAGAAAAAGGTACTAAATGCAAGCTAAGGAAATGATCCCATACTCTTTTTCTACTTTGTAGAGAGAATGGAAGCTCCAGTCCTCCATTTTATAAAACAAGATAAAGTTCCCATGAATATTTCTTTTAGAGACTGACTGGAGTCCTACAAGCTGTTGGATAATTACCAAGAGGGTAGCTTGGAGGCTAGCTCTTCCCCACTGATTCCTTTCTCTGTCCCCTCCCTCAGCAAGGGTAAGCATGCTCACAGGAAAATTGATCAGGTCTAGTCTGCCTGGATCTGGACTCTTCAGGGAATTTTTATGGCAGCAATCAACTTCTCTGCAATCAGTCAAATGTCTTCTGTCCATAGCTGGAAGACATTACTTTTGATTGCAGAGTCATTTAGCCAATTTATGTGACTGAAATTATCAATGGTTGACAAAGGAAAAAAAGGATGGGTAGGACCACATGGGAAATTTCACAACCATCATGATTCTACAGAGAATGTGAGCCAAGGTGTCACACATTTGTACTTACACTATTCTGCTCAAATCTCCAAAAATTTGTCTCTTGACACAAATTTCCTACATAGAAGGAGAGCTGACTAACATATAAAAGTTTGAGACTTGGGCTTCCAGACCAAATACTGTGTTTCAATAGCTCACTGTGCTGGAGTGAGCTGTGGTAACTGTGTGAATGCAGCTGAAGCTGTATGACTTCACGTAACACTTTGGCAATGCAGGCTGACAGTCTCTCTATGCCAGCCGAGCAGAAGTTGTTAGGCCACAGAAACTTGATCAGGAGTAACTTGGTGCAATTATTACTGAGTTTTCAGTTGACATTATGGCTCAGATTCCTCCTATTTTTTAAAGTGAAAATGTGAAATTGTCTTGGTACACAACATCTGACATGAAGAAGAGAAGGCAGAAAGGACAGATTGTCTCCTCTGGAATGAGCTGGTCTAAAGTTCAAGTCTGAGGAACTATTTGTGTGGCACAGATGCTTTCAGGACTGACTGTTTTTCATCAAAAACTGTTGGAGATTTGGAGAGTTATAAATAGCACCTACTTCATTAGCTGAGACCTCAAAGACTTCAAGCACAGGTGCAGGGATTTCTACAGGAATGAGAGAGGAAAGATGACTCTCAGTGGAGCTGCTGTGTCCTTGAGAGTGAAAAATCACAGGTCTTTCCTTTTTTTGCTGCTGAATAGAATATAACACATAAACTGACACAGGCCAGAGAGAAAGAATTAAAATAAATCAAATGTTGATTCTAGTATTACATCCTTGGATTACACTTAATTTTGAAATTATTTGAATAGAAGCTACTGTTAAATTGATAACATCTTGTGAAAATGTAGGATCACTGGCTCCCATAAATAGTGAGAAAAATGGATTAATGGAAGTATGGTAACTGATCAGAATGTTAATAATCTCCATGCCTTGTACATTAGACCACAAGACAGTTAAAAAAATTATCTCTTTTGTGAACATCTGTTACCAGTCAAGCAAATGCTAACAGCAGTAAGCAGCCTTTCTTTCATCCTGTGCACAGGTTCATCAGTACACATCTCCAAGTTCACAATGAAGGTCAGATTGGAAAGGTGAGAAACACAAGAGTTCTACACCACACACTCAAAAAACCCCCAAGGTTATAGCTCTGAGCTCTCCTCCTGAGTATCATTCTGATCCACAGCTTGCAGAGATGTCATCTTTGTAGTACAAGCAGCAAGAGAGCATAGCAACAAAAACATAACAGTGTCTGAGCAATGGTTTTAATGAAGAAGAGGGCAATAAGAAGACTTTAGCTATTGGCAGCAGAAGAGGAAAATAGTACAGTCAAGGAGATTCTTAGCTTTGAGAAACTGAACTTTCTTTTTTTTCTGTCTGAACTGAAACTTCTAAACATCTATTGAAGCCTATCAGTATGGCATAAGTTACTAAAAATAAGTCAGCCATCGAAACCTATAATAAATGAAATTTTTTACTAAGGATATTACATGTGGATTTGAAGACTGGCACCTATGCAAAAATAGGTCAAGATTCTTATAGTACTAAATAGGCTGAAATTTTTACAGCACTAAGACATAATTTAGTATTCTAATTATTTCACCTTTGTACAGCTGTATCCAGATGCCTTAAAATTTGTGACACAAAGGCTATGCTATTTTTATATTTATACAGTTTTTTCCTCTATTTGTGATCAGAAAGCTAAGCAAAAGGAATCTCTTTAACACATAGCTCTGAAATTAAGAGTTAATTCTTCACATCAAGACACTCAGACTTAGATCTATTACCAATAAAACCCACTTCCCTATACAGTCATGTTCTTAATACCTAGAAATATCAGATAAAAAACCCGTCTAAAGATATCAAAAAAGCTCATAATTATGGGGGGGATACTGGTAGACTGGGTATATGAATTAAAATAAATCTTGAAGGTATTGTATTAAACAACTAACTGGACTTAGCAGAAGGGAAACCACACTGCAGTGGTGACAAATTACCAAGCAAGTAAGCATTTCAGCTGAATCACTTAGTTTATGGTGATAGTACAATAAATTTGGTTTAAAATATTTTGCTTGTTTTTTTTGTTTTTTATCTGCATTTTTGTACTGTTTTGTACTTCTTTGGGATTTTCATCATAAGGGTCAGAATGCTTCAACACTTTGAAAATTCACTAACTTACAAGAATTGGAAAGCTGCAGGGTCGGCTCTGTAAATTCCATTAGAATCCAGTTAAAACTAAGCTATATTTTTGTCAGGAAAAAAAAAGGAGGAAAGTGGAAAGGAATTTCAAAGGTTACATTCACTCAGGCACTTTTGGATAGTTGCATAATGTAATTAAATTCAAATGCTATGTAAAACCAAGTATGATTTATTTTGTCCCTTGCTAATCTTCTGAGAGTTAGGTCATCAACACACATATGCACATATATATACTGCCCAATGCAAGTCCCTCTTGTACCTCTGTTTATAGCTCTGTTTCTAAGATCTGCAGCAACTTGGTAGAATTTCTCTTACACTATGAGCTTGTCATTCTGCAACACAGATGAGCTCAAAGTTATGAAATTTATTTGGTGACCTTAAGATTTTTCTATTTATTCTTCTGGAAGTACTTCCTGTTATGTCTTAGGTTCTTAGCCCTCTCTCTGCTAACAAATCAGAGGCCTCAGCTGATTAGCAAGGCATCTCAGTTCATTTCCTCCCAATCACAAAGTTCTTCCCATTTATAGCAGAAAAATTTTGTTATCGCTCTGTGGCTGCAGCATTTTGAAACATCAACTGCTATTCAATTACTGTTTTTAAAAAGTCTTCAAGGTTGTCTGATATTGCATGAAAACAGGATACTTCTCTGTATGGCAGAGACTTCCCAATTTTGCATCACTAATCAAGTTCTTAGAAAAAAGTTCCTGTTGCTGTTGAGCGAAGAATGAGGAGGAAGACAACCAACTCCAAGAATCAGAAGGCTTCTTTATTCTAGCAAGGCGACTTATTGATATGGTCTTTCACTAACAGTTATGTGATTGGTTACACGGAACAACGCCTCTCTACTGGCACTGGACGAGGCGGAGAAAACAGTGTTTTGAGAACAGACAGAAAGAGAAAGTAAATTTACAGTGACAAACAACATCTGTTATTGTGAGAACAAGAAATGATTACAAAATCTCTATCAATCCTTTTCTAAAAACATGGAATTCTTCACAGAGCTGTCCTTGGGAAGGAGAGCTGCTTTGCCTTGGGAAACCAGGGCTTGCTTGCTGAATTTCTCTAAGTGCCACCGAGTGCCAGCCCCACAAGCTCCTGTGTTTTTCTTTCCTTGACCTTCTATAAGAAATTATACCTTTCATTTTGCATTCTGAACTACTGTCATTAATGGAAACTGATGATACTTCATGTGGTTTTCATAGTTTTCTAGGAAACTGAGATGGTCATGGCTAAATGGTTTCTTTCTTTTTTTCTTGTAGTTTGCCAAGACTTATTCTGCCTCATTCTCACTTCACATTAAATGTCCTGTGTTTGAAGACATCATTTTACTCTAATACTTTTCTCTCTGTCACCACAGTTCTGCATTCTTTGTGGACTCTTCTTCCTTCTGATCTTTTCCATAGCACTTGCTCTCTTATGTTACCCTTCTGCTTCCTGCTCTTGCCATGCTTTTGCTTTTTTTCATATGGACTTGAAAACTTCAGTAACTACCATGAAATTTTAAATTACTGAATGCGTTCTTCAACCAAGAGACCCACCTAATGGGACACTTGTGTCACTTGCTCCAGCATGAAAGATAATTAATTCATTCTTCTGGCTTTACCAGAAATCTCTACAACCTTACAGTTTCGTCTAATTTATATTCTTACTAAATGCATCCTGACAAGCAACACATTTTCTGCTGGATCTGCTCAAATGACAAATCTACAATTTCTTAGCCAGGACTCTTGGCTGAAAACCTGCATCTTCACCATGATTTTAAGAGTTTCAGTTCTTTATTCTCTCTCTGCTGTCTGAGAGTCATGTTTCCTTCTCCTCCTCAACATCTTGAAAATCATTTATATTTCCCTTGACGTCTCAGTTCTGGCCTTTTTCGTTTTAGTGAAAACAGTTTTTCTTTTTTCATTGCTATCTTGCCCTTTCTATTCATTTTCTCATGGAGCAAGTCTGTGTCTAAAACTCTCTTGCTTTTGTCTCATCCGCCCCTGTCCCCATGGTCTTATGTTCCCTGCTTCACTTCTTTCTGTACTTCAGATTTTGCCAAATACAGGTTTGAAAATCTGAAGTAGTTTGTGCTTCTGGGATTCTTTCTACAGTCAAACTCACGTGTGTTGGTCACGGCCTACATTATAGCACTGAGGTCTTCTCCCACGAGTCCTGTCTGCTGATACTTCCTGAGCTAACAGCCTCTGTGAAGGTTCCACTAATGGACAATGTAGATGCTAAAACCCCCACATCCAGTAATCCTGATGATCTCAGCAAAACTTAAAATTTCTGTGGCTAAATGCTTAGCCATCATTACTGTCTTTTCCTACAAGTTCACAGCTTTAAAGAAATAAAGAAACTTCTTCTGGCTTAGCCTTCATGCTTCTGTTTTCATGCCTGTGTAAGCTTTTGTCTGAGTCAATGGTGTCAGCTCACTGAAGCTCAGCAGTCAGCTGTTTTTCAGCTACGATCAGTCAAAAGCTGGAAGATCTCTAACACCATTAGCTGCAATGCCTAATTCTCACTCATGAAAGAAAGCTGTGATTTGAAAAGCTGGGTATATTAAAAAAAAACCCAAAAAANCTTCAAGGTTGTCTGATATTGCATGAAAACAGGATACTTCTCTGTATGGCAGAGACTTCCCAATTTTGCATCACTAATCAAGTTCTTAGAAAAAAGTTCCTGTTGCTGTTGAGCGAAGAATGAGGAGGAAGACAACCAACTCCAAGAATCAGAAGGCTTCTTTATTCTAGCAAGGCGACTTATTNACTACCATGAAATTTTAAATTACTGAATGCGTTCTTCAACCAAGAGACCCACCTAATGGGACACTTGTGTCACTTGCTCCAGCATGAAAGATAATTAATTCATTCTTCTGGCTTTACCAGAAATCTCTACAACCTTACAGTTTCGTCTAATTTATATTCTTACTAAATGCATCCTGACAAGCAACACATTTTCTGCTGGATCTGCTCAAATGACAAATCTACAATTTCTTAGCCAGGACTCTTGGCTGAAAACCTGCATCTTCACCATGATTTTAAGAGTTTCAGTTCTTTATTCTCTCTCTGCTGTCTGAGAGTCATGTTTCCTTCTCCTCCTCAACATCTTGAAAATCATTTATATTTCCCTTGACGTCTCAGTTCTGGCCTTTTTCGTTTTAGTGAAAACAGTTTTTCTTTTTTCATTGCTATCTTGCCCTTTCTATTCATTTTCTCATGGAGCAAGTCTGTATCTAAAACTCTCTTGCTTTTGCCTCATCCGCCCCTGTCCCCATGGTCTTATGTTCCCTGCTTCACTTCTTTCTGTACTTCAGATTTTGCCAAACACAGGTTTGAAAATCTGAAGTAGTTTGTGCTTCTGGGATTCTTTCTACAGTCAAACTCACGTGTGTTGGTCACCGCCTACATTATAGCACTGAGGTCTTCTCCCACGAGTCCTGTCTGCTGATACTTCCTGAGCTAACAGCCTCTGTGAAGGTTCCACTAATGGACAATGTAGATGCTAAAACCCCCACATCCAGTAATCCTGATGATCTCAGCAAAACTTAAAATTTCTGTGGCTAAATGCTTAGCCATCATTACTGTCTTTTCCTACAAGTTCACAGCTTTAAAGAAATAAAGAAACTTCTTCTGGCTTAGCCTTCATGCTTCTGTTTTCATGCCTGTGTAAGCTTTTGTCTGAGTCAATGGTGTCAGCTCACTGAAGCTCAGCAGTCAGCTGTTTTTCAGCTACGATCAGTCAAAAGCTGGAAGATCTCTAACACCATTAGCTGCAATGCCTAATTCTCACTCATGAAAGAAAGCTGTGATTTGAAAAGCTGGGTATATTAAAAAAAAACCCAAAAAAACCCCAACGAAAACAAAACAAAAGAAAAGAGAGCTTTAAGCATATTACCTGAGAGGGGCAAAAGCTAGCAAGTGAATAAAAAGTAAAATAGTCTAAAATATTCTACTAACTCAATCATAATATTTCTAAAACTGTCTAACGGTGAATAATCTTTCATAAATCAATGAGAACATTAGAGTGTGGGGATTCTTTTTGTATTTTTTTTTAAGCTAGTAAATTAAAAGTTACAATTCCCATACAAATTTTTTTGTGGTAGATCAGTGAGGTTTTAGGTGGAAGCTGAAGTTTTGGTTGGATTATAATGACTGCTGTTTGCCTTAAGTAAGCAAACATGCAAATATATTTCTGTAAAGGTGAAAGTACTTTGCATACCAATGTCAGTTACCTTTTGCTGAATTCCAGAGATTTTATTACTGTATCATTTTCCAGCTATGATATATATCAAAAGAGCTCTGGGTGTCCTCCTACAGAACAACTACATGGATTATTTTCATTATTCTAATTCCTTTTATGCCCCAACTCCCCAATCCCCTCTTTTGTAGTGTCTCCACAACCTGCATCTCCTTTGGCAAGAGAGGAAACAGAGGAATCTCCATATACTTACTTCAGAATTGATTTTTTTTCAGAGCAGAACTTTTCTTTGCTTTTCTAAAGACTCTCCCATCTGCCTGTCTCCTATTTTTCTCTTATATGGAAGATCATTAATTATCTTCAGTGACCTTAAATACTGTGTGTGGATGTGCTTTCTTAAAATGCAGGGGAATTTTTGGTTTGAATCCAAACTCAAAAGCAAGAGGACAGACAAATTCCCTCTTCTGTACAGAGCCCTCCTGAAATGTTCTGCCATGTTTTCAACTTTTTGTCTTTAGCTAGACCCAAAATTACCTTAAATTATACTGTTAGTTTGTCTTTTCATCTTTATCAACTTGTTGACTTTTTGCTTGTAGGAATAGAAGTATTCCTTCCTCCTTCCTCCCAAGAGTTTTGCTTTTTACAGCTCAAGACAAATACAAGCTTAGGATTATGAAATCCCTCAGAGGCGTAATACGACTGCAACAAATGTCATGAAGGAAGAGGAATAACAAAACCAAATCAATGGATTCAACCTTTTCAAAAGGCACTTTTGAAATCAGCTTGAGCTCAGGAAGAGATGGTAACACATTGTTTTGTCAGGAAAACTACCAGAAGTCATAGTAGGCTAGGGATAAATCATGAACTGGGTGCCATTTGGGGATTCATTACTTAAATGAAATGAAACCAGTGTATGCAACTGGAAGAATCAGTCCATTAGAGTCTCTTTGAAATAGTAGCTAAACAGAACTGGAAATATTATGTGGAGAGAGGACAGGAGATATCAAAACCATGACATCTGATTTATTTCATTAATGGATGCTTTTGGTTTGTTTTGATTTGGGGGTTTGTTTGTTTGTTTTAATTTTGGATTTTTTTGCTTTGTTTTGTTTGGGTTTTTTTGCATGTGGTAGAATCTCAGCAAAACCAGTTAGAGGATTAGAGGATTCGTGCTATACTGCTGTTTTCAGAGCCCTGTAAATTGTGCATCCTGCAAGAAATAAGAAGAAATGAATGGCAGAATGACCAGCATTTGCAACCAAGACACGCTACAAAAAAGGTGCTGCAGATTTTCACTTTCTTTACACATGCAGAGATGACCTGTTGGCCAACCATGGCAGCTGCAAAGGGATGCAATCATCCATTTGGCCCTAAACTCAAATGTTCGTGCTGGGTTTGCTGCATTCCTTTTGAATGCCCTCAGGCACGGGGTGTAATTGCTGGGGTTGTCCTGTGCAGGATGGGGAGTTTGATAATCCTTGTGAATCCCTTCCAACTAAGAATATTCTATGATTCTGTGCTGAAACTAGGCATATGGCTAGGAAATGGATTTTAGAGGTGTAACACTCCTCTGGATATTCTATCACTCCAAAGAAGCCCAAGGAATAGGTACTGTTGCAAAGCAAAAACACAGGAGAGTTGCAAGGTGCCTTCTTTCTTCAGCAGAATATCCATGAAGCCACGCTCAGCATGTACAGCTGCCTCTACCAGGGGTATAAGTCCCTGTAGTGAGTAAGTGCTATAAAAATTCAGGCTTATATCATTGACAGCAGAAAGTGCAATTCAGCTAGACTGATTAGAGCACAGAAAGCAAAGGCCAAACTCTGTCTGCAACAAGTCAGAGGGGTTACTGTCATCAAAATGAATAGATATTAAAAGCAAGTACTGGATAAACAGCTGGGCATATGCTTTGTGTGATGGAGCTTCCGTGGCAGAGTATGCATATTTCTTTCAGGTGCTTTTACACACGAACTGTTGATGCTCAGTTTTTTCTCCATAACTACTTGGAAATGTCCCATGCTGTTTGATAAAACCCAGATGGTAACCAGATGGCTACATGTGACTCTGGAAATGCTGCTACAGACGGGGACTAAGAAATTGAAGTAACTCTTACAAATACCTCCTTCTTTTCTCCATGACTTCCATTAAAAGGGAGAGAAGATTATTACAATACTATATCTCCTCTGGTAAATAATGTCAGATGTTGTGGGCGTTTGCAGTTCATTTTCCCATTTTAGGAAAAGTGAAAAAAAAGGCTGACCCAGAATCAAGGCATTTTCCAATGATGACTAGTTTACCTACTTGACCTATCCTACATTGGCAAACCTGGGACAGTTTTAAAGTCGAAATTACTATGAAAATCCACAAATATTACACTATCTTCAAGAATACAGCAAAATCTGCTCTAGCTACTTCCTTTCTAAGAGCTCTCCCTTAGGCCAACTTAGCAGGCACCCCTCTGTTTCCTAAAGGGAGAGGTACACTCTCATATCACTAACAGATGACATACAGCCTGTACTCTTCTCTAAATCATACTCTTTTCTAAACATGACAGAAAACTCTCTTATTACACAGATTTAGCACAACCTGTAACACCACACATCTTTCTGAGTCTTTCACACACTGTTCTAGTTTTCTGCCAATAAAAATATGCTGATGTGAAGATTTAGAATTACAAACGAGGCCTGGAGTATTTAAGCATTGTTAGTCTAATATTGCTACAATGTCATGGAGAGTTAACATATCCCAGTTTCTACCTTCATGAAAGTACTACGCTTTTGCATGAATTTCTTTTGGAAAATTCTTCATAGGGATTAATTTGGCTCCAGATGGATTGTGTCTGCTAACTCTATTAATATTTCCTAATGTTGGTCAGTGATTTACTGTCAAGTTTCTGGTTTAGCCTAATTTTATCCCTTCTGTTTACCCTTAATTTTACCCCCTTCTAATTTTAACCCTAACCCTAGTGCAATCATCCCCTCTGTGTGATAAAACACAATAACATACCTTGATAATGATGCCTGACAAGAACTTTTCAATGTATCAGAGTTCATGGTACCAAAGCTTCTTGGCATCAAACTCAATATTATCTATGAGTAATGAATTAAGTAATTTCCATCTCTATAAGCAAAGCACACACTGTTTGTTTGTAGCTAAGCACATTAAATATTTATTGGGAAAAAAACAATTAGATAATGCATGTGCATTGATAGGAAAATGTACATGCATAACTCATAAGACAGAGAAGCAAAGGGATAGAAGGGATACATCTGTGGTGGGGAATACATTTAAATGCAGGAAAATATTACCACTCAGAATAAGAACAAAGATGTTCTTTTAAAATATTATAGTTGTCATTTTGGTGGGAGAAGACACTCATCACAGTTACATTCATTGCAGCTGAAATACTTGGTACAAATTCACCAGGATCTAGTTTATACTAATATTTTTCTGATTTGTTATTTTAAACTGTTAATGAGCTACTGTCAGAAAGTTCATTATTTCACCGTTACTCTATTTTTAATAACACAAATTTTAATGATTTTTTTCCCTCTTCTTGAATATTTACTCTCTTCATTGCCCACCATTCTGTGCTTCAAACTGTTCGGTCTTACTGAACAGAATGCAATAAAATGAAAAGGGAAGAGCCAGTGGCACTCTGGAAAGTCGCCACCGAAGCATTTGTTTTATGTTTTCGTGCTGCCATCTTGAGTACAAGTATTAAAACTACACCCAAGCAGCCAGGCCTTTGCTTTCTTCCTTTAGCGCATCATCTTGCATGTTTGAACGTGGGTTTCAAAATCAAATCAACTGTGCACTTTACAGACAGGGATGTGAGTAAAGGTAATCCGGTCATCTGTGATGATTGTTCAACACTGCCAAAACATCATGTTGAACAAACAGAAACCAGTACCAGACATTAAGATGATTATTTGCCATGTTTGTTTTCACCAAAACCCAAGACATACAACATCTAAGCATTATTCGTTCTCTTTTTCAGCACGAAGATATTTTTATACATCTCTGAACTTCAGGAATGTGATAAGAGAATACTGGTTGGTAAGTACTGAACATCCATTCCCCCTTATTTTCATGCTCTCACATTTTATATAACATTTGTTCTGGTCTTTTTCTGTCCCTTTCTTTAAGAATTAAGGATTCTTCAAGAATTAAGGATACACCCCACAATATCTAGCTTCCATTGTCCAAACCGGCTCATGATTTTGAGACTAACATGACTAATCTCAGGATGTTTTTAGCCACTTGCTCTGCCCTCATGCTACCTCCAGGACATCCAGACTGAGGAGGCTGAGATGATGGCTTAGTTAATTCCTGCTTATCATTTGAATCTTGCTGCTCATAAGGGCCCATTGAAATGGTTGGCCCTGTGTTTACAAGGGCCCTTTCAGTGTAGCATGATAATGGCAGTTCATTGATAGATGTATATAAGCATAAAGGCTTACAGTTCTTATTTCTCAAAGCCCTAGCTGATGGTGTATCTCCTGACACAGAGGAATCAAGATCTTCAGAGATTTCCAGATATAAAATGGGAATAAGGCCTATATTCTCTATGGTTATAGTGATTTGATAAAGCTTTTTGCCCTTCAAGAAGCAGTATTCATAAACAGATAATCCCTTTCAGGGAAAAACAAAACCTAAACAACTTAGCTGTATTAAAGGAAAGGTTTGTGTACAAGGAAAAGCCATATTTTACGACTGAAAAGATTGAAAGATTTCACCTGGCAAGTTCCCCATTTTTTTCCCAGTTGAATATAATGACAGCTTTTAGAGAATGATTGTGATTTCTGTGGTCATTTTAACTTTGTAATAGAGAATAGATGAACAGATATAATTTCTTAATCAGTCCTTCTTTGCTTAAGTGACACACAGAACTCAAATTATATTCCTGTCTGCCTATTTTACTCATGATTTTGCTTAAGGCAGGCACAAAATTGTGATTAGACTTACACATATAATCAGACAATACTTGATAGAGTGGGCAGAAGAGACTGATAGATTATATCATTATATCCATATCCTTATATATCCTTATCACCAAAAAGAAAAAAAGAATGGAAAAATAATTTGATTACATTAGGGACCATTGAAAAAGCTCCCAAAAGAAGGTAACAGGCATTGTCCTAAAAACATATGGTGTCAGGTTCAGAGCACTGGGTCAGATTTAGGCACATTTCAATATGTCTCAGAATCTGTGGCATCTGTTCAAATGGTCTTGTCATTAATTCTTTCATTTCAAATCCTTTCATTTCACCTATCTTTTTTCCATTTGCCTTCTTTTTTTTTCTATTAAAAGTTTACTTGAAAGTATACCAATTTTCTCAGTTGCCTGTATCTGAGAATCCAAAGAAGAATAAGATAAAGATGCTTAGAAACAGAATGTGAAGAAAGTGGTATAGTTAAATCTAAGGAAGAAAAATCAGATGGATCAAATTAAGACTTTCAAAATAGTCTTCCACTGTGTAAAACAACTTTTAGTAGAGAAAATGATAATAAAAAAAAGAAAATCATTTTTATTTTACTGACACAACTGTCTAATTAGGATAATAAAGCACAGAAGCCCAAGAATGCTATGAAATCTCCAGCATCTGGATAAAAGAATCCCTCCGAACCCTTTCTGTTATCTAATTCTGTGATGTCTAGTTGAGGACACACTGAACCCTCAGTAATTTCAGACCATTTGATTTACTATTCAGCAATTTAAGTTTGGACATGTGGGAAGCTTCCAGAAGCTGACGGACAAGGCCAAGGCCTTCAGCGCCTGAGGGATAACAGAGCTAAGAGGGGGAAAAACCCACCTGCTCAGCTGCAGCTGGAGAGAGGAGTGTGACAGGGCGTGAGAGAAGCAGCCCTGCTGACACCGAGGTCTGTGAGAAAGGAGGGGCAGGAGAGGCAGGAGGTGCTCCAGGCAGCGGAGCTGGAATTCCCCTGCAGCCTGTGGTGCAGCCCATGGGGATCCATGAGGATCCAGAGATCCACCTGCAGCCCCTGGACGACCCCACACCAGAGCAGGTGGATGCCCAAAGGAGGATGTGAGACCCAAGAAAAGCCTGTGATGGAGCAGGCTCCTGCCAAGATCTCTGGACCAATGGAGAGAGGAGCCCACAGTGGAGCAGGTTTGCCAACAGGGTTTGTAATCCCATGGAGAGGGCTCACGCTGGAGCAGCCTGCTCCTGAAGAACTGCACCTTGTGGAAGGGACCCACGCTGGAGCAGGTCAGGAAGAACAGCAGCCCGCGGGAAGGACTCATGCTGGAGAAGACCATGGAGTCTGTCTCCCCCTGGAGCAGGGAAAGAAGGCGAAGCTTCCTCCCCCAGGGCAGGAAGGAGCAGCAGAGAAAACTTGTGTGATGAGCACAGCTCACATTCCCTTGTCCCCCTGTGCTGCTGCGGGGGTGGAGATAGACAACTTAGGAACAAAACTAAACCTGGGAAGAAGGGAGGGGTGGAGAGAAAATGGTTTTATTTCTCATTATCCTATTCTGATTTGATTGGTAAGAGATTCATTTTCTCTGAGTCTGTTTTGCTCATGATGGTAGCTGATGAGTGATCTCTTCCTGTTCCAACCTCGACACATAAACCTTTGGCTGTATTTTCTCTCCCTGTCTAGCAGAGGAGGCAAGTGACAGGGCAGCTTTGATGGACACCTGGCAGCCAGCAAGGGTCAACCCTTAGCGATAAAGAACCTCAGAATGAAGGGAGGAGGTGCAATTCAAGAAGAAGCTTAGAGATGTATATTTAAGTGATCTATAAATCTGTTTTCAGCACGTGCTGCAGATTCACACTAGAATATTGAGGTCAAATTAGTGAAACATCAAGAGGAGTGTGTAAACTACACTGAAAATAGTGGCAATTTCCCCTTTGCTGAGAGTTGGTGAGAAACAGAATCCAGCTAACTCCCAAAAAAACCTGCCAGGCTATGTAGGATCAGGTCAAGTCCTAGACTTCTACTCACATATATTGACTCTTAAGTGACACAATAAAGCTGCTACATAGATTCTTTCATAGTATTTTTCCCCTGTGGAAAGACAGAGGCTAGGAAGTTTTGGAGAGGGGAGTCACATTAACACGCTGACTGAAATGTTCCGAATTATTTTTTGCAGTACTATTCATTTCCAAGAGTAAAAAAGCAGTATCACAGGTTACCAAGCAAAAGGAAAATGGAGCTAAGAAAATCCAAACACTAAGCAGTATCCAAATCCTCTTCAAACAGAGAGAGCAAGGGAATAATTCTCTACGGGGCACCAATGGGTAAAATTCCATAGGAAAAAAACGTAGACAAATAGGCCATAATTCTCTGCAGGAAATCATGGAAAGGCCAATAGTGAAAATGCAGGTCGTCATGATTTGTGACTGCATTATCTACTCTTTATTTATATGCTCTTAACTTTCATTTTTGGTGTGGAAAATGGATATAGATAGTGGGAGAAGTGAGAAAGAAAGTAATTTTTAAAATCACCTGTCTAATTAGGCTATATGCAACCCAAATATTAAGTTTTATATGAAACTAGTTTAATTACAAGTTGTTATCTTTCTTTACAAATATGAGAAATAAGGTCTGGTGGTTTTGATCAAAGAACAATGTTTGTGGACACTGTCATAGGAGAGGAGCTGTTCAACACGAATGCTTTCTTAAGGTGAAGTCTCATCTGACGTTTAAGAGACATTCGGCTCCTGGAAAGCTGAGTGCCGCTGTTCCCGTTTCGGGAGGGGCGCGGGCTCGCCATGCCGCTGTGCTGCGGCGCAGGGACGCCTGGTGGTGCTGCTGCACTGCGGGAAGCGGCAGCCCCGGGCAGCTGCTCCGGCTCATGCCCATCGACCAACCCAAACGCTACAGACCCCGCTGGAACAGGGAACAGGTTAGCCTTAGTTTGAAGTCATTTAAACAAATCTATTACCATGACTGCAATCCCAGGCAGTTGGACGTGGCTTCAAATTAGGGCATCCCAGGTATCATAGTGCACTGCTAACTGATGCTCAAAAATGTGCAGCTCCTGGGAGCGGCAGGTCCTGTAAAATCTCACTGGAAATTGCTTCATCTCTGTGTCCACTCTGACAGATGACAAGATCCATAATTTTTCTAAGTCACTGCCATCCTCCTAATGTTTTTTTCACATCGGGTGGTAAAAAAGGTGAGCAAGAGTTTAAAACAGAATACACAGGTACCCAACCAGCCATCTCTGATGCTTTGGATAATGTCTGTTAGATGTTCTTGTCTTGCAATCCCAGTCTGCACATGCATAAAGGTCAGACACAGGTGTCTGAACATTTTTGGATACCCTCTCTTCCACTGAACAGATCTCCATTTCCTCACAAGTCATCATTAATATGTACTTTACTATGAGCAAAAAAGTACCTGGTTTACTTCACCAGCTGTTCAGTTGCTAGGATTTTTCTCCTAACCAGAGCTCTAGACCTGAGCAGGTCTGAATACCTCCTTTTGCATTTAATAACTAATTCATAGTAAGGCCTGGACTACAGTTGCCAGACTAAAGCTTAATCCAGACAAAAGTGAAGATAATGTGAGATTGTGACAAGATAATGGAAAATCTGGAAAGAATTGGTATGACTTTATGATATAGCAGTACATTATTTGAAGTCTGTGTAGCTGCTTGGTCATTCTTAGATGGCCTTAAATGACAAAAAGTTCCTCTAAAGACCTCTTTCTAACTTTGTAGCTACTTTTGGAATAAATTATGTTCCATAATATGTTATGATTAAAGCAAACACAAGAAATTTTGTGGGTTGTTTAGTCAGAAAGTCTGCGATCTACTAAACTGGATCCTTTGTTTGAGGGCACGTTTAAATTACTTTGAATATTTTTCCATACCAAAAGCTGCAATTGTGAGGTAGAGCTAGCACCAGATTTGTTTGCAGGTCAGACTTTTAACCTCTTTCTGCCCTAGCCAAACAGAGAGTTTATTCGCCCCATCAGTTTTAATCTGCAATTCCTACAGTGGCGTGTGTTGTATAGTAGGTCTGTATTGTAAAACACAACTCTTGTGAATGGTATGGTTTACACTTTCAGTCTTAAACTGCAGCCAGTTAAATTTTCACACATTGCCAAAAGAAGCCACCACAATGGAAATAAATTCCCAGCAGCAGCACCCTATATAGACACGTTTGCCTTTGCTGCTTTAGGCTCAAATAGACTTCCATAGCAGACGCTTTAATTTACTGGAGTCCAGTATCTAATTCTAGCAGCAGCCACTAGGAGATATCTCAACGCATCAAGAATCCCTTAGTCTGTGTGAATTACTGCAGAGAAAGAAAGTAAACTTGCAGTCCAAATTCTTTTAGAGTCTTTCCCTCAGAGAATACTTTATTGTCCAGAGGGCAGTCAGGGAACTGAACAATCAAACTAAAAACCACAGAGCACCCAAGGGAGGCAGAAAGGGAAAACACCCTTTCTAACCCTGCTTCCCCTTTCTTTTATAATCCATCCCCCAGCTATTACAGACAGACCACTGGGTCTTAATAACCCTCTACTAATTGGACGCTGTTATCCACTATGTTGCCCAGAGAGGAAGTTTCTTTTCAATTGTAAAGATTTTTTTACAGTCATAAACGCTTTCAGCTTGTCTATAATTCCATTATCTGATTTTGATAACAATATTTTCTTCATTTAAATCTAATGAGCATAAAACACTCATTTTCCCCAGTTTGCATTCTTTCTGTTCACATTACTAAACCTTTTTTTCAGGCTTGACTTGATCCCACCTGACTCTCTTCCTGCCTTTCCTTTACACCCCTTCTTGACCAGGGCTTTGCAATGAAGACAGACAATAAGTAATTGATAACAAAACCCCTCTGATCAGTTACATAAATGATGAGTTTTACAACTTATGAGGAAAGGGTTCCATGTACTGTGAAGTTTGTACAGAAATATTGGTAGCATCAATGGCACTGGTGATTTTGCAGATTGCTGGGGGAAAAAAAACTACAGCAAATTTTTCTTTGACTTGACATAGCTATGTGTAGAGCCTTTACTTATTGTATACTTAGAAAGAAAAGGTTTTTTATTAAAAATATAGGAAAAATGCTAAAAATGTAAAGCATCCTCAATTTATTGGCACAGAGTTTCTTTTCATTACTAAGTAAATATACCTAAATGTAAGTATGTATATAAGTACAGGGGCAGGACTTCTGCCCTTATGTTAAACAGATTTTCAGTTCTATTGCTATAAAATGGACTGAAATTCTTCTGAAGATAAACTACAAATGTATGAATACTACTTAATTATTACAGTAAGTGTAGTTTAATATCATAATAATGAAATGCATAAACCACAGCTATCAAGATTATGTAAAAAGCGAAACATTCCATTGGTGTGTTTTCTCATGCCATTGTCCCTGGTTTAGCCTCAACTTAGGTTCCCAGTGGATTTCTCTAACTCTCCTGTGCTTTCTGTTATACTGGATTTTCCCCTTGCCTCCACCTGTGAATGAAAAGCAGTCTCAGAAGAATGGCTGCTTAGCCCCAGGTTAGAGCTGCAGCTCTCATCTGCAGAAACAGAAATCCCTCAAAAGACACTGCCAGGAAACTGGAGCCAATATCAGTGCTGATGTTTCACTTTTCTGGATGTACAACTTGCTGGTGGCTGTTTCCTTCAGCTGCTGAGTGGAGGCTGACCTTGCTGGACACCCACCAGGGCTCAGGAGGAGCATGTAACACAGAATCATGTGACACACATCACATAACACAGAATTCTATGATTTACAATTCATCTGACTTTGCTGATGGGTTTAAATGTGGCCAAGAAACAGCTATATACACTACCTGAAATGCTTTAATGATTAATTTAATTTAATGTTTTAAATGTAATGGCAGTTGTGGTGAGCTAATCAACCAGATGACATTGTGATACTTTTGCAACCAACCATTTCCTCAATGAGTTGGATGCCTGCTTTTGGGTGGTGGGCTTCTTACGAGTGTCAACTGCAGTTTCCCTAGCCCTCAGCCTCAGCTAACTTTTAAAAGCTAACTTTTAAACCACCTTGTGTCAACCATTTCCTTGGTTTCCTCACTTTTCTTGTGTTCTTTACCTGAGGTGGACACAGCCCCTGTGCAGGGACAGTGAAGCTGCATCCCCCAGGAGCCCTACAGCTCTGTGGTGCCAAACAGGCAGCAGCTGACTCTGCTCACATTGGTCTCCTGGACAGAGCAAGAAAGATGCAAAGAGAGGAAAGGGCAAACCTCTCATGATTTCAACTCTCCCAGAGGTGCAGGAAGATGGCTGTCCTTTTGTGTAAAGGAGTTTGTGGAATGGAGGCCAGGAGCAGGTCACAAGGGCTGTCCCCATGCCCTGGTGGTATCAGCCACAGAGCCAGCTGTAGGCAGTTGCTGCCCCATAAATGCTCTATCAGGCAGTTGAATTAATGAGAAATAAACAGCAACAGTGATAAGGAAAGGCAAGTTTTCCTTCCCTGTAGACTCCCAGTTAGAATGTTTTAATTTCTTAAATGACAACTGTCTTGTAGCAGCTTTACCTTTGTTACAATGCATTGCTTTATTGGGGAGCAGGGCTGCACCTCTCTTTCCAAAGTCTGTTTGAGTTTATGCTTTAGAAAATGTTTTGAAAAACAAAAAGATAGATTTAAAGGAGTGTTTAGGGCTTCTTTAATTTAATTACAAAAAAACCCCACAAATCCCAAACCAAAACAAACAAAAAACCTCAAAACGAAAAGCAACCCCAAAACCCCAACAAAAGAAACAACTAATGTTCTCACAAGGAAGGTTTATCACAGATTTCAAGACAAAGCAGAGGCAGGTCAAGTGCAAGTGCTTCTGAAAATCACATATGTATTTTTTGGTACTTGCTGCATGTGTCTGCCCTGCACCATTTAGGGGAGGTTCACACAGGGCTGCTGTCTCTATAAGAAAAGTGAGAAATGTTAGGAGCACCTGAAGCTATATTGGTGCAGTGACAAAGCATGGAGTATCATTTCCACGTGCCTGAGATCTGTCAGCCAGAACTGCAGCTGGGGGAAGATCTGTTATCCAATTTCACTTTGGAAATTGCTCCATTTTAGGAAGATTGGAGAAAGGATTCTTGTTCCATGCTTGCAACAGCTGTGCTTTTTTTCCCAGATGACCCTGGCATACAGAAAATGGTACTGAATGTGTGTGAAGGATAAGACATATGTGTCCAGTGTAGACACCCCAGACCTTCTGACTCTGTGTTCGATGTGTGCCTATGCAGATTGAATCAGTACCATGATCACAGGCTCTGACTGGAATGGCTCATTGCTGACTCACCTGTCAGGAAAGAATTCTGCATGTATTTTTCAACAGATGCAGCTGAGACTTCTTTAAACTTACAAAGGGAAACCAAATGGGCTCTCCAAATCTCCTCGATAGGCACAAACCAGTGTCTTCATAGTGTTACAGATACTATTTGCTGCTATCTATTTCATTCTGCCTAAATAAATGGCTTCCTCTGTGAGGTTTTTATAGGCTGGAGGTTTATGGATGACAAAGATCTGGAAATCAAAATACTATTTAGGTTAGGTTATTGCTAGTTGAAGGTGGGAGGGGCATGGAGGAGTTAATTCATTTATGTGGGAGCACACATAATCTTAAATTATGGTGGATATTTCTGAAGCCCTAGGTAAAGGTTGGGGGGAAAAAAAGAAAATGCAAGGCTTGGAATTTACAAACAAACAGTCTCACATGCCTGAACATGTGCTTTCCCAGGTTTATTGAGCCTCTTGAGGTGTTATTGCTACTGCTGGCTAAAGCTGAGCTTTACCTGTTGCCCTCAAGGCAGTGAGGGGGCAGCTGAGCTCTTCTTTGGCTCCACTTTGCCTCTTCGGTAGCATCCTGTGGTCCACAAGAACTTCCTGGGTAAGAAATTGTGTAAGGGAAGTAATTCAGGAAATACCTGGACATTTGATTTCCTTTCATTTTATGTAGAATACCAGATGTGCCAAGAAGCTCACTCCAGTGATGATAGTTGCAGTACAGCAAAGAAGATACTGAACCAAGGGGGGGAAAATACATATATTTTCTACTGTTTTAGTTACTGTAATTGTCTGGCTGTAGAGTCAGAAAGGATCTTTTGCTGCCCCACTGGAGCCTTTGGAACAGTGGCTGAAAGCAGCTTCAAATATTACCATACTTTACTCTGGGGGTGTTGAAACGAGGAGTTAGTGTTGCAGCACATGTCACAGCTGAGGCAGCCACTATACACAGAGTATCACCATACAGTCTCAGAGGGCTTTAAGCACTCACCTGTACAGAGTAACACCCTACCACAGCAGAAGGCTTCTGGCATCTGCCTATGCAGAGTAACATCAGGGCACTTCAGAAGGCTGCAGGCATCTGCCTTTCTTATTCTTCAGCCCAACCTTTTATCCCCCTCATAATTCATACATTGCACCTGTGTGCCCTCTGTTCCCTTTGGTGGTTGGTCAGCACACCTGGGCACTCCAGGTCTCATTGCTGTCAGTGCTGCTCCCCTGCTTTTCACAGCTGTACCCATTGGGGATGAGGCTCAGGGCAAACCACTCCCAATTACCACAAACTGTGTGCCTACAAGTTAGTGCAAAGTAGCAAATATAATGAAATTCATGCCAACACTTGAATTCTGCCAACTTTCCTATGTAAAGAGGTCCCAAAATTGTTACACATAAAGTTCAAAGAATAGGTCATAAAAAGTATAAGCACCGAATACTGTTTGACTGATTCCCACATCCAATTAAATCATTAGTAGATAAAACTGCCCTGTCTGTAATCTCAGCTACAGAAAGACAAAACCAAATCAGAAAAAAAGCCCCCTCAAAAAAGAAAAACCAAGAATTTTCTCTTTTAAAACTTTTCCTTATTTTCTGTTCAGTCAATGAGAAGGACATGCAAACTTATCACAAATTTTGTAAAATGGAAAGGTGAAATTGAGGTAGATACTGCCCCAGATTGGGGAATCAAAATCAAACTCTTTTGTGTGACCAAAGTGCTGACAAGTCTCCCTTTTGTTTCTTGTTCCTAGAAATAGGGAGCAAAGCAGCTTTTTTAAAGTACTTTTCTGTATACTACTCTGTACAAAGTCCCAAACACCTAATTTTGACTGATTTTGACTTCTGGCATTTATTTCCATTGAATAGGTGGAATGACATGCAAATGTTTACAAATCTGACAGATTTTGAAAACCTCTGTGTCTCTAATTGCATATGTATTATTTTGCAGTCCAATTGCATGATTTTTTTAAAAATGTGCACCCTTGAAATACATAACTAATTTTGCATTAAGTTTTTCTCTTTTCTTTTTCCTAGTATTGCAAGTAATGTCTTACATAAATATGAATTTAAACAACATTTGTATGCTAGCAAATTAGTAATATTTACAAATCTACATTTATTACATAGATTGTCAAGGCCTTTTGTCTCAGCGGGAGCGCTTTCTGTTTCCACAGGTACACTTTCTTGCTACACAGTATTTATTATCAACACTACACAAACATTCCATAAAATATGAGAAGCAAACTAATACAACAGCTATATTAAAAGGGTACTGTTCAAAAATCTAAACCCCATTGGAAGTGGCAAACAAAAGCATCCAGTCAGCTCCATCCTACAGCAGATGAGTATAATATTAGTTGCAGGTGCTCAGCTTTTCAGCGTGTCTCTCTCAGCCTGATGTGTCCTTTCAGAGGCAATGGCACATATTGCTGCACGTGTTCAGTTGCTCTACCTTTGTGCTGCAGTTCTTCACTCTGTAAAATGTTCTTCTCAGTACACAAAAGCAGCTGCTGAAGAAACTGCCTCAGACCGAGGGTGAGAGAACTGATGGCAGGATCACTAAGCAAACTCCAGCAGAGACTGAGAGAACGAGGCGGTGCAGAGGCACCGAAGGATCTTCTGTGAAAAACAAAAATATCGACATTATTGCCTGTCATCGAACCCCAGGTGAGATTGAAAAGCCACTAGAGCCTTTTTGGCCATAGAGCTATGGACCTGAATTGTGCTTGACTCGAAATGATTCACCTTAGATTAAGAAAAAGAATATTTTTCAGAAATGATACCAAAAGCATTTTCTATTTTCTTTGCTTCACCAGTGATTATTTTTTACCCTAGAAAAAAAATAGTAATGGGGGTACTTATCTGTATCTTTTGAAAGTTTCATTGCTCAACGTTCAATTAATTAATTAAAAATTCCAATTTACAGAGACTTCAGGAATGTCTACAGCTGGCTAAATTATCCAAGCACTACGTCAGTGCCTCCTGAAAATGGTGGCAGAAAGCCAAATGGACAAAAATAGATGCTTGGTTACTTAATTTACTTATGTTAAAATATATTTTATTGTAATAATTTGTAGTGAGGGATTTACTCTGGAAGAGCCCCAAAAGCTTCATGTGAAACATGCACAGCTATTTCTGTTAGAGCTTTATTTCAGGCAAGGTTTTTTGCATTGCTCTAGCCATGCAGCGATCTGTAAAGGGAACCTACTCTGATACAGTTTGAAAAGTGCATTTTGTACTTGGCTCTCCCTTTGATCGAATTAATCTGGTCTTTTTTGTAGTTCTAAATGAGGCCTATGGGCTGACAATGTAGCTGTTTAAAGGGGATTTTAGGGGATAATAGCCAATGCAAATAGTGCCATGAGAATGGCAACTTGCTTTTGCACTTTCAATCACATAATAACAGCAAAGAAAGCTTTTAAAATGAATTGAAATTTTGTGGCTTGCCATCTGGGATTATTTGGGGAAACAGTTCTGAATACTGTGGTTGTGTAAAAGAATGGTACTATGGGACACTCTTAAGCTGACATGTTTCAGATGGCACCCTTATGCTAACTGCTGCAAAGTTGGCTAGCATTTTTTTTAAATTATTTTCTTTCTTCTGGATTATCTGCAAAAAATTGTCTTTGCTGGTATTTGGGGCTGAAAAACTTTTCTATTGTTAAAGAATTCAATTCAAACCCCTTGCAGCTGCTGATCCCTTTATTGTTCCAAACGTTATGTATACGCGTCTCAGATGAATGTAGCCAAGCCTTTTAGTGCCTTAATAGGTGTCTGTATAAAGGTCATTTATTCTGCAGTACTTGTTTTAACAAAAGTTTATACACAAACAACAACTACAGCTAAAACACTCACATTAATCAATGCTCTTTGCAGTGCGAAATGCAGAGAGAAAAAGCCTAAGTGGAGAAAGTATGTCCGAACATGAGAACTCTTTTCCGCGTTCAACTCTGAAGCAGCCTATATTTTAGACTCCATCATCAAAAACCAAAGGAAAAATCGTTTCAAAACTATTCTGAGAAAGTTTTGATAATTACAGACTTTTCAGGACAAGTGTAGTTTTGATGAAGTCACTGCAAGTTGTGTACACAGGAAGCAGTGGATATGTGGTAAAAAAAAAAAATTATATATATATATATGACTTCTCCTTCCCAATTAGTTTTGGAACTGAGCTTTAGGCTAGCCAGCACCTTGACATTTCAGTTGGCATAGTTGCCTTCTTTTCTCTTCCTATTCCTTTTGTCTTAGCTCCAACTGGCTGCCCTTTTAAATGGTCCTTGAGGAATTAGGGTGCATATCAGATGTTTCAGATGAGAAGAACTAAGTACACTTCTCTGGCACATGAGATTTTTCCTTTTATAGAAATATTAAAATACCATCTGTAAGTTTTAGGAATGTAGGTCATGTCCATGGAGAGTTTCAATTTGAGGTTATGACAGATGTTGGATGGTAAATTAAATATTTGGCTCCAAGTCTGTAAATCAACTTGGTTCCGTTGACTTCCCTGGAGTTAGTTCTGCTGACACACATGTAATGAGATCAGATTTTGACTATCTAACTACTCAGTTGAGCTCAGCAGAATATAAATCCATTAGTGATATGAGGGATGAGGCTTGTCAGGAAAATAATGTGCAAGCTATGGTGGGGACACATAAAGAGCAGGACCAGAGAAGCCCAACTGCTTGGTCTCTGATAGAAGAAAATAGAGAAAAGAAAAAATAGAGAAAGCTGTATTTTCTTGTTTGCTATTTAGTATTTTGTCATCATTCTTGGGAATAATAGATTGTGCTCTGATCTCTAAATATGGGATTTTTAAATGTGTAACAATGACCTTTTTAGTGTTTCTGCTGGGGTATTAGTGTATACCACTCCACAAGTATGTGTCAAGATTTGTACACGGATTGTAGTTACTCTGTACTTAAAACCTAAAAATCACTTGTTAAAGCAGAGGTTTGTGAAAAATTGGCATGTATTCCACTGTGTTGATCATTTGATCTACTGCTGTGGGCTCTACTAGACAGGTGAGACTTGTTCTGTCAAGATGAGACTGCCCTATGTCTCCAGCCTCAGATTCCAAGCTAGCAGAGCTCAGCTGCTCTAAAATGCTGCCTCTGCCACAGACACAGGCTGCCTGCAGCTGCCTCACACCTCCACTTTGCAGCCATATGAAAGTAGGTGGAAAGTTCAGTGTTGGGAAAATTGTTGTACTGTGTGCCTCAGAGCCAGCACTGTTAATCTCATGGATAACTACATACTGCTCTGGCTGAAGCTTCCAGGTGGTCCTCAAGCCAGCCACATGTAGAATGTATTGTAATAATCTCATTTGGCAACAGCACAGACATGGCTAACTGCAGCTAGGTCCTCATCCAAGCAAAATGACTGCAATTTTGCCAGGGAAGACAGGGTGCCAATGCATTGACTAGTGTGATGCCTGGTCAAAATCCCGTATCAGAAAATGCAAATCCTTCTTCCTTCGGCAGGTAAATCCTATTGCTATAAATATTCTAAATATTTCATAACAACAGTGCAGTGATTCTGTGGGAGAGATACAGTTTAGCCATGGCTTGGCACTGCAGAATCCACTGCAAGAATAACAAGAGGGATAGGGAATGCCAGTATCAGACGTGGAGGGAAAAATTTCCTCCTCACAATAAATATAGCCTTAATTAGACTAATAAAACATAAGGAACTAATAAAAAAACCCCAAGCAGAATTTGCTGTCAGGCAGAGGCATGTTTCCTATATGAGAAACAGAATTTTCTGCTAAGTTCATTCCACCCTGCAAGGTGAGGAGCAGTGGGCAGTGTCCATCATAGAAGCAGGAGAGCACTAATCAATCAGCTGCTTGGCTGATCAGTGCTCTGATCCGGCCAGCAAAGCTGCTGCTGTGTGCAGAAACTCTGGGAAAGCAGCACCCAGCACCAGCTTCTTGAGGACATTCTGAATGAAGTTTTTTAGTCTGAAACAGGAGGAAATCCAATCCAATCCAATCTATGCTTCAGGTTGACATGATTATGCCATTTTTTAAGTCAGGCAATAGCTCCATCAATGCTGTTAACAGTACTCATTGTTCTGGATGGCTTAATATAAGAGCATTCAAAAAATAATTTGATTTTTCTGAAAAAGGTGAAATGTTTGTAGGATACTATCATGCCCATATCAGGTCCAGCTTAATAAAATGAGGAATCAGTCAAATATCTAAATGGCTTTTGCAATGCATCTGCAGCCAAGCCTTTAGCTGGTTAATATCCTTTTACCTTCCACTTCAAATTGCAGACCTGATCTCATGAATCTCAGACAGTCACTCTTCAATGTCTTTTTATTTCCTGCTTTTTAAGAAATTCCATTGCTTCAATTTCTACCATATTCATAACTGCAAAGTATGTGCAAAATAGGTGTTTGCATCAAATTAGTGTTTAATATTGCATAATGCAGCAGGTGTAAGGGCAAAATGCATCTCTGTTATCTCTGAGCAACACCTACAGCCCTCCAGCTTGCTTCATCACTAAATCAGCTGTAAGAGGCTTTATAGCAACAACAAACCAATACTGACACTTAATATTATATTCTGAAATAATGATTCTGACTTAAAGGCTGGAGTGACCACTAACAAAAAAAGAAGTCATGGATCATGAAGAAAGCTGATCATTTGATCAAAATTTCAAAATAAGTAACGTCAATAACATCACCAAATGCTCAGAAACTTGAGTTTACTGATAGGAGTTTACTGACAGGCAACTTTTTAATTTGCTGGACGATCTATAGCAAGAAAGAGACATTCTTGTGTATCAACTCACACCAATATTCTTAATTCTTTGAAAGCCCTCTATTCTTCCTGATGCAGCAAAGCTAGTAATTATAATATAAAAACAGCTAAATAACCAGGACATATATAATTATTTTGTCACTCACATCTCAATTATTTTAGCTCAATATGAACTGTGCATTTTGGCCTTTAATACACTACTTGTATAATTCCTTTACTAAAAACTCATAACCTCAAACTCAAAATCTTGTGGCAGTAAGTGTGGTGAAAGCTTTTACACAAAAGAGTTACACCAATTTGTTTGTAGTGTATTGGAGGAGTTGGCAGGCTGTGCAAGAACTGCAGAAGTGCTGGGACTTAATATTTTCACTAGTTTAATCTCCAGATTCTCTGGTTAAATGTGTAGGTAAATTAGATTGTAGCCATTTCACAAACGTAGGAATAAATGGTCTCTGCACTGATAAGTGTAAAACTCTGCTAATGTTGTCAGTGTGTGTGAGGGTGTTTTTTCAGCACATAGTCCACTAGTACTTTTCATAGGAGATATTGCCAGTTGGGTGAAGTTTTTTCAGTCTTTCCCCAGTTTAATTTGAAATGTTTACTCTCCTCTGAACAAAGATTTTTCTTTTTTTAATGGGTAAGGTGAGAGTAATAGGTTTAAAGTCACTGACTCCTGTGATTTGGTGCAGGAATGCCATGTTCCTTTGTCATTCAGAGCATCACACTGGATCCATGGTAACCAGAATATATTTCCAGTAAAGAAATCAAAAATAAAAGTGGTTATGCTATTTCTCTCTCACCCTTCTGTCTAGCAAAACTCGGTATTTTCTTTGTCTGGTACCATTCACAGGTACTGTACTCCAGAACTCTGAAACAGACTGGACCACAACAAAGAAGATCTTGCTTGAATTCTTAATCACCTTGAATTCAGGTGAATCTTAGCCATTTTGTACTTCCTATCTTAGATACAAATGACTGACACAGAGAACAACCTCAGATAAATAATGACATAGCTGGGAGGGGAAGAGCCCTGTGAGATAATCAGGCTTAGATCTTCCACTGAACACAGTTCAGCCCGGCTAATCATGGTTCACCAATCTAACCTGCTTCCTGCAGATTTGAATATCTGGGCTGATCCTGTCCCTTGTTTTCTTTCCTGTAAATACTGGCATCAGAGTCGTGCATAAAGCACATCTAGGAGTTAGTAATGTGCTGAGGACATGTAGTAATGTTCTTTGACCAAGGCACCATTCCTCTGAGCAAAGAAGGGCACACAGGTCTCAGGGAGAGTGCTGAAGCCCATACATGACACAAACCAGGAACTGGAACATTTATTGAACTCTCATTTACGTTGGAAGAGGAAATGTTTTTTAATGTGCTAAAGGCTGAATTAATTTATTGAACTGTTGAAAAGGAGCCTACCAATCACCAGACAAGTAAAGACGAGACTATTGTGACCTTGAATGACTACAGGATTTGCTGCCAGTTCAATTTAGTGTTCCATTTGTGCCTGATGTTGCTTCTTTCCAAAAATGCTGGAGCCATACAGCAGAAAACACAAGGCACACACTGAAACATTGCTTCTTAGGCCAGCAAGAGTTTACTTAGATGGCTGTTACTAATGTGTCACTTTGCTTTGCTAAATACACTGTGGAACAGGGTCATGAAAGTTGGCTTTGTCATTAGGTGCTGAACTTGGAAAGCCTCCGTTCTCAAATTACACATCTTTGTTCTGGAGTGTAATTATAGTAACTGATTATAGTAGTAAGTCTTTATTATCTGTGAGGGCAACCAGTAGGGCAGTAGAGAAGCTTGTTGTTATGCTAAAAAGCAAGCAGATCCTGTTGCCTCTTTGTTTGTTTGTTTTTCTGTAAAGCTTACCTCCCCTTCTAGCAATTCCTCATTAAAAAGCTCAGCCCACTGCTAGGATAGGAGGAATGCTGCTGTACAACTCCACTCTTCACTCATCTCACTTTTTTGTAGGAAGGCAACAATGAAAAAGTTTGCTAGTTTGTTCTTAGACAGAACAAACATTAGCTGGTTTGCTCTTAGACAGCTTTCATTTAAGCCGCTGTTGTCCTGAAGACTGATATTTCATTTCCAGGTTCCATCTTACCCTTAGAGTGATCCAGATGGAAAAGCTTTTGTGTTTAAGTTACACTACGTCTTTCAGTCTTTGCAGGATGCATTGCTTACTCTGGTTGATGTGCAGACCTCAGGAAAGAGCCTCTAGACAGCCAATATGTGCTGGTGTGCATTTATTTGTTGGAACTGTTGTTAGACATCAGCTGCACATGGTTGTCAGCAGATTTGGATATCTACTTCCAGAAAGACTGGACATCAACTCTTCACTTTTTGTCTCACATTTGGTTCTTCCAGGTGACTTACACGTGGAGATGCAGGTGTATTAATTTAGATTGAACTCTTGGATCTTCTGAAAATGTAGGATTGTAAAGATGCTGTCACAGTTTGGCACACTTGTTACCGACAGGTGTCAGTGTTGTAGTGTGTTTTTATTGCCCAGGGTCTGCTCCTGCTCTGCTTTGCCAGAGAAGCTTTGCTTCAGATGCTTCAGCAGCACACCACACGCTGACGCACATATGGCTTTGGCACATCCTGTCCTCAAGAACTGCTACAAAAAGAAGTAATTTTTCCTGGTCATGCATGGTAATGAAGGCTATTTGGAGCATGTTTCATATTGAAGATTGCTAAATTAAACAAAGCTCATCTAGTGATACAGTAATGGATAATGACAGTGTTTGGGAAGTGAAAGGAAGGATATAAAGCACTGTAAGTCTAGCTGATGGCAAAGAAACTTTCAGTACTGGCAGCTACCCTCTTCTTAAATAAGTGTTAAAGTTGTCTATAGTCTCTTGGTTTGATCCATCAAAGGAAAATGGTTAAATATGTTGCTTTAAGATCTTTATGGAAAAAACCATTTCCTTATTTTCTGTGCAGTAACAAGTAAATATATGTATTTTTCTTTTATTGATAGTGACAACAAGAATCTAGTCATAGAGACTTTTAAGTGAAATTAAGGCTACATGTTACAGGACTAAGATTTGCTGGATCATTTTCAAACGTCAAAGCCAAAATATTTTCACAGTGGTGTCTAAACTAAAAATCTGCACTCACAGTTAAGCCCATAAATAACAAACTTATAAAGAGTCTTCATCTCTTCCTCACAAATATTTGCCTTACTGAGTTCTCATACAACTCATAGAGCCTATGATTTGTAGCAGAAACCTGGTTTGGTACCTACATTTCTAATAGACAAGAGCAGGTAAATTCCCATATTAGCTAAACAGAACAGCTCAGCATCTATTTCTGTCCAGAGGCCCTCAGAATTCACACACTGGGTCTCTGTATGCCACCCTGCCTGGCAGGGATGTTCTGAGCATAGCTAGCCCACAGTGGCATCACTGAAAGGAAGAGATAAGGACATCTCCATTTCACATATTCTGTATATGCAAGAGCAAAGAGATTTCTGTTTTATCTTTTTTTCATTTTCAGGGACCAAAGAATTTTCTCCTTTCTTCGGCATCATAGACACCTTTCCTCATTCTTAATTCTATCTGCTATGACCTATCAAGCATTTAACAATCTTCTATCTGGATGAGTCAGGGTACTATT
The DNA here is from genome assembly GCA_013397155.1 of Irena cyanogastra. NCBI lineage: Eukaryota > Metazoa > Chordata > Aves > Passeriformes > Irenidae > Irena > Irena cyanogastra. The sequence continues at coordinate 499,043 of VWZV01008539.1, forward strand.
CATTTTAAAGTTTTATTACTTGCTGAGGGTACTGTTCTGAAAAAAACCATGGGGACAGGTTTCTTTAAGATATTAAAGTCTTTTAAGATATTAAAGACTGACTTTGGAAAGTCCTAGGTGGTGGTAAAAAGTGGGAAATTTCAGTGGGTGTTGTGCATAAAGGCAATATTTTTTTGATGCTATAATTTTGTGAACCTAGGAAGTGTGAAAGCTGTATCTCAGAAACCATCTGACTCAGAAAAACAGTTATATGTGTAATAGATTATAATCTGGGAAATGATTCATTTGTCACAAAGACTTCCTTATTTATGCAGTTGTGTGATGCAGGACTGTCAGTCTCAGTTGTTCAAATACTAGAAGCTGAGCTCCCAAAGCCTTGTCTTAAAATCATGATTTAAAAGATAATGGGTTTGTCGTGGTTTCGAGCCCAGCTGGAGATGAAATATCATGCAGCTGCTCACTCATTCCCCTTTTTCCTCCCACCCTGGTGGAATGGGGAGGAGAATCAAAGTAAAACTTACATGTTTTGATAAGAACAATTTAATAATTGAAAATAAAGTACAATACAGCAATAAATGTAAGTAACAATGATAATAAAAAGGAAAAAAATCAAAGTGATGCACTGTGTAATTGCTCACGACCCACTGACTGATCCCAGATCCCCTTCTTTAACCCAGATTGGCTGCCCTTGAGGTAACAGGGTAAATCCTCCAGTTTATATTCTGAGCATGATGGTCTAGGGTGTTGAATATTGCTTTGGTCAGTTAGGGTCACCTGTCCTGCAGTCCCAGCTCTGCTTCCTGCCAGGTTGGTTTTTTACTTGCATATCTCCTCACTGGCAGAGCATGAGACTAGGAAAAAAGAGTGCTTGGCTTAAAATAAACATGAATTAACAAAACTGCAAAACACCAGTGTGTTATCAGCACTGTTCCCACTATAAATCCAAAACATAGCATTGTAACAGCTCATGAAACAGCTCTACCCTAGCTGAGCCAGGACAGGGTTATATGTGCTAACTTATTAAAGCTTTTCTTTGTTCCTTTGAAAAACCTGACTAAACAGCACAGTGTAAAGCAGAAAAGATCCCTTATTTCCCTCCAGAAGTGGATAAATGCACAAGAGTAAGATGGTGGACATCTAGTTAAAATCCCCCTTTTCAGGAAAACTGTTGAATTTGGGAACTAAGTAATCACTACTGCCCAAGAGTTGCCTGCTGCAATGTGGTGACTAGGGGCTGTACACAATAGTTATAAGGAAGTAAAAAGCATCTGATATTTAAATGTAGCAAAACATGTAAATGCTACATTTGCACATGCATTGGGTCCTCAGAAAGGAAAGGTAGACAGGCTGTTTCATGTTTGTGTAAAGCAAATGAATAAATATCTCTGATTCAGTGCTACACAACATGAGGAAAAGTTGAATTTGAGAACAGAAGTTGATAGCAGAAGATTTTTTTGCATTGTGTAGTGCAGATGTTTGTGAAGAAATGTGAAATAAGCAGGTTTATATTGCTACTGCTGATGCAGAGCATATTTGCATTGTATGCATTAAATAAACCATTCAACAGAAGTTAACTCATGAGAGTCTAACACTGTTACTAAGTTTAGCAAGAAACCAGTCACAGAAATGTTGGCTTTGTGACACACCTGCAAGTGTCTTACTGAGCTTATATAATGGCAGCTGTTGCTGTTTTATATTGTTTACAGAAATAAAGCCAGGGTTGGACTGAAGCCCAATATCAGACTTGCTCTGCCTTAGTTGAAAATCATAAATCTTATGCAGTGGGTCTACCCTAGCCAGCAGCTGAGAACTCACTCACCTACTTGTTCACTCCGCTTTCCCACTAGTATGAGGAGAAATTAGATAGTGAAAATATTCGTAGGCTGAGATCAAAACAATATAATAGTTGAAGCAAAAGCGGAATATGCAAGGAAAGAAAAAAAGGCATTTATACATTACTTTTCAGTGTTTGGAAAACAAAACCTCAGCATATGTAATGCTATAAATACAAATGTCACCCCTTAGTCTTTCTTTCTTTGAGATTTTATTGCTGAAAAAAATTTCACGTGGTATGGAATATCCCTTTGGCCAACTCAGATCGGCTGACCTGGTTTAGTCCCTTCTCAGTTTCTCACCTTCCAGTAGCCTACTCACTGCACAGGAGATGTTCAGCCAAAAGTGGGACACTGTTGTGTCATCAACACTGGTTTGGTCGGAGATCCAAAATGCACCAGCATCTAGGCTGCTAAGAAGACAGATAACTCTATCACAGCCAGACCAAATATAGACTATCAAGATGGAAAATGTGGTCCATGAAGGATTAATCAGGAATTTGTGCCTTCATTTCTCCCCCTGCCTGCCTCTCCCTCCCCTTACTGTCTGCTGCTTTGAAAAGTAGTGGCCTAGAGGAAAAAAGGCATGGTCCTCATCAATACCTGTCACTCTTCTCTGACAGAAAGTGACAGAGGGTTATACACTGGTTTGTTGGGCAAGACATCCTGTTTGTAGTCATCTAAATTATTTCTGCTATATCATATGTCCCAACTCTTCTGAAGAAGAATAGTAATTCCATAGGACATGCTAAAGCAAATTAAGCAGGATCGTAGGTTCAACTGTAATAAAAGATGGCAACAGCACTTGCAGTGTGTCACACTTTATATGGTGTATGAAAGAAAACCAAATACCATCTATAACCTCAGTCTTATTCATGTCACTAGAAGTTACAGACACAAAACTGAAAATGCTCAGCAAAAGTAAAATACTTCAGTTACTTTAATATGATTGGCATGGTGCTATTATTACAGATGATTCACATTAATATATAAGATGATAAAGCATTAGTTTTATGATTTAGCAGTGGGTTTTATTTATTTTAAGGTTCCAAATACTATTTAAATCTTTGCACAGTCCATTGGGGCATAATGTACCTCATGTCTGTAGTGACACAGTTGAGTGTAAATACAGGGAAATCATTGATATCATAAGCATTTAACATAGGACTGTTTTTTAGATGACTCTGCTGGGAAATGGAATGTGATGTTATTGCCAATATAATATGAGGGACTGAATTTTCTTTCTTAGAGCTGGCTGTGCCACCTAGGGCTTCCCTGATGGCACAGTACTCAACATAGCCTTGCCCTGTTCCTAGAATCTAGCACTGGGCCTTCCAGGTATACATTACTCTGAGGTTTCAAAACGCATCCTCCAAACAGAAACAGAGCTGATCCCCTGAAATTCACATTCTGGAAAACATTTTCCTTTTTTTCTCATGTTAGCGATTAAGTAGTTAAAATTCATGTGAAGACACAAGATCACAAGGCAAATTGCTGATTGATGGTCCCTTGTCTGTTCCTGGCCCCTGACATCACTGAAGTTTCAGACTTACAGTGAGGTCTGTGAAGTGCTGCTTCCTAAGGCAGGGATCACCTCGCTCACAATAACCCTCAAGTGTGTAAACAGTGTCTCCAGAAACCAGAGCTCTCAGGACATGAGAAGCCAGGAGTTTTGTGCTTTCACAGACACCTCCTTCAAGGTGCCACCCATAAGAGTTAGACTGGTTCTGTGGGTATTTGATTTTGGGATCAGTGCAATACATTCCTAACTCCTGTTCTGTCATGTCCATGTGCTAGCCTTGAATCATGTCAAGTAGAAACTCTGATCTGTCCCATTCATCCAGCTCTGTATGAAAAGCTGCCAGGTGATAGCATTGTTTCTGGTCAACAATGTGAACTGATCTGTTAATGTGAACTAGTTTGATTATTCCTTCTTGATTTAGATATCTTTAAAAGGTTTTAATCAGCTACTTTGACCAGGTAAAAATGAAATGAAACACTGAGGTGAAGATGATAGATCAAAGGCAAAATGAGCTGACTGCAGAGAAATACAATGGAAAAGGCAAGAAATTAACTTCAAATGTCAAGAGCAATACCTTGAAAAAAGGATTTTAAAGTCTTTCAGGATAGCAGTTTAAATAACCAAGAATCATTGCTAGTGAGGGAGAGAAAGCAGTTGCATAGATAAAACCTCTAACTCTAACACTGGGTGCAGAAACCATGGCTTAACCCCCGATCATTTGCAGAGTCTTCCTCCCTTCCAGCCCACAAAGCCTCCAGCAGCAACAACTTTTTTCTTCTCTTATTTGCTGGCATTGGATCTAAACATTATTAGTGGCGAGGCTGCTAAACCAGCAGTGGTCCTCCGAAGGCAGCACTACACACGCAGATCTCAGAACAAGCACAGCCCACCTGCTAACTGGGAGAATGCACAGGGTCATTGGATGCATGTTATATGAGCAAGAGTGATGCTAAACATGAGGTCAAGGTGCTAGGAAACGAGCTATATTCTGAACAGCCTATACTGAAATTTGTACTGGCACAAATTCCAGCCAGTAGAGTTAATGCAACTGAAGAAATAACTGTTCGTTCTCCAGTAAGTTACTTCTCTTTACAATTCACTGACCGTGAACTCACAGTCTATTACAGTGGCAAGAAAAATGGTTTATTTAAACTTAAATGCAACCTTTATAGATTAAACTGTCACCTGAATAGGTCACAGCCTTAAGAGACTTTCATCAGATGAGATATATTTTAAAGATTAATTTTCTTGCTGAAAGAAGGTAACAATAGTACTGTTTCAAAAACCTAGTTATAATTGAGATGCTTTCTTTCCTATGTATCTCAGTTAATATAATTTTCTTAATAAGCCTTTTCATCTTGACTATTTTTAGAGTGTATAATCCTCTGTAAGACACGCAATAACTTTTTTTTCACGGCTAAAGATTGTGACATGACAAACTTAATACTGTGCTCTATTAATGTCCACATTCTGGAAACATGTGCTTTGAAGCAGAGAGCTGCTAATTAAAAATGCAGAATACAAAAAATAAATTAACCCAAGAAGTTAAAAAACCCCTTCTTCACTTATAAAGAAATAAAAGAAATTTTTTTTCTACAATAATAAAATATTTTCCAAAAGGAGGAAAGCCAGGAGGTAGACATAACAATTTCCCAGATAAAAAGTGCTCAAGCTCACCAGATGTCACCACAGCTTTTTTTGAGACTTTCATTTCTTTTCCTGATGGAATTGGAATTGAGGATTCTCCCTTTACTTTTTTTTGGGCATGTATTTTAGCCTAAAGAATAGAATCTGAAGGGAAATCAATCTTGTAGTACATAAAAGATAAATTGTAAAATAGGTGAAGAGGAAAGGAAGAAAGCATTCTCCATATTCACTGGAGACAAGAAATAACCATAAATGCTAGCAAGGGAAATTTGGATTTAACATGGAGAAAATTTTAACAGTCAGAACAAATAAACCCTCAGAAAGTTGCCCAAAGGCACTTGTGGTGTTAGGAATTTTTAAATATGGGCTAGATAAGAAGTTTAAAGAAGTTAGACAAGACTTTAAACATGAGGTTAAACAACTGTAAGAAATTAGGTGGATACAGTTGATTCTGCTGAAAGAACTAGATTGAGTAGGTGGCCAATTAGAACTAAAATTACTTGTTGAAAACACTTCCTGACAGGCCTGTTCTGTCTGTTGCTGTGCCCTTCCAGGACAAGACTTCATCAGAGGCTCCTTCTCTCCAGGCTTAGGACTGGCCCTGGAAATCCCTGTCTCTCTAAATGAAAGCAAAGTGTGGATATTTTTGCCCTGTGTCTTTGACCCAAGAGAGCTCAGCAAAATATAAACTAGAATATGGGACAAAGTTAAAAAGAAATACGTTTCATCTATAATGTATTGTAGGTTAAACCTACCAGAGTTAAATATGTTTAACTTATACATCATTTCTTTGACTCTGTGAATTTGCATTGTAGGAAAGAAAATAGTCTTTGTCTCCCACCTTTCATTCTGCACAACAAACATGCATGTTTAGTTATTGAGAAATAGAGTCACCCATAACGTGGAAATTTTCAGCATCAAAATTTTGCTTTACGTTTTTGTTGCTATGATTTTTAGAGAAATTGGAGATCTTAGGGTCTGGTAGCTCAAGAGCTGAACACCTGGGTTTTTTCCAAACTTTTGTGTACTGATGGTAAGGAACAGAAAGTTCAGTGAATTAAAATTCCTGTTTACTTCCTCTAAGGATATTTTTTGAGCAAATGAAGATAAAAGTTACAGCAGTTTGAACATTCCTTGACTGAAATGACTTCCTTTTCTCCAGGCTGAGATTTGCTGCTTGTGCACTTATTCTTCCTTGTCAGGTGGAGAGATTGAACGGAGTAGAAGAAATTAAACCACAGGTGTGTTAATGCTGATTTCATCTTTTCTGTGATGCTGCCAACAGTTTCATTTTAGCAATGATCTTGCCACTGGTAGATGGCTAAATTGAAACACATTTCCAGAATTTTTCTGGAGAACAATACGGAAGTGAGGGAGATTCTACCTTTTTGTACTATTTTTTCTTGGTCTTCTAAGGCTAGCTGTTCAACCATTGGTAGTTTGGTGCTGAATTTGTTTTCCTTTTTCTAATGGCATTATTCTAGGTGTTACTCCTACTCTTACCACACATGGATAACTCTGGAAAAGGAAAGGAGAAAAGGAAAAGGACAAATGAGAAAAAAATTGTTCTCATAGATAAGGGATTTTTCCTTGTCATATAATAATAATAATATTAAGTCTGGTTCCTTTCTTGGGCTTCATCTACATTTCTTATTTTCTTTGATTAAATCCTAAGATCTAGCTTGCTTCAAGGAGGAAGGGTTTGCATTTTAAATTCAAATATAAAACTTTGAAAATAATGCAACCTTAAAAATACACATTTTCCTGCTTTCAGAAATTTTACAAACTTTCCATTCCTAGATGTAGGGTACACCGTGTACTTTTGAAGAAAATGGTGCATGAAAGCTTAAAAAAAACTGTGTAGGAGGGAAAAACTATATAATTTTAATTGTCAAAGCACTGCATTTGAGTGCTTCAGGATTTAAGTATCACTACAGTGTACAGAAAATCAGTGCAGGGAAAACAGGTCATTGCTCAGATATTTTCACATTATTTATATGCCTTTTTTCACTCAAAATTTAGCATTTGATGTCAACAAATATCTCGCATCCAATCCATAAGTATATGGTGAAACTAAAAGGTGGAAATAATGAAGACATTTTTGTTGCTGGTGCCTTGGGATATCCTCTGTAGTCTTTCGCAAAGGCAGGAATGTTCACAGAAATGTTGTTGGACAATATCTGATCAATTTATGTTTTAAATTTGTAAGTAAATCTTCACATCACATTCTGGATTCCAAGATACTCATACTGGCATGAGTCAGATCAATCACACATGACCCACATGAGCAAAGACATCTAATTAAAACTTTTAAAATTGCAGATGTTGGTACGAGATGCTTGCTTGAACCTTCAGAGCAAATCTTGTTCATCTAATTATCCACTGTGTGACTCTGAGCAACAAATATAATTTTACAATTAAAGAACTGTAAGCTACTCTTCAACAGCTCTTGAACAGAAACAGGATTGATCCATCCAGTTATTCATAATGTATTTGTTCAGCTGTAATAGAAGTGCTCTCTGCAGAGGTTCTCTTCAACAAATTATATCACCACTAATATTATGGTCCCTTGCCTGCTAATTTTATTCGTATAAATCTTCTAATATTTAGCATGTCCAGAGAAGAGCAACAAAGCCAGTGAATGGTCTAGAGAGTGAGTCGTGTGGGGAGTGACTGAGGAAGCTGTGGGTGTTTAGCCCAGAGAAAAGGAGGCTGAAGGGAGACCTTATTGCTCTCTACAACTGCCCTAAAGGAGATTTTAGGAAGGGGGTGGTTGGTCTCTTCTCCCAGGCAACAAGTGACAGGACAAGAGGAAATGGCCTCAAGCTGTGCCAGAGGAGGTTCAGATCAGACATCAGGAGGAATTTCTTCAGTGAAAGGATGGTCTGGCATTGGAATAGGCTGCCCAGGGAGGTGGTGGAGTCACCACCTGGTGACGTGACTGGACATGTCATTTAATGTTATAGTTTAGTTGATATGGTAGTGTTTGGTCAAAGGTTGAACTAAATGATCTTGAATTTTTTTTCCAGCCTAAATGATTCTATGATCTCCTAATGTCTACAGAATGTTGAAGCCAAGGCAGGGGCCTCAGGTGTGGCTGCGATGGAGAGGTACAGACAAGTTTGCAATATCTGTTGCTGCACAGCTTTTTGTGCCCACGAACACGAATGCAATTTATGTTCAGTGACAGATTTTCAGGCCTTTCTACAGTGTGCATTTCACTGTTACAGAGATTACAAAGGTTCTTCTCCTTGCAATGTTTCCATATTTCCTTTTTTGATTCCTTAATTATGTTACATATTTAGCACAGGCATATTGGAAGTTCTTGTGCTTTTCACAGGGGATGTATGAGCTATGAGTCCAGTCTTTGAGATCCTCAGGCCCAGCTGTCATGCTCAGCACACTTGGGCCATGTGGACCCACTTGTGTACCTGATCTGTAGGGATCTGTGTGTAGGATGTTTCATTCTTGGTTCCTGACTGTTGTTCTAGGTCTGTCAGCAGGAGTAAATCTGCTCCAACTCCAAATGATGGAGTTTGGTGTGGGCTTTTCTGCTGTTTTCTATCAATCAGAGATGCACTTCATGCTTTCCTATTTCACTCTAATTCTATTCGTTCTGGTTGGTAAATGTTTAGATCATATAACCATATAATTTTCTTATCATTTCAAGACAACATACATCAACTTGTTTTCTCATCAGTCTCCTTGGTTGTCTTGTCAGGCACCATGATCCGAAGCCTGGTATTTATGTTCATTATTCCTGCCCTTTTATTACCAATTGTTTTCATTGTGCCACCATTTGAATGAAAGCTGCATTACCCCAAGAAGACAAGAAGCTACTCATGCTGGCAGCAGAAGACATCACAAATTCTGGAAACTCTAAGCTGCCCTAGGTGCAGGTGCCCAGGCCCTGCCACAGGGGCTGTGGAGCGGTGTCTGTGAGGAGGGGCTGTGGCTGTGCTGTGGTGGGCACAGACAGTTCCAGGTGCCTCCAACTGGTTCATGCATGGCACAGCTGAGCCTCTCAGCCAGGCTGGCAGTGCCTCTGGGAAAATGTGTTTTAAAGAGGGGAAAACACTTTGTGGCAATGAGGAGTGAGGGAAAAATTGTGATGAACAGCCCTGCAGCATCATGGTCAAAGAAGGAGGAGGGAAAAGAGTGCTTCAGGTGCTGGAGCAGAGACTTTACAGCCTGTGGAGGACCACTGTGGAGCAGATGGATATTTCCTGAAGGGCTGCATCTTCTGGAGAGCCCACATGGGAGCAGATATTTCTGAAGGAGTGCAGCCCCTCAGAAGGACCCACACTGAAACAGGGGAAAAGTGTGAGGAGTAAGGATTGGCAAAAAGGAGCTGTTCTAGACTGACCATGACCACAATCCCCAGTTCTCCATCTCTCATGTGCAGCTTGAGGGTTAGGATGGGTGGAAGGATTGGGAATAAAGGAATGAAGCTGGACCTAGGAAAAGGGTATGGGTGGGGGGAAGGTGCTGTTTTAATTTTTTTTCTGTTCAAATCTAATTTAATTGGGAATAAACTAAATTTTCCCCAAGTCAAATGTGTTGGTCCTGTGATGGTATTTGGTAAGTGATCTCCCTGTCCTGACTCATCAGGCTTCTTTTCTCCGCTTATTTTCTTCCCTTGTCCTGCTGAGAAGGAGGAGGGTGAGAGCACCTGGATGGGTGCCTGTTAGGCAGCCAAAGTCAACTGATCGTACATGTAACCTCATGAAGCCAAAATACTTTCAATTATTTGTATATAATATAAGCATTTTTCTATTAGTGACATCGAAAGTAAAATTATGACTATTTTTGAAATATAAAAAAATCTGCATACCCCCAGCATCTCCTATGGATTGCATGGATCTTCCACGTTTTCACTTTCCACTATATTTTCCCTCTTGAGTTATCAGATATCTTCAAGTTTATAACGCTACTTATGAAAGAATTGCAAATTGTTACTGTATGAATCCTTCCTCCCTTGGTCCTGTCAATGATTATTTGAAGACCTGCTTTCAAATAAAAAACCAGTTTGCAAACAAGAGCATGCCTTTCCACTATAAAATCTATATGACATTTCTTCATTGAATATTGCAACATGGGGTTTGCTGCATTCTACTGACAAGAAAATTTCCATGTTGAAAATCTCTCTATGATGTCAACAAAAGCAAGAACTGTGAAGAAAGATTTGCTTTCCTGGTGCAGGAAAGAAGAAGAAAGCAGGAACAAGAAACCGGGTCCATTAACTCTGAATACTGAGTCAAGGTATTTTAAGAACAACTGCTGTAGGCCTAATTCATGAGGTAGGTGGTCCATTCTTTAATCTTTATGGGATTTTATTTTTTAATGTTTGTAATTCTTGATTTCTATTTCTGTTTCTCTCTTTAGACAACTTTTGTAATAAAGAAGAAAGGAATGGGAAAGCAAGGAGATGCACAACTGCCCCGTGAAAAACACATTTGGGAAGGGAGGAAGAGAAATCCTGAGCCTGCTGGAGACTTGAACATGTATAACATGAATATGTAATTTCATATGATTTATGCCAACTAAGCAACAGCTAGTAAGATATTCTCTTTATATAGCGAAAAACTTGATGAACTGGCCAAACCCACCTCTCTGAAACATCATAGACTTTTAAAATATACTATAGGGCTAGCACAGAAATATGTAACTTATGTAATATGTTACATATGTAATATGTAACATACGTAACATGCATTCCTCACAAAGACTGATTTTAACAACAGTTTTACAGATCTATTATTCCACTGGTATAAGCAGCATAATTGCAGGTATAAATAATGCAAGTATTGGCCTTGAAACTTTTATTTCAAAGCCTTATTGTTCTTTTGGATATGGAATCTTTCATTAAAAAATTAAATCCTACCTGACTTACTTCCTTTTCTTTTGCGCCAAGGCCATTTTTTGGATAGAATTACAAATGGTGCTGGATTTTCTGTGTGGTTTGTTAATTAAAGGGCTGGTGGACATTTGAGAAAAGACTTGCTTTATAAAAAAACTAATTGTTTGTATTCAGAAATATAAACTATGATATAGTATAAGTTTATTGTTGGAAATGCAAAGCGCCACTGAATTTTTCCCTCTGGAGTTTGAAAAATGCTACAGTTTGATAAAAAGCTCATCAGTTGAGAAGGTGGGATACAGGGTTTTACAAGTAGTGTAATTCTGTCTTTTCACTCAGCCTGTGAACTTCTTAGTGTGACACCAGTACTGGCTTTGTTCATATTAAACTAAAGCCATTTACACATTGAGGAAGAATTCTTACCTCTGGTGAACTGCTGCAGACACCTCATCCTGCTGGAGCTAGTGAAACTGATCAGAATTGCACACGTGCTGTACCAAGCTCCTAGTCTAACTTTCCATAACAAAGCATTTAATTTAGTTTTACTCCTATGAGTGATGTTTAAGCTTCTAAACAGTAAAGCCAATGAATAATATTAAAAAAAAAAAAAAAAGCTTATACTTTGGAAGAAAGGTTTTACTCAAAATACACAGATTGTTTGAGGGGTGTCATCAGTGAACTCCCACCCCACCTTTCTTTGGTAACACCAAATCACCCTTGTCACTTAGGTTTGGGAAACAGGCTGGATGGACTCTGGAGAGGCATCACAGTCCTTAGATTTGTAACAGTTACCATCAATAGCACTGAGGTAAAAGTGTTGACAATTTGTGCCAAAACAGCTGAGTGACGCCGTAGCTAAACCTTTGTACTGCTGTATAAACAGCAAGGATGTCAAGAGATGTGCTTATTGCTTTACACACTATAGATGCTGTCTGTGCACATTTGAAGTGTATTTATAACAAATATTGGCATTTAATAGCCTCTGATACTTCCCTTTGTGGCTCTTTTTCTGTTTAAATTCAGGAATGTAGTGCACAACTCTATATTGCTAAAGTAATTAGGATTCAGAGTATCTTAGCTGTGGTATGTTTATTTGCAGATGTGCTCTCTAAATCTATCAGCTCCCCTGTATTTTTTTCATTAAAGAAATTCCATAGTGCAAGAGCAAATGGTACTTAATGGTGGAAATGTCTCATATGTTTAAAAAAATTAATGGAATTTTTCTTCATATTCAGGATAAGAGATAGCAACTTGGATACTGTGTAGGATTAATTTCTGTAAATCTATTGCAATGGTGGCTTTTCAAAGGATGCTGACATTTTTCAAAAATTAAAGATAATACAATCCAAAACCTAAGGCTTTATGAAACCTTTCTTACCTGGGTGTTGAGCAGGGCTAAACTAGACTAGGAACCCAACGGTGAAACCTAGATTGTCCACAATACACCACAACAAACATCTTTAGGAGCTGCATGTTTTTCAGAAACACAACACCAAATCAGAAAATAATATTAAAAAATTGGTGTGATCCTGTTAAAAAAAAAATCGTTTTATACATATACATGACTGGCTCAAATTCAGCTGGGAAGTTAAATATGGGGAGAAAACAAATTCTGCCAGGATTCAGTGAAGAATGAGTCACAAAATTTTGAAGAGCTATAATATCCTGTATCTTTCAAAATGTTACTGTTCCATTTGCACAGAATAAAAGCACAGAGCTTTATAAGCTTTATGTGGGCTTATTTTATGCAAACAGCTTTTTGAGAATAACATTTCTGTGTTAGACTGATCTTAAAAATTAGACAGGATTGTCTACAGATAGACCTGAGATGTAGGTGCTAGTAACTCAAAAGACTGTACTGTCGAGGACAGTCATTTTGGGTTTTTCTCAGGTGAAACCAGTAAAGAGCTTTTCAGTAAAAAGCTACTAAGAAAAGCCTTCAAAGCTGCTAAAGGTATTTTCCCTAATGAGAGCAGCAGGCATATGTGCTGGTTTTGTCTGGGATAGAGTTAATTTTCTCCCAGTAGGTAGTATGAGGGTGTGGTTTGGATTTATGCTGGAAACAGTGTTGAAAACACAGGGATATTTTTATGTTTTTGTTGTTGCTGAGCAGAGCTTACACAGAGTCAAGGCCTTTCCTGCTGCTCACCCAACTCCACCAGCAAGGAGGCTGGGGGTGCAGAAGGAGCTGGGAGGGGACACAGCCGGGCCAAGTGACCCCAACTGACCCAAGATATTTTCCAGACCATATGGTGTCATGCTCAGCATATAGAGCTGGGGGGACAAGAAAGAAGGAGAGGATGTTTGGAGTGATGCTGTTTGTCTTCCCAAGTAACCACTGGGTGTTACGGAGCCGTGCTTTCCTGGGAATGGCCCAACACCTGCCTGCCCATGGGAAGCAGTGAATGAATTCCTTGTTTTGTTTTTTATGCAGCTTTTGCTTTACCTATTAAACTGTCTTTATCTCAACACACGAGCTTCCTCACCTTCACCCTTCTGATTCAGTCCCCCATCCCACTGAGGGAGTGGGAGAGGAGCTGTGTGGGGCTGAGCTGCCAGCTGGGGTTAAACCACACCACCATGGAATGCATCAAGACCTGGTTCCTGGCAATGCCAAGTGCAAGAGTTTATGCTCCATAAATTTCAAATTATGCTTAACTTCTTAGTCCTGATTCATGGACTGTTATGGAAGGTGAACTTTTGGCTTCCACCACAGAATGAGTTTGGTCCCTGCAGTGGATATACACCAAAATGTGGCCAGCTGGCCTGGGGTCGTGCTGTGTCTCAGATTGTCTGAGTCCTGCACATTGCACATTGTGGTAGGGGAAAAGAGGCTGCTTGTAGACAGAAACAATCAGTGGATTGTCTTTGAACTTCAGGCCCTTTCTTGCAGAATGGCAAACATTTTTTGATTCTCATTACAATTAGAAAGCACTGAAGGAACTCAGCACTTCACACAGTGTACTATGAGAAATTGCAAGAGAATTTTTATGAACAAAAGTAGTAAACCAGAAGTTAACATGGAAACACATTGCCAATGAACATGCAGAATATTTCTCAGGTACCTCCTATGGCTAATCTGGTCTCTTTCTGCCTATCTCTAGGTTTGCCTGGATTCCAGGTTCTTCCCTCTTTTGATGCCATTGGCAGGAGCCGTCCAGGCCAATGCATCCTCTCCCCTGCACATCTTGCTGACACTTTGTTTTCTCCACTATCCTTGTACAAATCAGGATACCAGACGTGTCTGTGGTAATATCCCTCCTCTGACTAAGGAAATTCTAGGGTCTAAACAAATCCCTCAAACTGTAGCTATATATTAATATACCAGGTTGAAGCAAAAGATAACAATTTTTATTAGATCAATAAATTAAAATTAGTACAAACTGATTGGAAATGCCCAGGCACTTTTTCAAAGTCAAAGAAGGATGACACTTCACCCTACACTTTTGAGACCCAGTTTTATCTTTTGGATGTCACAGCTACTTTTTCTGCTTCTTACTGTGTGTGCTTACTACTATAATGTCCTTTACATTTGAAGTAGTCCTAACATGACCTGTTTATGATCTAGACTGAACTTTAAAAAATTACATAGGATTCAAATGGTACATATATGTTGTGCTAATTCTTGGTATTAGGTAAATGTAATGAGATATTCATTACAGTTGTTCAAAAACCTCAGGAGACTCTAAAAACAGCCACAAAGGGGCAGCAGACATTTGCATTCAAATGTTATGATGCTTGTATGCTTTCCTCACCAGTTCTGTTTCCTGTTTAACAAAAAGACTCCAATAATCTGGGAAAATTGTGAGGCTAGGCTTTTCTTTTGGGGAAAAACAATCTCCTCTTCACTTTCTTCCTGAAAATATTATAAAAAGATGCATACTTGCAGGCAAAAACCTTTATAATTATTTCTTTAGTGCTTTTTTCAGCCATTTTTTTCAAGGAGGTATATTCAAGTCTAGACCTATTATATTACCCCCTATCTTTTGATTTGCAGAGATAAGGCTAAAAGAACCCACAAGAAATTACTGATCCTCACTGGTAGAGAAATTGCTAGCTTTTGTTGTTTCTGCACTAAAGGCATCAAACAAGAGCTCTGAAAGCTCTTGGAACAAGCAATTTCCTCTATAGCAGATAATTTTTACTATTGATAAGATTGAATGTCAGTTCTAATATAAGCCTTCTACAATGTTAGAGAAACAAAAAAAAAATTACATTTCTGAACAACACTGCCTATCTGCTGATTTTCAGGACAGAAACTTGCAGATATTTTGGTAAACATCTTGCACACAGATACACATAAAATTTGTTTTTTATTACATGCTTTCTGTCATTTTCATTGTGATTTCTTTGTTTTACTGTAGAAACTACTATTATCTTTAGTGCAAACTAGGTGCAACTAAGGCTATTTAAAAGAATTTTAGAGAATTGCAACTCCATTTAAAAACAGTAGCTTATGTACACTTGTATATGGAAGTATCAGTAGTCTAACTTAATAGGATTTTATAATAAACTACAAGTAGTATAGCAGCTTGCATATCCTTTTCTGAAACAGAACCACTTGAAATAGCAGACATGCAACATTTTTTTTTGCATGTGATTTATGTGATTATTGCAAAGTTTGTTGCACTAACAGACCTCTGAATAAAAGCACCCTGAAATTTTAGTCTTTATTTTCAGCAATTTAATTTTTCCAGAATGTGACTATATAAGCTAAAATTCTCACATTTATTCCCTCAGATGCGCATATTTATCCAAAGTTAAAAGGAAATACATTCAGTTTATTTTTAATGATCTGAATATTGTGAACACCCTGTGGTTTTTGTATTTACAGAAAATTGGTTGGATTTTTTTTCCTCCTGGATAACTCAGAAATGTGTTAAATGTAGTTCTTCAAACTCCTCATGAAGAAAATTACTGAGCTGAAATATGAAGTAAATATTCATATTAATATGAATATTTACTAAATTTCAACTGATGTGGCAAACCCCTTCAAACCCTGTTTCCAATACCTGCATCCAACACATTCCACACACTCAGTATGTAGTCTTCTGCTAATATCTTCAGATTTTGATTCTGCAGGCACTGATACCCACATATTGATGCATGACAGCGTCATAACTGTGCACAGAGAGTACATAATAAGCTTATTACTGTGTCTGAGCAGCTTGGCTGGTAGAGTTCTTGTAGGAAGTACTGCTCTTCTCTCAGCAAAAAAATTATGCCATAGATACTTCTCCAATCCAACAGCTTGAACTGTCCTCATTTTTGTGCTCCCCATGTAGACTCTGTCCAAGCTGGAAGAAAGGAAAGACTTGTTAAGAAGCACTTTCACTCTATTTAAATTCTGAGGATGCTGACAAAGATACTAATAAAAGGAAACAAAGATTCCTTTTATAATATAAAAAGACTTGGCTGTGCTGGAGGTGCAACTTTTTTCCGACTTTTTCTCCTCTACTTTGTAATACAAAAATCACTCTACTCTCTAAATGTGATATTGTACCACAAATTAAAAGACAGGTGAAAAACCAAGTGATGCATTTCCCGCGACCTGCTTCAAAAGGGTTGTTTTAAGGTTTGTCTTTGCTGAAAGAGTCAGTTCAGATAAATTTAAGTTAACTTTCTTCCTCCAGGGAGCTTACCTACTCTGAGTAAGGAGCAGTGACCTACACCAGCCTTGCTACAGTAAGAGTCACCACATTTTGTGATGATGTAACTAAAAAGAGTCATTTGATTAGCAGCTCAAAATCTTAGCAGATGGATTCAACCAGCCCCTGTTGGCACAACCCCAGTATGAGCATTCACACGGATTTGCTGTGCACCTATTCCTCTGCAGTATATCCATGAAAGGATTTCCCATCCCCTGTTGGTTTCTCACTTGTGCTATGACTTGGATTTTTTTGGCTCTCCTGGTAAACCAGACTAGTGCATTGAATAGCTGTTCTTCGTGCCAGACTGTAATTCAGTTACATCAGTGAACCAGTCCAGTTTTCCACACAGCCTTACAAAACATTGGGTCAGGGCAACAAAGATGATAAATAAATGTCTAAGGCTGGTGAAGATGATTCTGCAAGGCTGCATTGCTGCAAGAAAAAGGTGCATGGGGTCACACTCCAAATGACCATTAAGAACATCAAAAACTGCCAGTCAAATCTCATCAAGGTTATGGCAATAATGGACACATACATGACTGCTTGATGTATAAAAATGGAGCAAATCACATTTGTGGCAGCTGCTTACAATAAAGCTGTGCATGTGAAAGCATGAGAAATAAACCGGCTGTG
The DNA here is from genome assembly GCA_013397155.1 of Irena cyanogastra. Classification (NCBI taxonomy): domain Eukaryota; kingdom Metazoa; phylum Chordata; class Aves; order Passeriformes; family Irenidae; genus Irena; species Irena cyanogastra. Next base: position 516,188 of record VWZV01008539.1, read on the forward strand.
CATTTAGAGGCATACAATTAAAATGTGACAAAATTACCTCTGATTTATCCAAAGGCAAATTTGTCACTCCTAGAGCAGGGCCATATTGCTTCTAGAGGTTGAATCTTGTTTGTGACTTTTAAAAATTTGGATGGCTAAAAATACTAGTTAACCCATTCACATGTTCATGGCTTCTGCTGGATCTGTGGATGCTGCATTCACTGTAGGAATACTAAACTACTGTTAAGGCAGCCTAGCCCAGGTACCTTCAGTTATCAAGGCATTCAACCAGTGATTCTGTGAAAGCTGTTCAATTAAATGCATATCCAGCAATTTCAGCTCTTGTTGTTAATATGTGAATAAGCATCAAACAAAAGGAAAAATTGCTTGCAGCTTAAAGTAAATGGGGGAGAAGAGGCCCTCAGAAATGGAGGGATAAAGGAAATATTACAGAAAACTATGCAGGAAGTACATGTAACTCCATATATTATGACTTGTGAAGGAGCATTTATACTCACTTAAAAGACTTCCAATGAAGAAATTCAGTTCAAAGCCCTCAGTATTTGTGCATCAGTATTCAGAATGACTAGAACCAGGGGAGGGGTTTGCAGAGACAGAAAAAAGTGGTAATAGAGGATCTCACATGCCTATAAAGTTTTTTTGGTAAGAACAGGAGCATGTTTTCCACAAATGCATATTGGTCATGAGTAGGGCTCACTAGTTTGAGGATCTCTGCTGAATCAGAAATAGTAAAACCAGTGCTACTGCAGATGATGTGCATTTGTTCCTGAATCACTTGCCATCCTTTCAGTTAATATATACGTGTTGTTTACAAAATGGCTTGGATGAAAAGATTTTATTGTATCTTGTTAATAACCTATTCAAACATTTGCTGTTAATTGCTTCATGTTTGTGAAAAACAAGTTTCTTTATTACTGTGCAACAAGATAATTGTAACTGTTTATTTTTATGCTAGAGTATAAATTGCTGAAGAAACTTTTTTGCCTATAACAAGTTCTTACCAGGAACAGCAATTTCTCATATGCTGCCGTGAACAAAACTCCCTTTCCATAGATGCTAAGAAACAGTTAATAACAAGGGGCACTAAAAGCATCACAAAATCAGATGTTTGGAATTTAGATGAAGACTCATGAATACCGCCTCACTAAATGCCATGCCACATTTATGACTTCAGGGCAAAATATATGAGCACCAGACAATGTGAACATATTAATTAATGCTAATTACATCTCTGCAGTACAGATGGGTTCTATTCTCTTGACATGAGTATGTAATGTGTTTGGCATAAATGTCAGTTAACATATTTATGCAGAAAAAATCTGCAGTTTGCAAACACACAGTCAGCTGCCTTTCAAGAGTGAAGACATTACGTGCTACAGCCCATACAGGTTGGCCTGCACTGTGAAGGGAGCAGATCTCCACCATCGTATGAGCTCTGTTACAATGGCTCCTGTGAATCCTTAGGGGTTTTGCTGTTCCTGCTATGTGACTACTAGTATAGCACGGATGCTCATGCAATATAGGCAAGGGTTACATAGCCTCCCCTGTGTCACATAACTGAGGATGGAGGGGAGGAAAGATTTTCTCCTTCAAAATCCACTCTGAAATCCACCTGTGGTACACATACTAAGAGTGACTCAGCATTACTTCTATTGATCCCAGTGTATATTCCTATACTATAGGCACACCTCTTTGTGAGTATGACTCTGGTGTGAGTACAACCTCTGGTGTGGATAGGAGGTAGGATTTCTGCCTCCATTCCTCTCCATCCCTCTGGAGTGCTGAGCATCACCATTACTAACCCCCAACAAGTATTCTGTTCATTCAGAATCAAAGAAACATAGAACCATAGAATCATACTGTGGTTTGGGTTGGAAGAGTCCTTTGACAGTCATCTAGTCTAACACCCCATGCAGTAAGCCAGGGACATCTTCAGTTAGGTCAAGTCATTCAGAGCTCTGTCCAACCTGACCTTGAATGTTTCTAGGAATGGGGCCTCTACTGCCTCTTTGGGCAACCTTTTCCAGTGCTTCATCATATAAAATGTCTGAATAAACCCTCTTTTAGTCTAAAGTTACTTTTGGTCTAATAAACCCTCTTTTAGTCTAATTGCTATGGGCCATACTTAAAAGTCTGTCTCCATGTTGCTTTTAACCCACCTTTTAGTATTAAAAGGCTCCAATAAGATCTTCCCAGAATCTTCTCTCCGGGCAGCACAACCCCCATTCCCTAAGCCTTCCTTCATACAGAAGGTTTTCAGCCCATGCCCTAGTGCTCCTCCTTATGTCCCTCCTTACAACAGAGGTGTTCCACCCCTCTGTTCAGTTTTATGGCCTCTTCTGGACTCCCTTCAACAACTCCATATCTTCCCGTGCTGGGGACCCTAGAGCTGGATGCTGCACTGTAGGCAGGGTGTCACCAGAGCAGAGCAGAGCAGAGGGACAGAATCATCTTCCTTTCCCTGCTGGCCATGCTGCTTTTGATGCAGCCCAGAGCACAGCTGGCTTTCTGTGCTGCCAGTGCACATGGCCAGGCCATGTCCAGCCTCTCACCCACCAGCACCCCCAGGTTCTTCTCAGTGGGGCTGTTCTCAATCCCTCCACCCCCAGCTTGTGTTGATACTGGGGCTTTCCCTGACCCACATGCAGGACCTTCCACTTGCCCTTGTTCAGTCTTGTAAGGTTCACATGGACTCACTTCTGGAGCTTGTCCAGGTCTCTCTGGATGGCATCCCATTCTTTGGGAGTGTCAACTGCATCACTCAGCTAAATGTCATCTGTTCAGTGGGTCTGTCTGTTCAGTGGATCAAGGCCTGCAAATTTTTTCCAGCAGATACAGTCATTTGTATGCAGACACAGCCCAGTTAAAAGGTACCCAAAAATGAATTTAAATAAAGGCCAAGCAAAACAAAGACCACTTTTACAGTTTACTCTAATATTTTCCAAGGTTTGGGGTTAGGTGGCTATTTCCCACGGGGAACTGACCTTCATCTTTCTCCCGAGTCCTGCCATAAGAGCATATTCTAATAGTCCAAGCTAGTTCATACCAAAGGGAAACACCTTGATTGTGAGACAAAGACAACCAGTCCTTGCCCCTCACACACCACCTTCCTCCTTAGTTGCTTGTTAGGTCGCTTCAAAGTTCTTGCATAGCCCTGGAATTGTCTAAAGCTTTCCACTGGGAAAACACCACTTTCCAGCTCAGTGAAAGAAAAGAAGGCAAAACCTGATGGGCGTAGGGAAGTTCCTGCCTCTGTAATGATGGGGTAAAGGCAGTGCTTCCCTTCCCATTGCTCCAGTATTATTGTCTGAAGTTTCCCAGCTTATGACATCCAGGTTTTATTTCTCTATCACATTGCATGTATTAACTGCTTGGGCTCAAATTCTCAAATTTTGTTGTCTGACTAATAAGAATCTTATATTATCAGAGGAAGAAACCTTTTGTTACAGGTGTTTCTTCAAGTCCTTGGTATGGTGAGAAACAAAATCAGGATAATTATTGCTGCAACCTAATTCTGACCCATTCTGCAATGACTAATGGGGTCCTTAGAAAGCTGTTATTATATCTTGCCTGTCAGTCATCCTAAAGTTCTAAAAGTATTGTTACTCAGCCACTGTTGGAATTCAGTTTGAGGAATCCAAAAGTTTCGTTATTCTTGCAGTAAATGGTAGAGAATAAGCAATCAGGAGTGGGAAACAGTGCAGGAAAGAAAAGAAGGAAAAACTGGACTGGTGGATGGCACAATCTTAGGAAGTTACTTTTACTTTCTGTCTCTGTCACATAATTAAATATTATCCAAGGCTTCTCTTATCTTACATGATCATCAATTTTGCATTTGTTTTCTGGATATTGGACTTGAAGCACTGCAATTTCATTTGAGAGAGTGCCCATAGCAACCTCTGAAGTTAACAAATGCACTTAAAAATTAATGAAGTCAGTATTATGTTGCTTACTAAAAAATCACATCAGGAAAGTGTCAAAACCACTGGTGAAAATTAGTAAGCATCTTTGTCCTCAATGTATCTGTGTGTTTAGTAGTTGGTAAAAGAAGGAGGGTAGTGATCTCTAATCTCATTTGTGAAAATAAATGTCTGGGAAGTATTCAACCCTTATACTGATGTTATTATGGAAGAAATAAAATTGTTAATTTAGGGCAGGAGTTGAATTCTGTACAACAAATAGGGCATAAACCACACAGCACAAGGAGGAGAAAACAGTTTGTTGGAGAATTGGCTGTTAAAAGAGCTCAGTGCATTACAGGCCCTGGGTGCACATGAGCTTTGCAACTTCTCTGTTCTGCTAACGTAGCTTTTATGTTTAATATCTGCAGCAGCAGTCTGTAGTATTTCTAGCAGAATTCAGCACAGGGCTTTAGAAGACGATATTTAGAATCTAATTTTTTAAGAGTATAATAATTTTAGGTTATAGAAATGATGGAAGATAAGTTTATGACCTGTTTTACTGCGTGAAAAATTCTATTTTATACTGTAAAACCAATTTCTGATATCCTTCTTATTGTCTATACATATTTTAGAGTTTTGTGGTCTGTGCAGAAAACCAGAGGTATTCCTTTCTCTTAAAAATAATTTTCTGAAATTTTTCTTAGTTTCAACTACAGAGACTTGAAGTGGAATTATGATAATAAGTGAGGAAAAGTTGAGCAGCCACAAAGCAAAGGAGCATTTTAGTTTCTATTTGTTTCTCTTAATCTTGTTATTTACTAATCTCCATTTACATAGCTCCAATAACAAATACAGACTTCAGGGGAAGGTTTGATGCCTTTTTGCATCCTCTCTATTTTACAGCAGAATCAGGCAATACCAGGACTGATATTTATATCACTAGTCTGTCAAAATCACATAAAATTAAACAATAAGAAATGTAGTTAAAAACATTTCGGGACTAAGAGGGAGAAAACTCAATAAAAATATTTATTACCTTTGAGAGTCAAAATGAAGCAGTGGTTTGGAGTAGATGTACACAGTTACATTTTTCCTGGGAATATGTGAAAAGAATCAGAGGCCTGCTTGGGACAGCTCTTTAAGAATATTGTATTTCAGTGATTACAGGGTTGGCTAGTGCAGCCAAGGAAGGAAGGTGTACCATAAAACCATATGGGACATTTACAAGAATTCTAAATGAAAGCCATTAAAGAAAAAAAGGGGGTGAAAGTACTGGGGTTAAATAAACCAAACTTCAGAGAATCAAAGAGAAAACAGTAAAAGACCTTGATCATAGCTGCCTGCAACAAGGGAACAAATTACAAAAACTTTAAACCTCCTCTGGCACAACAATATCACTGCCAATCACCAAAAGGTAGAAACAGCATATATAATCAAGGAGCATTAAGCATGTCAAAGGATTATGTACATTGAGAGGGACAGCTACAAAATAAGGCCTTCTGATTTTCTAGCGTGGTGATAGTATTCTTCAAGGTGGAATGATACAAGGTTTCAAGTTTGATGGCTCATTTCTGATACTGGTGCAGTTAGCCTGGGTTACTCTTGGTCTGCTCGGTCCCTCACAGCTATTTTGCCCTCATTTGCTGCATTTGGGTTTATTCTAAGGGGACAGACGACGTGACACAGATCTCTGAACAATCCTATAGTAGTTTAACAGGCTAGTAGAGTATGTGTATTCTACCTTTGTTTCTAGGAGATGAGCTTGTCCCAAGCCATTTGAAGGCTTTGTACAATTATGAAGAAAAAGATATGTGCTTTTACAAACACTTGGGAATAGAAAAGGTACAGAGCTGTTACCCACCCAAGAGTTCTGCACAAAACTATAACCTTGTAGGTTTAAATGACAGTTTGTAAAAATTACATGGCTCACTCAGGCCTTCACTCTGCAGATAGGTCTGAGTGAATGGATACTTGTTCTTTTGAATAATAATCAAGGTTGTAATATATATGGATAATTTTTTTGTCTCTCAGAGCTAGATTTTCAGAAAGCAGGGATAAATACCGGTGAAAAACTTCTCTCTTTTAAGGGCCTTGCACTCAAAGGAAATAGCTGATATTGAAGATTCTAGAAAGGTTATCTCAGGTTTTCTTCTGTGAAAGAAGCCAGCAGATGCATTTCCTCCTCAGATGAAATATGGGGCTTGCTTCTGCTGCTGGCCTTTTGTACTCTTATGTCTGCTGATACAAGTAATAGGAAGTAGACTCTCCTGGTGGATCCTGTGTGCTCTGCTCTAGTGATCCATAACCCACAAAAAATTGTACCTGTTCCAGTGTGCAGATGTGGGCATACAGAACATCACAAATACTAGCTTGCTGTGCTCTCAAGACCCATTAGTTGTTTTGTTTGCAAGCAAGCATTTAGTTAAGTGTGGACACAGGTTTTAGAGCTTTCTGGAAGAAGAAATCTGGTGCCTGTTCAGGAGCTCCTTGCCTGCTCAGGCTCTGCCTGCACGGGCTGGCTGAGCCCCAGGCAGAGAAGAATGTACCCCTGTGGAAGTACCACACCAAGAGAGTGCAGGGTTTGCTGTGGTACAACCACAGGTGACAGCTGCCAGTGTCAGGGATAAAGAAACACATATAAATCCTTGTCATCTTGGCTCCTTGCTCCTTGCCTCATCCTCAGCTCTAACCTTAGAGTACAAATGCTGCCAACAGATAGCACTAAATTTAAAGCAAAAAGTATTTCTCCTCCAAGCATGATTAAGCAAAATATTTGGGCAACTTGACCTCAGCTTTTTACCAAAGGAATAAATATTTGCCGAGAGAATACATTGAATCAGGGGATGGTATTAATCTTAGTATAACATGCTCAATTGCTACATATCATGCTTTTAAAAATAAATAAGTAAAAAGAAATTTGAAATTGTCCTTATAAAAATAAGAACAAATTACCACTGGCTGTTTGAAAAATGAGCTAGGAGAATGACAAAACACAGGGAATAACACTAAACAATGAGTGTCAAGCCAATGGAGAGGAATTTGACTGTGAGAAACAGTTGCCGAGCATGTAAATAAAATTATAGATGATTAGAGATGGAGTGAGAAAGAAAATAAATATACACAAAGACAGCATGAATAGCTGCATGCCAGCATGCAGTCAAAATAATATGAATTGATCACACACATTTCAGAGAAGCCATTCCTCAAATGTCAGAAAAAAATAGAACTATAATGAATGTAGAACACATATAGCCCCCTTACTGCATTCAAACTGTAAAGATGTGGGTTTAACTGCTGTCTTAAAACCCAAGGATGATAGAGATTCTACACTCCCTTAGGCAATCTACATCAGTATCTGGGATCTTCTTGTTAAAAAATCCTCTCTCTGTGGTCTAGCACAAATCTTCTTTACAATAGCTTTCTGCATTTTCTTCTTTATTCTTATGAGCTAGTAAACAATTTTTTTTCCTTCTTTGATTCTACCTAATACATATTGGAAGTTTTCAGTATTCATGTTTCTTATAGGCCATATTCCTTGGACTATTTTTATGCTTATAGATTTTTTTTTCTCGATAATTTTGCTTGAAACACAGTGCAAAAACCTGGCCAGTTTTCCAGCTAGTGATTTAGCAGAATTGAAGAGAAATATTCCTTTAAATTCATGTTTTTACTTCACCATTTGATGTTTTCAATTTTCTCTCTGACATGTCTGACTCTTGCTCTGCTTGGCACATACTATATCCCCAAGAACCTTTTCTGCAGAACTTCTGTGTAGAATATCACAGGCATTTCATAAGAACCTATGGTATTTTGTGCTTGTCTTAAAGGCAGTGCAATCCAGAACCACATTCAAAGCTGAAGCCAGAATGCAAAACTTCCAAGAAAAGCATAACAGTGGTCTTACCTGTTATGTGTTCTCAGTCAGGGAGCTTCCTGAACTGAAGGCCATAATATTTTGGAGCTACAAATGGAGTTTTCTGCATCAATTTATCCATCAATTCATCACTTTTGGAACTCATTTCTCCTTTTCATTTCCAAATTATTCTGTGACAATGAGACCCACAATTTACTTATGCAATATATTAAGATTTTGTAATGTTTACATTGTTCCCTGATAATTTCCTTAAGGGCTTGATTGTTTTTGTTAGCTTAGAAACAATTAATAAACACTCCTTATTCATCTTATTTAAACCATTTACAATTTTTAGTTCTATATCATATCCCTTTCTGTCTTCTCCAAGAATGGAAAGTCTTGGCACTTTTTCTTGTCCCTTGTACAGGAGCTGCTGCTCTTATCAGTGACTGTCCCTCTTTCGTAGTATTTAGAAAAAAATTCTCTAGCACCTTATAAGGTATCAAATGTTCAAAAAGAGTACCAGAATGAGTTGACAGTGATAAATGGGATTTTCTGGTTTGGTCTCCCTATACCTAGTAATTTCTAACATTATCTTTATTATTTTTTCCCCACCTCCAGTGGTTTCAGATCTCTATCTGAAAGATAATAGAGGCCACACTTTAGACAGTTATATCTTTATAATTACAGTTTTTTTACCTCATGTGCATGTCATTATAGTTGTCACAATTTTATTTGGTTGTTTTTAGTGAACAGATCTTCAGTATTCCGAGATCTCTGTGGATTTCTTTGCAGTCACATTTACGTTTGTCTAGCGCGCATAAAACATCATCATCTGAAAATTTTGTTCTTTCACAGTTCCCTCCTTTTCCATACGGTTATGACTATTTTACACACCAAATATTCTAACTCAGATTCTTAGGGGGATCTCCTCCCATAGTTTCTTCCCATTGTAAAATCTGATTATTTAACCCTATTATTATTTTTATATTCTATGTATAACACTGTAAGTTATTTAAGCACCTTGGATAAGGATATTTACGAAAAAAAAAATTAAACAGATGACAGGTACTTCCTTTAGAGATCTCTAACAGATGGTAAAGCATGACTCCCAAATGGAAGTTCTTCTGGTTGTCTGTCAGTACATTGCATTTATCGATGTATCTACTTGTACAATATTTAATTAAATAGAAAGAAAACTGATTGAAAAGATAAATCAGGTTTATGAGCCAGCAGTATCCAGAATTTCTCTTGGAGCTGGTTTTAAACTTGGTGTAACATTTTTTCATTGTCCAGACCACTAGCACTAAGAGGCTGATTTAAACCACAGGTTATATATTTCAATACTCCTCCTCCACTCATGTTTGATTTTCCTTACAGCTCTGGGTTAATAACCATCTTGTCCTTGTTACTTAGGATAGTTAATTTAAGTGGTTTGTTCTAAACACTTTTATGTTAATATTTAAATTGAGACAGTTCCTCCAGTTAATTACTCATAAAGGGGGCTGCTAAGAATTGATGTGACCTTCTCTTCAGTGAAAACTGATGCAAAGAATTAGTTGAGCTTTTTCTGATATTGTTTATGTTTGTTGAGTGCTGCTTGTGATCACAGATCTGTTGCACTAATGGTCTGGTCAGCTGCTTCTCTTCATTGTGGTTAGGATGGCTGTGAACATTTATCTAGGGCTTCAAAATAGTGGGTTTGGACTTTTCTGTGATTACACCTTTAGCATCATAGAGACTTCATCTTGTTTTTTTTCCCTCTTTTGGAAATGACTCAATTTAAAAAAATGTTATTTCTGTATATTGGTATCTTTATTTGTAATTGAATCACAGCAGTGTTATTTTGGTTTTAAATGCTTCTAATACTTTTGATGTCTTCCTAGTAGAGGGTATTTATTGACATTTGGCATATAGCATGATGTTTTTATAGTCTCCAATCCAAAGTAAATTTTTTTAAACTTCTTCTTTCAAATTTTTCTTTTCTTCTAAAAATTAGAATGTTCCTGTTGGAGAAGTCTTGTCTCATTTTCTCCGTAGCCTTTACAATCTCAGAACGGGCTATTCACTCCTGATTGCTGGAAATCTTAACAGCATGATGGCAGATAATAGAAGACTGTCATTATGTTATGATTTTTGACCTCACTAATTTCTTCATCAGTTTGTGGCAATTGTAACCATTCTGGTAATATGATGGACTGCAGCACTAATATCGTACTTCTTTTTGGGAATATAATTCACAGAGGTTCACGGACACACATACCATGTAGCACCCTTACTTAATTCCTCAGCATTATTTTTTAATTACTAATGCCTGCATGCCATCGACACAGTGTCTATTCTTACCTGAGAGCAGAATTTCATATTCCCAAACTTGAAATATGCCTAGTGACAGGAGGATGGAGCCAGGTTCTTCTCAATGGTGCCAAGCAATAAAACAGGCAACAGGCAGAAACTGAGGCACAGGAAGTTCCACCTGAACATGAGGAACATGTTACCTACTGTGTGAGTGACTGACCACTGGAACAGGTTGCCCAGAGAGGCTGTGGAGTCTCCCTCACAGAATATATTCAAGAACTGTCTGGAGACAATCCTGTACTGTTCTGGGATGAGCTGCATGACCAGGGAGAGGTTGGACCAGATGAACCACTGTGGTCCCTTCCAACATGATCCATTCTGTGATTCCGTGGTTTTTTGTGGACTGTTCTTTGAATTAATGAAAATAATTTTCAATTCGTATGCTGGCCTTCTGCAGATCCTTCAACTTGAAATCATCTATAAATTGATCAAATACGCCCAGTTATGAATAAACATATTTAATGGTATTCAACCAGGACAGAGTCTTAAAATGCTTTTCTAGTGTGATAGCAAACCATTGATAAATTCTCTCTGCACGTGGTTTTCTAATCACATTAGCTTGCATATGAGTGAGAATCCCACATCACGAAACATCAAAAGTCTCCCTGAAATCCTGCTAGATTCCACTTCTGAGTTTCTTGAGGCCTATTACTCATTAAGAAGGAAATTAGGTGACCTGTTAATATTAGTACGCGGCAGGTATAAGTTAAGTTGGCTTTTACATATCCCCTTTATCTTCTAAATGCTTAATAATAGTGTCTTTCACTACTTGCTTCATTATCTGGGGGGACCAAAGGTAAACTGTCATGCTTGTTAAATTCTTCTCTTTTCTGTTTCCTCTTTTTAAAAATATAAATAGTGAGTTTACTCTATTCCAATGCTTATATTTTATAATACAGAATGAGTGAACATCAATAATGTATTAACAGAATACAACTATTCTTTTGCTGTGCAATAGCCCAGGGCTACCACAATTCTCTATGGGCTGTAGCTTATTCCTTTGCACATAACAAACTGAGCTCACTAGCTGTCTACGATGAAGTCTGTGCTGCATAGTCTATGCAACAGTAAAAACTATGAGACAAAAATGTTTACCAGACTAGAGACAAAACAAAGTTCACATGGTTTTCAGAACCTTTCTCTAGTATCTATACTACTTAATACTGTTTGATTACTAACTCTGCAGTAGTTCAAGGAGATATGTTATAAGCAAAGTAAATGACAGAATTAATTCACCTTAGAGGCAGCTGGCATGGTGCTTGGACAGTATTTTTTGAGTAGCCAATTAAATATCACACACTAAGTTAGCTTGAAGGAAATGATAGAAAAGCTTGCCAAGCTGATGAATGAAAAATGATCTGCTCACCATCTTTTTCTCAAATACATTAAAAAATACAACTAGTAGAAGATGCAGGATAAGAAGTTTTAACAAGAGTCATGATTGACAAAATATCCTGTGCCAAAATATCCTCTGCCAACCTCAGTTCAGTTCAGTTTCATTAGCAAAAATTTTGTTCACTCAGGTACTGTCAAAATGTGGAAGAGAAACCCAGTAGGTCAGTGTCAGAGCAGATCAGACTTGCTCACTACAGGGACTGATTCTCTGTTTGAGGTTTGATTCCTTGGGACTATTTGTCATTGCCATCCATGTTCGACTTGAATGGAGGTTGCTGAAATATATTGACACCGATGTAACCACTCTCTTTTACTGCTGAATAGTATTTATGGGAATATACTGAATAATATGCTGAATACTATTTATGTGATCACTTATTAATCTTCTGACTCCTGACCTTTTAATACATATCTTTCTTACACATTTGTGTATTTTGAACACTGAAATAGGAGCAGCCTCGTGTCACAAGCTTGTCTGTCACACTCGCTGCACATTTTCTTTTACCCAGAATTGTGTTATGCTTCGTATATCCCAATTTGTACCTTTAGTTAATTGTGTTGTGCATTGGAATTCTCATTTGTGCCTTTTGGTTATTGTTGTTGACTTTATTTTGATAAATGTGCCCTTTATTTTGGACTTATAGTCCAAATTAGGCATGTCATGTTCTGCCATCCAAGAAGCAAATCTAATTTGCAGTGCAAATGAAAACTGCATTTAGCTTTAGTGTAGTGGCAATCAACAGGCTATCTCTTTTTGCTTTTCTACAGGTTTTGCCTCCCTCCCTAAGGAAGCAAAATTTACACTGTTGCACATTTTGTCAGCGTAAATCCTGCAATAAGCTTTGGAATTGTCCTGAAAATTTAAACTGATTTTGACAGTGCTCAAGGTCTCAGTGTTACAACATTCCCACAAACTGAGCAGAGCCAGGCAGAGTGTAGAAACCCAATCAGTCTCCCACTGAGGGCAGAGCAGCACCACAATTCATTTACACGGATATTCTCTGCCTTAGACAAGGTAGACTAGCTCATTAGCTGCCTAACACCAGTTTTCTTTAGGTTATGAACCTTTCATTTTTCTTTCAGTTCATTCTGCAATTTATCATCTGTAGTCCTTTATATGAAAGAGTAATTTTATGCTGAATGGGTTAATCGTACATTGCATTTCTACAAATACTTGTTCATGGTACTTTTGACAGTATTATTTCTGGAATTCAGGGTTTTTTTGTGGGTTTTTTTTTTTATGTTTGCTTTGTTTGCTTGCTTTTTTGTCTGTTTTGCTTTGTTATCATGGCAAATGATGACAGACATCTTGAAATATTTGCATGTGTTCCTTGATGTTGAGTAATGTCTTGCAAGTTTACTACTGGAATCATAATATCTCAAAATTTGAAAGATTCCAATTGCCTTGCAATATAGGACTTGATTTACATACATATATATAAAAGGGCTTACAAAAATATTTGCTTCCTTTTGAGTAGAAATGTTCTTACTTCCGGATTTTCTAAGCACTTTTGCTCTGATTAGACCCAGGACCTAGATGTCTATGTTTATGCTTCCCTGCTTTTACTACAAAACCTAAGGAAATCATCAGCAAACAGGAGATAATCTCATTGTAAATCATAGAACCCCAGGAAACCTGGCTTAATGAATTCTACTGCTTGCTCTTTATTTCTTGACTTCCTACTTCTTCCTCCCCTTTTCTGCTATGCTTCTTGCTCTCAGTCTTGCCTGCATTACTTTTTAAGCTACTGCACTTTACTGCATCCTTTCATTCTGAATCTTCCTGTGCCTTCTTTCTCCCCTCTTCTCATGGATCTCATTCTCCTTTCCTCATCTAAGCATCCTTCTAGACATATTTCTCTCACTTTCCTATTTCTCTCACTTACCTCTCTCATGCTACTGCTTCCCATCCCTTTCCATGTTAGAGCCACACAACTGTGTGTGGACATAAACCAAATATGTACCTACAGAGAAACAGAAGTCCTTGTCCACTTTTCTGCAAGACTTTCCCCATTTTGAGAAAAGTTTAGGAATATGGTCCTTTATATTTTCCTCTGAAAGACTTAGAAATTCTTACACCTTCTCTTTACGCCCCTCTCTTCTGTCTTCAAAAGCCTAGATCCTTTGCCACCACCTACATAGGAAAGAGACAGCTGGAAACACTTTATTTTAAACTTCACTGGATTCATAATTAGGAATAGGTTTTAAATACATTGTTTGGTAGAGAACATGATCACCCTGTGAATCAGCATGCTAGACCAGGTCTGCATTTGGCCTCAATTTGCTTATCCAGATGCATTATCCTCCATTTTCTAGTGCATATCACAAAGCCTTAGAATATATATGCCTCAATTCAATGATTTCTGAAAGCATGAAGCTCATTTTGTTGCATATCTGTATGTGTTTTGTATTAATCAGATTAATCAGGGATGAGAACATGAATTAAATTAACTTTATGTTCACTCTACAGGAAGAGTGTACAGGAAAAAAATCACTGGACTGGAAGAAAACTGAATGCGGTAAGAAGATGCAAATTCATTATATAATACTGTAAGCAAGTCCTTCATTTTTCCTAATATATTTTACTAGATTAATTCTTTTGTTAAGTAAAGTATCTGTCCTGTGAGAAGCATACTTTTTTTATTTTGACCCAGCTTGGCAGGTAAGCAAAAAGGCGAGAATATTTACACAGAATAATGCCTTTCTTAAGGAAAGGTAGGCAAGACAAATTATTTTAAAGTGGCAAGTCATGCAGTACTTGTTAGTGACCTGTGAGGAGGAAAGAAGAATACTTGAACTTCTTGGCTAGTTGAATTGAGTTCCCGACAGCACAAATGTCCAAATCCCACATAAAATGCCCAAACTATACTATCAATTCAGTTAGACATTTTCTTCCCTGTTTCTTGTAGGACAGGGTTGCTGACCACACTGATCTGATGATACAGGATGTCTTTTGGGGCATTACAATAGTCACTTCTTGTCACCTCAGTTGTTTCCAGCTGCACAGACATTTTCTCAAAAAGAGGATTTGCTGTGTATGCTCCCTACCTCTCCTGCAGAACCCACTGCCAGAAGGTGCAGCACTGAAATGGCTAGGCTGGATCCCAGCCCCCAAGCAGCCTTGCTGATGGCTGAAGCACCAGCTCATACTTTCCACAGATCTGCTGTAATCACAAGCTAAATACTTTTAGGCCAGAAAATTTTTCCTGCCTTTGTGTGAAGATGTGTCACTGTGCAAGCAGGAATCAAAGCTGAAGGGTGTAAAGGAAAAACAACAGAATAGGTTGAATCCATGATCAAATGATGACAAGGACCTCCAGGGGAGAGATGCAATGCAAATTGTTCCCCTCGCTAAACTTTATAGTCATGCACCAGAAAGCACAGAAGGGAATTAGACCTCATGAGAAGTCTAATTAATTATGAGTTTTAATAACTTCGTAAATAAATGAATTATTGGTAAGACAATACACATAGCAGGTGGTTTTTTGTTTGGTTTTTTTTTAATCCCAAAAGAGTAATGAAGCTTTATGTTAATTGGGGAACAGAGCATGAAGATGCAGCTCCTTGTTAGATTGGAATACACATTGACTAAGATTCAGAATTATTCTAGCCTAAGGATTTTCTGTAAGATATTTTCAAGGCTAAGGTATAAGAATAGTGTAAACATTGCAATTATGCAAATGTGGACTTGATGCAAATATAACTCAATTTAATTTCTGAGTTTTTGGTAAAATTATGAGGCATGTAACTATGCGCAGTTTAAAAACTGTAAGCAAGTTGCACTGGATTATAAAATCACATAATGATAACCAGCTCACAGAATTTCATTTGTAGTACATAGAAAACTGTTAATGTACTTTTTCGAGGTGACTGATACAGGAAAAAGCAAGATAGAATTGTCTGAGTGATCTCACCTTTATCTGAAAGTTGATATATCTGTGCTCTAAAGACTAGCTTATTCATTTTCCATTAATACATCTTTGGATAGAAATAAGTAAACAACATTGGGAATTCCATCCAGAACTCAATATTGTTTTTCCCTTTCCTCAAGTTAAGTTCACTCTCAATAGAATCAGGCTGTTTTTGTTAATTGTCTCTACAGTCCTCCAGCTCTTGAATTCCTGATTTAACTGTACCTTGTGCTTAAAAGGGATCTCTAACTTGTAGTTTAGGATTTTAAAATCAAGGTATTCTACTTCCTTGGCAAGTGTTCTACCCATTTGGCCATCATGGTCGGAGACTCTAACAAAGGCGTCTTAATGTGCCCAAATCATAGAATATGCTGAGTTGGAAGGGACCTGTCAGGTTGGTTGAGTCTAAATCCTGTCTCTGCATCCCAAGAATCACACCATCTACATGAGGGTGTTGCCCAAGCACTTCCTGAACTCTGTCAGTCTTGGTGCTGTGACCACTTCCCGAGGGAGCCTGTTCCAGTGCCCGACCACCCTCTTGGTGAAAAGCTTTCCTGACATCCACCTGAAATCTCCTCCAACTCAGCTTCATGCCCTTCTCTCAAGTCCTGTTCATTACTTACAAGAGTAAAGAGATCAGTGGCTGCCCCGCCACTTCTCCTTGTGAGGTTGTTGAAGACCACAATGACTCCCCTCAGTCTCCTCCAGGGTGAACAGACCAAGACGTCTCAGCAGCTCCTCATCTGGCTTCCCTCCCTACCTTCACCATCCTCATGGCCTTCCTTTGGATGCTCTCTGATAACTCAGCATATTTTTTAAAATGTGATGCCCAAAACCGCACACAGCACTTGAGATGAGGCTGTCCCAGAGCAGAGCAGGACAATCCCCTCCCTTGACTGGCTGGTGATGCTGTTCCTGATGCATCCTAGGACAGGGTTGGCCCTCCTGGCTGCCAGGGCACTGCTGGTTCATCCAACTTGCATTGATCAGGACCCCAGGTCCCTTTCTGTGGCACTGCTTTCCAGCCTCCTGTTCCCCAGCCCGTACACACAACCAGAATTGCCCTGTCTCAGGTGCAGATTGAGGCACCAGTGCTTGATAAACTTCATACAGTTGGTGATTATCCATCTCTCTAATTTGTTGAGGTCTCTCTTCAGGATCTCTCTGCCTTGAAGGAGTCTGAATTTCTCTCAGGCTTTTATGTCTAAAATTTGTTTAATACAGAGCTTCTGAATATACAGTTTTCATGAGATGCTTTCAGCAAGGACATTATGTGAAGCCATATCAAATAAGCAAATAGACTGATATATTAAGGAATGCTGGAATATCTATATTTGCAGTGAAACACTCCACCATTATGATTTATGATACTTCTTGGTTAGCACATGTTATATGTGAGATTCTTCAGGGTCAATGCAACTTTACCATCACCTCTGCAAAAATGAGGTCTGTTCAGTGCAGCATCACAGAATTAATTCACTCCAACTTACAATTATTTTCTCCCAGGAAAAATGACAGTGAAGCCAGGTGCTTCATCCAAAATGCATCCCAAATACAGAAAAAATCTTAGTGGTCATAGTACATGAGGAAAAGTTTAGTAATCAAATCTTACAGCTCTTAGATGTATAAACAGATGGCAAGGCATCTCAGCAGGTGGTACTGCCAGCCCTTTGGCAAGACAAAACCTCTCAGTGGATACTAAACCTACTATCACAACACTTCAATATCCTCTACCAAAAATATACCTCCCTTGCCAGAATACGTCATATATTTTGGGAGCACAATCCAGTAACTAAGAGAAATTGTTTTGAATGTTGCATTTTTTTCAAAGCCATACTCACAACTGAGAAACAATTAAAAAATAATTTGATCATCAAGTTGTAACAGAAGATACAGTTCAAAACTTCTCACCAGCTCCACATCATCTGGAAGACAATGAATAAATAAAGATTCTGCTTCAAAATCTGCTGGTTATGTTGAAAACATTAGCTAGAACATGAAAGCTAAACTCAAGCCCCCTCCCCTCATAATATATTTTATGCCTAGAATTTACATGAAATTGATAAAAACTATTTTCATCTTTACCTTTGTTATATGCAAATGCATGCTGTACATTTTATACTGCATCTGGTTTCACTGTGAATTTCCATGTTCCCTAGATTCAAGCTAATTATGGAGTGTATGAAGAATTATGTATTGTTCTAAAAATCTTTTAAATTTTCATTGAATCTTATCTACATAAGACAGAAAGTTATTACAAATTTCAATTATTGTTCATATTTTACAGAAGAATATTCTATGTTTCAAAGTCAGGCAACATCATATGCTTGTTCTTTTTATACACAATGAAACTCAAATTGGAGCCAAGTTCCAGTTTAACCTCTTGGATGAACAACTGCAGCAGTATGTTGTGTAGTGAGCTTTACCAGAATCTTTGCTACCCTGATCCAAACTTCTCTTATTCAATGGCTGGCTACTGGCTGAAAGGACTCAGTCTGCAAGCACCCTCCTGAAGGCACCTTCTGCTAGGTCAGGTGGAACTACCTGGTCTGTGCTGGCAGCTTTTATCATTCCCAGATGCTTTGCACATGACTGGCTGACTGGTCAAAATCTGGGTGTGGTTGTTTGCCCGTGTTACTAATTAGTTAAATTGTAAACTACATGAGGATTTAAACAGCAACGTACAGATTAGGGTCTTCCACCCACAAAGAGGTTACAAGGTCAGCTAAATTACTGATTTGCGCGTGCTAAGATTTGCACGTTCGTGCAACAGTGCACATTTAAGGTCTTCCTTAAGTGTGGAACACAAAAGTTATGAAAATGCATTCAAGATAGAATAAGATTTGCTAAGGCAACACCTCCCTGGCATTGGTATAGATGGAGGACTGACTAATGAGATAGCAGCTCAGCAAAAAGAAGCTGTGGGTCCCAGTTAAAAAGTGAAATGAGGGTCAGCACTGCAACTTTGGGGTAATTAAGAGGAACCACTATGCTGTGTCACATCAACATCACAGCGGGTGAAGGGAGATGACGATTCTCTACTTGCCATTTGCCATTGCAACACTGTGTCTACTTTGGGCTCCTAAGTATGCAAGGAATACTTAGCAGATTAAAAGTATCCAGAAGAAAGTAACCAACGTGCTTCCAGGGTTTGGAGAATGTAACAGAGGGAGAGGCTAAAGGAATTTATCTTCGTCTTGAAGAGGACATCGAGAGGACATAATCCCAATGCTTCACTGAATTGGGGGGGCGGGGAGGTATCAAGAAGGAGGAAATTTCACTTTTTTGGAGGTGAACAGGAAAAGAACAAGAAAAAAATGACCATTGGCATTGTCTGGATGCCAGTTGCCCTATGAAGCTGCCCTATCCCTTCCCTCCTCAACTGAATAGGGGAGGGAAAATACAATGAAATCTCATGAGTTGAGATAAGAATGGGGAGAGATCTGTCACTATCATGAGCAAAACAGTCCCAGCTTGGAGAAACCAGTTGAACCAAAATCAGAGTAGGATAATGAGAAGTACAATGAATTTTAAATTCATTCCAGGGATTAACTTTACTCCCAAATCTTTACCTCCTCCCCAGCAGTGGTGCATGGGGACAGGTGGTTATTGTTATGGTCAGTTCATCACATTATTTCTGCTGCTGCTTCCTTCTCAGGGAGACGAGTTCTTCCCACAGGCTGCAGTTTCTCATGGACTGCTACAGCCTGAGTCCTTTTTTTCAACAGAGGGGAACTCCTCCAGGAACAAACTGTTCCAGCATGGGTCCCCCATGGGATCACAAGTCTTGCCAGAAAACCTGCTCTAGTGTGGGTTCTTTTCTCCACAGGCTACAGGTCCTGCCAGGAACCTGCTCCAGAGCGAGCTTCCCACAGGGTCACAGCCTCCTTTGGAGATCCACCTGCTCTGGTGCGGGGTCCTCCAGGACTGCAGGTGGATCTCAGCTCCCCCGTGCTCCTCCATGGGCTGCAGGGGCACAGCTGCCTCCCCATGGGCTGCACCACGGGCTGCAGGGGAATCTCTGCTCCAGTGCCTGCAGCACCTCCTCCCTCCCCATCTTCCTTCACTGGCTTTGGTGTCTGCAGGGCTGTTCCTCTCACATATTCTCACTCCTCCCTTCTCTGCCCATAATTACTTCTGTGCAGTAACTTTTTTTCTTAAACATGTTATCACAGAGGTTTTACTACCATCAATGACTAACTCAGCCTTGACCAGTGGTGGGTCTATTTTGGAGCTGGCTGGCATTAGCTCTGCAACATGAGGGAAGCTTCCGGAAACTTCCCATACAAGCCACTCTTATAGGCCAGTCACTACCAAAATCTTGCCATGCAAGCACAATATAGGGCATAGGCTGCAAAAAGAGACACTTTCATTGGATTAAAAGGAGGAAAAAAATCCCATTGAGAGTGGTAAACACTGAAACCCAAATACAGCCAAAAGATTCTAAATTTCCATTGCTGGTTTATGATTTGCCAATTGATCTTTCCTTTCTTACATTTTGATCACTCCATAAAATTATATTGGTGACAAGGCTACCGATGTTCATAGTAAATGTTCAAGATGCAAAGTTAAACTGCTATGACCCTACTATTTCAATATTTGTAGTGCAGTGTCATCAGTGAGAATGTAAGATCACCTTTGAGCCTGATTCTCACATCTCCTGGGAGGTGGGGAATGTTAATTCTCTAAGTTCTATACTTCTCAGGTGAGTACAACAGTCAGTGGGCTGTTGTGCAGAACTCGAGCTGACAGCTGTGTTCCTTGCACTTTGTTACCCACGAGCTTTACAGTTTTACCCAAGTGCTCTCTACATGGGCTGAACATAGCTGCATGGCTGGCAGAGACAATGCCTCTTCCAGTGTGTGTCTAAAACACAGCAGAGCTCAGGATGTAGCTAAACTCAAGGTGAGAGCACCTCTGGACATAGCGACCTGTGTTTGGTTGCCTTACACAAAGGTTTCAAGTGACTTCTGCTGTACTTCAGAGTTAAGATGCTATTTGGCACTCAGCTGTTTGAACTGTTCTCTGACACTTAAGAGGTTTCCAGTTTATTAACCAAAATCCAAATGCAACTGATGGAGTTTGAATCTGGTCTTATGTTGCTTTGGAAAAAGAAGACTTCAAATCAATGGACATCAAATGGATGTCCATATTTTTATATCAATATTAAATCAATGTCCATATTTTAAAAGAAGACATTATTGTGCACAAGTTGATGACCACAGATGGTAAGCTCTCTCCATGTCTGATTGGAGAAAGTGACATCTTACTCTTGCACAGACTGTAATGTGACTTGGAACTTTGTCTCAAGCCATCAGTCCTATCTCCATTAAGCGATGCTATTACAACCCAGAGCTTCACAGATTGTTTTTGTGTTAGCACCATCACTACGCGTTTTTTCCTGCAATGATGTGCTTATTCCTGACATTACCTTACAGATTTTTCTTCAGCGGCAGAAGCTGTTCCTGAAGTGTATGAAGACTTAATCTTACCCTTTCCTTTGGCAAAAGCCAACTATCAACAACAGAAGCGCACTAAGACAGCACAGAAGTAAAACAGGACCCTGTGGAAACGTATCCGGAGACACCGGCTGCCCTGCCACTCACTGCACTGCACCTACGTCCTCTGGCCTATCCGTTTGGCATAGACATCAGACAATTCTCTTTCAGAACACGAGTTTTTCCTCCAAGTGTTCAAAACATTAATCTATCCTTTTCCTTGGTAGGTCTATTAGAACAACTGGTGGTTTGGTTCGTATTTTTTTTACACTGTAATGCCGCAGACCAGGCTGAAAGGGGGCAGAAATGCCAGCTCCAGGGATGCTGGCCGCTCCCACTTGTGTCCGGGCACCGGTGCCCCAGGGCAGCGCTGCGCATCACGAGCGCGGGCCTTTCTCCCCGCCGGGACAAAGACGGCTGCGGTTCCCGCCGCGCGCTCCGCCCGGCAGGTTGGTCCCGTGGCAGGCGCTGCGCCTCAGCCCGCCCGGGGATCCTCCCGTGTCCAGCCGCAGCCCCGCGGGCAGGGCCGGGCCGTCCCGGCCGCCCCCGCCCCGTCCCGTCCCGTCC
>VWZV01008539.1:537756-555312 GCA_013397155.1 Irena cyanogastra
GGGGACGCGAGGCCGTGCGGCCGGGCCGGGCTCGGGGGGAGGGCGGCGGCCTGGGGCTCTCCCCGCCGGCCGAGGCGCAGGTGGCGGCGGGGCGGGAGCGGAGCCGTGCTCGCCGCGGCCGTTGCAGAGGGCGTCGTGAGTCCTGCCGAAAACAATGGGGAGTTTCTCCTGCGCCAGGGGTGCCGCTGCCTCCGGCCTGCCCGGCCGTGCTGCCGTAGGAAGTGGGCGTGCGGGTTGGCGGGCTCCTGAGTCTCTTCAGCTTCGGCGGTGACAGCTAATTTGCTTATTTTAGCAGAAACGAGCTGCTGGATGTAGAAGGGAAGTAGGTCGTGCGCACGGAAAATGCCTCTAAGGGACAAGTGTTGTCAGACTGACCACCATCACCATGGATGCTGTGAACCAGGTATAGTAGCGTGTGATGCTTTGGCTGTTTTGCTTGTCTCCTTCATTAAAAACTTGCAGAAATTGTTGTCAGGATTGTGAATGTATATTATTAGTGTCAGCTCTAGGTGTAAAAAGTCTCTGAATTTTGTTTGGAAATGTTTGGGGGTTTTTTTGTATCCTTGAGCTGTCACCGTAAAATCATTTCAGGAATAGAATGTGTTAGTTTTGTATGTGGGATAATCCTCAGGCCACCACACAGGCATTGTATGCAAAGAGCAGAGGAAGGCAAGAAGCTGCATAAAACAACTGACCATTTTGTTTCCAAAAAGTGCAGTGTTCTCAGTTTTTATGTAAAATGATGTTTCTGGCAATCATTTGCATTTGTTGTTTATATTTTTACTGTATCTTCTCTGGTGAGCTCGGGTGAAATTGAAAATAGTCTCAGAGAAGAAAAACTCCACCAAGTCCTAGAATAACTCTTTACATTCCATGCCTGAGTGATGTGGGAGATGCCATCAGTGGAAACTGTAATGAATATTCTGAAGGTTCAGCCAACCTATTAGATGCTTTTGAAATTATTCTGCTTATTGTTATAATTAGTATTTTTAAAGGCTATTTTGTTTCTTTTTGCCTTTTGACATTTATTTGGATGCTTTCACTTTTGTTTTTGAAAGAAAGTTGCTTTTTGGATGCTTTCAATTCTGTTTTGAGAAGAAAGGCATGAGTTTGGGGAATTAACAGATGAAAGTGTGAGCACAGTGACTTTGATTATGCCCCTTTAATGAAATTTAGTTTGAGAGTAGATATTGTTCAGGTAGTAGAAATATTTCTCTAGGTTGACGATGAAATGGTTTTGAGTTGTTCTAATGCGTGAAAAAAACAAAAATATTTTTCTTGCCTGACAAATTAACACTGATGTGTTAGGTCTGCTTCACCTATGTTGCTCCTCTTGACGTCAGTAGTGTTGTACATGCATATTAGGGACTGTGTACAAACCAAAATGTTTTATTTTGAAGTGCAGGGATTAGGGTAATAGAATACAATATGTCATTGTGTTAGAGATCCCCAAATGGTTAGCTGATTTGTCATGGTTGTTATGTGTTTGTATATATAATAGTATATTATGAGACCAGGATAGCTGGGTGGAGTGTTCATTCTGTTGTCCTTTTTTACATTGCTTTGTTTTCTGATGTTCTTTTCAGCTACAATTTATTTATAACCTTTTATCTTTTAGCTCAACGTTCCTGTCAAAATTTGTTAAGTCCTTTTGCACTTATTATCTCTAAATAGTTTTATACTATGCCTCAACTGGCCTTTATTAAAAATAAATTTCTTAGAGATCTCAGTGCTTCATTTAGAAATGGAAACCTTAAAATGGGGTTTAAAATCAAACCAAATGGTTAAGGTAGGAGCCAGTTTATGAAGTGCAAGACTGGCTGTTTAGTCAATAACAAATATAAGAGAAGACCTAACTAATGATTTTACGAACACATGCTTCAAGAAGTGTTCTTATTCTTGTAAATTTGGGTTCCCTCTGGGCAAAGCTTAATTGCCATATCTATATACAGCAATGGTGTGCTATTAATTTTCATGTGCATAAATACTGCATATTGGAATTGCTAGAAATTCTGATTAATATATATTTTAGTTTCAATAGCTTTTGCAAAGAATATGATATGGAAAGAAGCATCAGAAATAAAGTATTCCCTCAGCAGTTTATTTGAGCCTATTGAAGAGTTTATTGAATGTAGCTTTCATGCTTAAAAATACTGTGATAGGTTTTTTTGGTATATGCTATGTTGCTATGGTTGTGCTTTTTTTCTGGTCGTTGCTACTTTAAATTTGGCTTCAGTGTTTAGGTGCATACTTGCAGCATTGAAGTCATATAGTGTGCTGTGAAGTATTTGGTAATTCTCTTTTGTACATGTCATTTGGTTTTAACAATGAGAGTCAAGTAGGTTGTTTTGGGGAATTACTTTAATTGACAGACATTTCTAGTGAGTTAATTTGATTTTATATATTTATATGTTTCTGTGTTTTTTACATGTAGCTTTGAATACACATTTTTTAAGTGATCAAAATGACAGCAAACTGTCAAAAGGTGTCATAGATGGAAAATTCAGTGTTGACTGTTTTTTAATTCAATATAAGTGAAAATTTTAGAGTAAGGCTACTTTTACTGTAGTCCTGGCTGTTCTTTTTAGCTACTTTACTGTATGTATCGAAGTTTCCTAAATTACAAAAATTACCTGAGTGTTTTCTAATGGCTTATTATCTTTTTATATATTTCAGTGCATCTGTTGGAACCTGGTGATCCTCCGTTATTGCAGCAGCCTCTGCAGACATCAAAATCTGGTATTCAACAAATCATTGAGTGTTTTCGATCAGGTAGGAAACCATGCCTGACTCTTAAGAAGTTCATTACCTTGTTAAAAGAGTTATGTTTATTCAATGTATTAAAATAACCAGCACCTGACTTTATGCATATTTGCAAAATATTTGTAGATTTTTTGAATTAGGTATTCTATTTAATAAGGGTTTTCATAGAAAGTAATGAAGATACAGATCTTGCTGTATAGTTATCCTTCAAAAACCTTAAAAATTTTGTTGTTCTGCTTTGTGTAATTTCTGCTGCTATTGTCAATAAGTTTATCATAAAACTCCTGAGGTGAAGAAAAAACTTAATCTTGAACATCTTAAATTGCTTAATGATATTACTTTTAAGGTGTTACTTGATGGATTTTAGAAGTTGCAATACATAGCAATGAACAGCTAAGCATTTAGGGAGGCATGCCAGGAATGACTGAAACCTTCAGTGTTTTCAAGCTGTTTCTACAGTTCTGATGTGGCAAACCAAACATTTTATTTTCACAACTCTTGGTCTTTAATGCTACTATCTATGTATTTCTAGATTTTTTTTCCATAGATCTTTTTAAGTAAATGAAATGTGTCATGTATAAAAACACTGCTGCTGTGCTATGAGATGCATGTCTGGTCTGAGTCTTGTAAATGGGCACAGTATTTAAGTTGTCCACTAGCGTTTCAATAACTTAATACAAAAACAGGATGTGAGATTATTCATTAGTAACCTTTTCTAGTTTGCTTGAGGCCTCAGAGATGCGTGACAAGCTTCTTTTGCTTGAAGCAGATTAGTGGACTATCTACTGGTAATAGCACAAGCTAGTTGCAGGTACTTTGTCTCTGAGCTACTTCCAGATCATCCTCTCTGGCAGGTGTTAAACTGATAGCTTACTTTGGTATCATCAGTCACCTGCATCAGGGAGGTTGGACAGAAGGCAAGACAGAGAATTTTCTGGCTAGTTTTGAACAAACAGCATTTCATTATGGAAAGAGAGTATTTGATTCATGTGGTGAAGGAATAGAAATTTAAGACAGAGAATCGTACATAACTGTTTAAGTAATTTTATCAAAAGCTTCTGTCATTCAAAGCATTAAGAATAAAAAGTGAACTTGAATCTATTTTTTTCTACAAAAATAAAAAATGTTCACAAAAGACATAAATTTAGGTATTTCTGATAGAGAGATATTTATGACTGGTGTTCTCTACCGATTTCTTGTGATTTTGGTGTTATTCTGGCATCAACATTTACAAATATTAACAGAATTCCACAAGGTATCACCTGCATTACCGTCACAATATACAATTAGATGTAACTACAAAATAGAGAAGACTTCAGTAAGTCTTCTCCAGTAAGCTGGAGACAGCATATACTGGCAGAAGGTTGACTTCTGCCACAGTCTGCAGTTGGTGAAGAATAAGGAGATGATTTTGCTTTCCTCTGCCTGTTGTGTCCACAAAACCAGTGGATGTTTTAAGTTTTTTTGCTGTTTTGAGAAGTTTCTGAATGTCTCCAGTTAATTTCAAAAGGACCAGTTATTTTTCTTTACTCCCACCTGTGAAAAGTTTCACAGATGCATAAGGATGATTTGAAGCCACGGTGACTACCATGTCATATAGTATGATCTCCAATATATCAAAAATCCTTTAATCTCATCCAGTAATTCCTAAATCCAGTAATTTGTACTGGAAAAAAAAACATTTCAGTATAACAGGGGAGAGAATGAAGAACCTGTATGTCTCTTGACTAGGTAGTAATGGAGTTGGTTTTTTTTTTTTTTTGAGAATGAGGCTTGTGGCTAGGGCATGCATGAACAGCATGGAATTTTATCTACATGGAGCATCTTCAGTTTTGTTCAGCTGGATTTTCTTTATATGCAGAAATTCAAATGTTGGCAAGATCAGTGTAAACAACTTGTTTTTGGGGGGAACTCTGTACAATTTTTATTTGTTGCTATATCTAAATATTTGTTTGGTAGTCTGTAAAAATGCAGGTCAAATGAAGATGAGGTTAGTAACACTCAAAGAAAGAGCAGTGGATATGGCTTGGGGAGGCATAGGAGGGGACTGAAACTGTGATAGCCTCAGATGGTCAGGTTTGGATACCATTTTTAAGGAACTGTTGAAGACACCGTGCTTTGCGGAAACGCAGATTTAGAAATCTTGGTAGTACTCTTTTCACCAAGAAATAAGTTTTCTTGGTAAGGCCCATTTGTATTGAAGTACTATTGCCTATTACAAAATTATTAATATTTGAAAGATTTTAATTTGGAATATAGTTCTGCAGTGTGACTCTGAGTTTGATCTTCAAAAGGAATTCTTAAGAGAAGTGTGGTGAGATGACAGGACGCTTGACCTTGTAGTCCAGCTTGAAGAATGTCTTGCTGCTGCTGTTCCATAGGTGTTTGATATTATTTATTGATGGTCCAGCTTCGTTATATTTTTGCTTGTTTGATTAATTTTGAGTGATTAAATTCTAAGAAAAATCAAGATAGGTAAAATAGCTGAATTTGGTTAGTTAGTGCTCCTTTCTAATTTGGAGTGGGTAAGCATAATTTAGTAATCTCTTGCTAATTTTAGGCCTTGCATTCATAATTCTCATGAGATGAGAAATGAAGGAGTAAGTTTGAAATGTAAAAAAAATGGCAGGAGCTGGAATACTTCAACAATGCTAGCTCTAACTATCTTTGTATACAATGCATAGTAGTCTGAAAAGTTAGCATGTTTTATCACACTCACTATGTTTTAATAGCGATCTTTCAGATTTAAGTTGTATGCACTTCTTTCTTCAGGCTGAAAATGTGCGTACATTTCTATTGTCTTGCCTAAGTGTCATCATCTTGGACATGGGTTAGACAACTACATGTAGTAACATTTCTTGACCTGTTAGTTTTTTCTTTGGTCTGTTTATGCTTTAGTTTTTTTGCCTTACCAGGTACCATTTCTATGTGAAATAGCTGTGTGTGTCCTGTTTTCTTAGCACTGTAGGATAACCTTAAAGAAAAAATACTACAGGCTTCTTTAAATGCTGTAGGTGCTTATTCTTTCCTATTGGGCAATTGTGTTGCAACAACCAAATACTGTAGTAAGAACTCTTTCCTAATGTTAGATGTTAGTTTTTATTGTAAATCATTGCTCTTCCTCTATAAACTGTAATGTGTGTTAAAAAATCCTTGAGGGGTTTTTTTCATCCCAGTTTTTTCTTCATAGTGAAATCTGGAGCATGTATCATAAACTTACAGTACAAATGAAGTAGCATTAACAAAAGATAAAATGCTGTTATAATTATTCATGGTCTAAAATGTTTCAACTTTCATGGGATGATGTGAATTCAGAGAGGAACAGAAAGCCTTCCATAAGTGTAATATTTATTTTATTACAGGAACGAAACAACTTAAGCATATCTTGTTAAAAGATGTGGACACCATTTTTGAGTGTAAATTGTGCCGGAGTCTCTTCAGAGGATTACCAAATTTAATTACTCATAAAAAGTTTTATTGTCCTCCAAGTCTTCAGATGGATGATAGTAAGTCTTATTAATTTAAATGTTTAATAAAGCTATGTGAAGTTGAAAAATTTATCTTTCTTTACCATTTATACGAACATACCTGAAACAAAAATGCAAAAAAGAGCTGAATCTAACTTTCTGTAGTAACCTATGTGGGTCACTTTTATATTGCTGAAGGAGCTACAGCAATGACTTTATGTGAATTAACAACCAAGAGCCATGCCAATATCATAATTAGATAGCTAGTTTATACATCTAGCCTTTTAATTAAGTGTCACTCTTAACACTTTTTATTCCTTCTTCCCCTTTTTCTTTCCCATCTGTCCTTTACTGTGAAAGATACCAAAAGCATGCCAAAGGACTGGGAAACTAATCTCACAGAAGACAGTGGGTCTAACAGGGTGTTTCAGTTTTAGGCCATTGTAGCTCTAATGGACTTCAGCTGCTCCTGTGAAGTGACCTGGGTCAATATCCTTAATATTCTCCTGTACTGAGGAAGCCCTTACAATGCTTCTGTCATGGATGCAGTCTTTTGGTCTTAGTATGACACACAGGCTGAAAGTTTACCCTTTTATTTAAGGATCTGTGCTTGAGTAATGCTATCTCTTCCCCTGCATCGCTTCACTGTGTGCTGCTTTAACATATCCTATGTGATCATGCCTAGCCCAACATCTTTGTTGTGGAAAATAAGCTTTATTATTAAAAGAAGTTATTTAAATGACAAGGAAAAAGTCAAGAACTGTATTTTTTATGGAAAAGGAAATTTATTGTAGTCTCATTCCAGTGATGACTTTTTTGTTAATCTGAGTAAAGTTGGTTATTTGGAAATGTGTCAGCATTCAAAAATGCTTGTAAAGCTAATTATCTTGATCTCTTCACTAGATCAGTATAGGTGCAATGAAGATTTTTCTTTCCTGATGAAGGTCTTCCTGTCTCGATATTTCAAAAATTAGGAACAAACAGAGATATACTTTGATTCTTTTCGCACATAGTGTCAGCTGAAAGGAGAAGGTGAAAAGGCTGGTACTGTCACCTTCCTTAAATAAGCTTGCTTGGCCAGTTAGAGTCACAGAGCTTCTCTGTGACAAGAGGTGACTTGTAGTTTCAAAGCGAGGTTAGAAGTGCGTGTGACTTTACATGTAATAGTTTCTAAGAAAGTAGAATTACCCTGAGGAAAGACTTAATGTCCAGCTCCTGGCATTCTAGCCTTCATTTGACTTTCTGCTTAACTTTTGTATGTTAATATGAAATAACATGCAAGTAACATACAAATAAAACAACTTCCACTGTTTACTATGAGAGGTGCAAATAAAAGGAATATCACTACACACTCTGAATAAAACTGTATGAATACTTGTACTTTATATAAAATTGAGTATAGTTATTGAACTAAGTGGGAATTTTTTCAATAAATAAAAGATAGTGAACAAGAGACAGGAATCAAAGTTCAGCACACTGTGGTGAAAAGTTCATGCACTGAATAGTAGTCTTGAAAGACGCTATAAGATAGGAAGGACTTTTTCCTCTTGGTAAAGACTATATAGATAGGCTCATTTGAAACTGACTGTAAAGGCTGTTAAAAATTCTGTGTTAAAAATGAACAAATTCTTTTGTTTGGAGCAACAAAACAGCCTATTTTTTGTACTGACACTTTCCATGTATTGCTGGGCATGTGGAAGGAGTAACTCTGAGTGTGAGTTTTTAATTAGCTGTTACCAGGACTCACATCTTTAAAATTAACCACAATAATTTGAATGTGTCATCTCAGTGCCTCACCTTTTTGCTATAGAACCCCAGCTTCCTAGGTGTGCTACTGTGGATGCTTTGAGTGTCACACTGGGAACTAGAGCCCTGAACTAATTTAGCATTTAAAAAGAGAATATTACTGAGGCATGTAAAATATTATCTACTTACATCTTCATGCAGTGTGCAGGTTACACAGATGTTTCATTCTTTGGTAAGGATTTTTCAGAATTCACAGCCAAGAGCTTATGTCCCGAATTAGGTTCCTTTATTGAGAGTGCCTGTATCCCACAGTAGGAAGATAGGTTTTTAATGATACTTCAGGCTTAGTTGCACACCTGCAGAACAATCTCAGTCAAATGATGTTATTTTTGCAATTGATTCTCTTTTTTAAAGACCAGCTTAATTCCAGTTGTACAAATTTTTAGTTCAGGTGGCTTTCACATTAGCACACCAGGAGGGTTATTTCTGATGCTGGCTTTTTATTAAAAGGCAACTTGCAATGATTACTCAAAGCCTTTGAGTGTCCAGAGAGTACAAAAGAGGATTTGTGGAAATTTGGAGACTGAATTCATGTAGTGGTTAAAAGGTACTTTGAAATTTAAATAATTGGAAATTACTAAATCATTAAAAAATACTTTTTCCTCTTTTCACAGATCTCCCAGATACAAAAGATAAGCAGAGTCAAGCCATAAATGACCTTCTTGAAGCAATCTATCCCAGGGTAGATAAGCAAGAATATATCATTACATTGGAACCTATAGAAACTAATCAAAATGCTGTATTTCAATATGTGTCAAGGACTGATAACCCAGATGAGAACACAGAAAGTAGCCATACCCCTGATCAAGCTCCAGTACAGATCCAGGAACCCAGCACTGAGCAACCCAAGACTGTTTCAGCTCCAGCTCCAGTCCCAGCTGGGGATACTGTAGAATTGCCTCCTGCTGATCCTGTTACAAACAAGGTGATCTCTACTCCTGAAGAGCAACCACCAGCGGTAAATCCTGACTTGGACTCTCTGGATAATTCTGATTTTGGCCACCAGTTGATTTGTTGCCTCTGCAGGAAGGAATTTCATTCAAGACGCAGTGTACGCCGGCACATCCGAAAAGTACACAAAAAAAAGATGGAAGAACTAAAGAAGTACATAGAAACAAAAAAGAAACCAAACCAGTGCTCTGCAAAAGGACGAAATAAGAATGTTCTCGTAACATTAGGTAGAAGTTGTCCTGTGTGTTATAAATCATTTGCCACAAAAGCCAATGTAAGGAGGCATTTTGATGAAGTTCATAGAGGATTAAGAAGGGATTCCATTACTCCTGATATAGCTACAAAGCCTGGGCAACCTTTGTTCTTGGATACAGTTTCTGCTAAAAAATCTTTTAAAACCAGAAAACAAAAGTCGTCTTCAAAGGCTGAATACAATTTAAGTGCATGCAAATGCCTTCTGTGCAAGAGAAAATATAGTTCACAAATAATGCTGAAAAGGCATATGCAAATTGTTCACAAGATAACTCTTTCTGGAAAGAACTCAAAAAGAGAGAAAGGACCCAACAATACTACCAATGGCACAGAAATAAAAGTTGAACCAGCAGATTCTGTAGAACCTTCACCCCCTTCCATTGTGCTTTCTCCACAGAATGAATTAAAGGGAACAAATCATTCAAATGAGAAAAAGAACACACCGTCAGCACAGAAAAATAAGGTTAAACAGGACCCTGAAAACCCTAAATCAACTTCTAAATCAACCACTAAATCAGCCTGCAAATCAACCACTAAATCATCCCCTAAATCAACCAATGCATCTGCTGCAGGTGGCCAGCAAAAAACCAGGAAGCCAAAACTTTCAGCTGGCTTTGACTTCAAGCAGCTTTACTGTAAACTCTGTAAGCGCCAATTTACGTCTAAACAGAATTTAACAAAACACATTGGATTACACACAGATGGAAATAATATTTATGTTAAATACTACAGGTGTCCCCTCTGCTCTTATGAAACGCGTCGCAAGCGTGATGTGATAAGACACATAACTGTGGTTCATAAAAAGTCGCCACGCTACCTTGGGAAAATAACTGCAAGTTTAGAAATCAGAGCAATAAAGAAGCCAATTGATCTTGTTCTAAATAAGGTGACAAAAAGAGGCACTCAGAGGGATGAAACAAAACAGATTGGTTCAAAACAGGATGTCTCCTCTAATTCTCCCAATAAAAAGTGTGAAGGAGCTGATGTTGGCATTGAAGTAAAAGTAACAAAAAATTTTTCTCTGCACCGATGCAATAAATGTGGGAAAGCATTTGCCAGAAAAGCTTTTCTAGAACATCATAAGAAAAACCACAAGGCAAACATATCTCATTCACCTGAAGAAAATAAAACCAAAGGCAGAAGTACAAGATCTAAAGCTGTTGTCTGGTGAGGAAAAAGAAAAAGTGTTTTGTCCTTTTTTTTTTTAAAAAAAACAAAACAACAATACCACTGCATTTCTTTTGCTGTTGTTGATTTATTGCCGAAAATATATTTTCCCATAGATTTTATGGTTTAGTGGCTTAAATGCAAAAGTAGATGTCAAATTTGTTTCTTTTTTTTTTTTTTNNNNTTTTTTTTTTTTTTTTTGCATTTTGGAAAAGAGTTAAAATCTAAATTTGTCATTGTAGAAAAATGGAATGTAGATTGAACTGTACTAAGTCAACTCTTTAAACTGTCTTAAGGCATCTGCTGTAATCAAGATAATATACATACATTTTTAAAATAGTAATTTTTTAAAATTAACAATAATTTTGTTTGGTTTTAATAACTTAACTCAATTAACTTTGCTGTGACCACTTGAAGAAGTACTAAAAGACTAAAAGTACTAAAGTAAAAGCTGAGAACAGAAAAACATCTCTATGAACTTAATGGAAATAGCATTTGTAAATTTAAATTTTTATTTTAATGTGTATTGCCAACACACTGTCAACAAAAGTTCATAGAACAGGTTTTTTTAATGTAATTTGGTTGCTTAGTTGCTTTGATTTAAAATCATTATGAGTTAGGTGCCTGCAAATACCTTTGAAGTAATCAAATTTAGAATTTCATTCTTTTAATGCTTATTTATATAAGCCCAGGTTTGGAGATTTGTGGTCATTTAGTTTTTTAAATTGTTCAAATCTTATCAAAGTTTTTGCTTTAAGCATTGATATGTATTGAAGTCTGGCCTAGAATTTTCTAAACTTCTGCTTATATGGTACTCTTGGAATTTTTTTTACACTTGGAGGGGTTGTATTTGTAGTTACTCAATTTTCCATAGTCTTCATGTAAAAGGTGGCCTATTTTTAAAGAACCTTTTAAAAAAGAAAATATTTGTGTGCAGTCACTTTGTATTTCAAAATGACCAACTGATGGCTGAAGGTTGGGGATTGTACAAAAATATGATGAAGAGAGACTGTAGTGATGCTTTTAGGAGTTTTTAACATCCTTATTCAGGATCATCTTTCTAGCATATTTGGTAAAAAGAAAGCAAAATATATGTGCCTTGTTCTGTGTTTCAGCTCTGAAATGCTATTTTCCAGGAGGTGATTTGATTTGAGTTCAGCTTTCACAGTGAATAACCACCTAGTTATGTTAAATTGTGATGTGGTGCTTTTGTGACTTTCTAATAAATCCTGACCAAATTAGGCAGAACTTCAAAAATGAACTGAGTTGAACCCTGAATTATGCTGAATTCTCAAGAGGGAGTGACTTCTGCATTTTCAATAAGAATTAAAAATTTAACCTTATAAATTATTTATGTTGTGTAGTTTAAAACAGAATTATATGGGTAAACTCGAAGTATTAATTTATTCCCATTTCTCTTCAGATAGGTTCAAGTGATGTTCGGAAAGTTTGAAGTTCATTTGACTGAAAAAAGCTTTAGTTTGTTGTTGGAACTGCTAATTCTTGATAATGGTACTCTTAAGGAGGAAATACTTTCATAAGCTGGGTTTTTTTTATTATATTAATCACCATTCTGACTGCTTGTAGGACAGTACCACTTCTCGAAACACTGAAGTAGTTGAAGTGAAATGCACGTGCTTCTAAATTAGCAGTTATCTCTATGTAGTTGTAGTTCAACTCAGTATAGAACAAACTTCCTGAAATTGAAAAAGAGTATTCCAGAGACAAGTTAATGAGCAGCAGCTTTGGAAGAAGGTGGTTTTTCCTCGTTTAGGAAGTCTTCAGAAAACTGATCGTGCATACTGGTCCTCCCTGGTATTGCTGATTGATGGACAGCTCAAATTTTGATGTGATATCCTACTTTAGTAAATGTTGTATCATATACTGTTTTAAATTTATTACAAATGAATGTATAAGAGCAAACAGTGTAGTGTTTATTGGCTGAATTCTACTAATTTTTTGTATTTGCCATAAATTCAGTTTGTTCATATTGACTAATTTCACAGTTCAAGGACGTTATGAATTTCACTGTGCTGAAGTTGCTTCAAAGACCTCCATTTTGTTTCCATATGTGGTTCACAGGAAAACTTTGTAAACATCTAGGAAGTTTACAAGCATATCCACATTCCTCTATTCTTTAATTTTTTAAAAAAATTATACACAAGCACTTTAATGATAGTTGCAGTTTATTTTTTCAGTTTATTTTTGAAAGATCAACACACTAATGTTAATATGAAGGTAGTGAATATTTGCTGATGTATTATAGACAATCTGTGCACAACCACTTATAATGTTAGCTTATTTCATTAAATATTAATAAAAAGGGAGGATAGTTTGGGAGGAACTCAAAATGTATTTTCTCTCAAAATCGTAAATGACCACTATGGGTAGCACTTGACTTTGTGTAATTGGAAAATGTTTTAGATACCTTTTTTAACCTTCTAATCAAGATTGTAGTAAAACAGTTGCATGCCTACCATTATGAAGTTCTTGGCAGGTTTCATGCAATCATGAGTTTTGTTTCAGGGTTTTTTTGTTGTTTGGGGGTTCTTTTTGTTTGGTTTTTTGTTTGTTTATTTTTTATTTTTTACCTTTTAGAAAATATTTTGTTTAGTGATTTGTGTCAAATTGCTACAATTTTAAAGGTATTGTACATCAGAAGAAATACCGTGGTTTTTTATATTGGTTCACTCCCTTACTTAGGGAGGTGCCTCGTGTTCATATATACTTTTTTTGTATAAAATATATCTAAATGTTGATCACAAGATCAGGAGTAAAAATGCTTTTATGGATAGAGAACTATTTGGCCCTGTTAGTGCATTGCACTAAAAATACTGTGAATGGGAACTAAGATTGTAGCTTTGCTCATAATGTTCTATATTGAATGTACATGCTTTTGTTTGGATAAATGTACTGTATTTGATGGAAAATAAAGCAGACTGGAAATGATTTTTAAGTGGGCATAAACAAAAAGATGTGTTTGTAAACTTGGGATATCTGTCACTCCACAATTGGAAATTACATTGTTTGCATTTTGTAAAGTTTTATTTGTTCATCATTGAAGCTAGTTGTTTGTAAAATTCTGTTGTAATAAATGGGTTTTTTTTTTAATTAAAAATTTGACACTTGTGGAGTGAACACTTCACACTGGTGGTCAACCCTTGCTGTGTTTTTGGCAAACACTGCTCATATTGGCCTTTTGTTCCTTGTAAAGGAATCTCTTCCTTAACTGAAGAACTCTTGTTGTTATCCTTTTAGAACAAAACATTGAAGAAGATAGGCTATGCTGAGGGTTTTTTTTACAAGA
Organism: Irena cyanogastra; assembly: GCA_013397155.1. NCBI lineage: Eukaryota > Metazoa > Chordata > Aves > Passeriformes > Irenidae > Irena > Irena cyanogastra. The sequence continues at coordinate 551,470 of VWZV01008539.1, forward strand.
AAATAGGATTGCCTGGTTTTCAATTGGAAATAGCAATGATGGCTGCTGAAGGTGCCTTGTTTTCATGGTTGGATATAAAAAGGAACTGCCATAACTATTGTTTATTCTTTTATAAAAAGATTGGGAAATTAAAATGTAAACATAGGGATAGAATAACTGTTAATTTCTCAGTTTCTCCTTGTGGTTTCTGCTGTCTGTTCTGGGTAAGTGTGTAATCTGCATCTTGAAATACGTGAAGATAAAGTTACTCCTATATCAAAGGTATGCTTTCTGCTCCCCAGCACACTGGATATGCGTTTTTAATTAAGATGCAGTCTTGTATCATTTGATGGGGCACGTTGGTTTGGCTCGTTGCACTTACACTAGCCAAAGACAAATGTAGCCTCTTTGGTGGACCTTCATAATTAATGTTGAGTATTGTTAAAAGAGTTTTTTATTTAGAGTGAATGTGAGATAATTTACAAAAAACTTTTGGGATGATTAAACATTTTATATGCAAGTCTGTCTTTTTTTTTTTTTTTTTTGAGTGATACATGTCTTCTAGTGCTAAGGCTTGAGGGGCCAGCTTTCAGAGACATGAACTCTGATTTACCAACAAGGGAATCTCACTGATATGCTGGCATCAGGCTTGCTGAAGTCTAATATGCTGTGTCTCAGAATCACCTTTTCTTTAATTATCTCTCAGCTGAGGTTGTTGGTCTTCCTAGTTTTATTTTTTTTGTCTTTATTTTTAGAGTGGTTTCTGGTTTTATGTTTTGCGTGTCTTTTCTGTCTGAAATGTTAGATTTCTGTCTAAAATGACTGAAATGTTAGGCTTGAAGTCCTTGTAGTGCTTGGTTTCCTCAGTTTGGTAGGAGAATAAAGAAACCTAGTTTAGATAGTTGATGGTCATTACCACCGTTTATTTTTGATTGGATATTCTTGGGGTGAACTTAAATCTACTGTGTGAAGGATTTGTGTAACTGGTCAGGTGCTTGAAGTACTTAGAAAATGGAGTCAGTTCTGAGTGGTGGCTGAAAGAACTGTGGGGTAGGTATTTTGCATCATTCCCTTTTGCTGAATAGTGAAACACAACAGTTGGTTAACCAAAGGTAGAGCAGTGTGTTTTTTGAAGCAGGACGGGTAGAGAAGAATGGGCCCTCAAGGATTTTATTAACGGAGAAGCTGTGGTGTTGGTACTAATGAGGAGACTTACAAGAGAGACTGCTGGCTGGGTGTAAAGGTTCTCTGCTCATCTTGAAAAGGGCATCAGAGAGAAAGCTTTACTTCCCTTTTTTTGGGGAGCTTGCTTCACAGTATCCATCAGTTATCTGTCAGTCTTAAAGTAGTAATGTTGTTGACACAAGGTGCAATGTAATTTGAAAAGCTAGTTGTTTGGGTTCATTCATCCCTGTGGGTATTATCAAGATACTGGTAATCTTGATAGAAATGCTGTATGCTTGAAATAATGTCTCAAATTAGGAAACAATATCATTGACTTTGGAAGATTCATTGGGAAATGAAGATCACCTGAGCCTTTTACAGCATGTAGACCAAATACATTTTTCTGCAAAACAGATGAAACTATGTATTGTTCCACTGCATTGCCACAAACAGTACTGCCATGCTTGTTTCCACATCTGGATGGGTGAGGAGAAGGGGCTTTTTCATCTTACTCTAATATTACTATTCAGAAGTAGATTTTATGGTGGTCTTGCCTCAGTTATAGATAGGATTGAGGTTCTCTATGTCAATAATCCACTGCACTAAATTTGTTAGCATCTGATGATACTGGTATTTTTTGTTTTGAAGCTTTCCTGCCATTTCAGTGTAAGGCCACTCACATGTACCCAGCCTGCGTTCTCAGCATAAGCCTTCCCAGTGCTAGCTGGTTCAGCTCTCTTGGCTGAGCTGGATTTGCTCTTTCACATTACTTATGTGCTTTGAGCCTGAGAGTCAGCTCCTTTATTAGAGGCAAAACAGTCTGCTTTGCTGATCTTCCACAGCTGTTGATATTATCTGAAAGAGCTGCATGGGCTTGGTGGCAGAGCAGAGACCAAAAAGCGCAGTCCGGGGTTTGCAGCAGATATTGCGTGTACATGTGCTTACAATTTCTTCACTCTGCTGCTCAGATGTTTTCTTCTCCAGGATGTTGTGGTTTTACAGTTCTCAGCTTGTGACTTTCTGCAGCAAACAAAGGGATTTTTTGAAGTTACTGTCTTATGGCAAGGCAGGTGAGGTGAATCTTGAAACTGAAATGGATGTGTAAATTGTAATCAGCCTCCTTCACAACATACATCTAAATTTCAACTGCTACTTTCTCTTGGAATAAACAACTGCCTAAGAATGAACAGGTCTAAAATGGATGTGTTGTCCTTTAAATGTGTGAAACTGCATTTTCCATCAAAAATACATTCATTACATTGACAGATAAGGAGATGAATAATTTGTCTCAGGTATAAAAGTGATAATGGCTTTCCAAACTCAGTGAGACATTTCTCTGCATGATGTCAAACTGGTAGTAGATTAGGTGGTGGCTGGGTTGACAAGCCTTAGTATCTGATGTCTGTGCTGTTTCAGAGTCCTTGTTTCCATTAGTATAAGTGAGGAAAACAAGGTGCATGACTTTGTTGACCTGGACAGAACTGCACAGATTGTGACTTTGGTCTCTCTTATTAAATCTCTGTACATAAATACTGTCATTTGTTTCCTCAAGGAACACTTGGATATGCAAACAAATCAGTCATTGTAAAAATGGTGCTTGACACTGAAAAGATTGAAGGGACTGTTTCCTTAAGTGTCAATGTCCTGAAGCTGGGGCTGGAATCGGTTCAGTTGTGCAGGTCATTGTTTTTGCAGTACAACACGCAAACACCTCATAAATTGTACTTCATCTGGCGTTTGCTATTCTGAGTTACTGTTTAATTATTGTTTCCTGATTTTAAGTCCAGAATTTGCTTTTCTGCTGTTCAAGGTGATTTTAGAGATATTCCACTTTGAAGAGTTATTTTCAGTAAGCTGTCTTTCAGTTTACAGTTACCTTATCTGCGTGCAGTGGTAGGATGTTTGCTTTCCTTGTTTTCTCTCTGTAAGTGTTAAGGCAAGTAACTGATCACAGCAATGCAGAGTCAGGTACTTGGTTATGTTTTGACTGTGACTTTCAGAAAGAAATTTCATCTTGGAGAATGAGAAGCATACTGAGAAGTGTGGAGGATGCCTTTGAAACTCTTGAGTGCTTGCACAGCTGTGGAGTGACCCACAATGGTTGGAAATGGCCAGCAAACTATTGGCATTCTTGGCTTCAAAACAAGACTGGTAACACACTAAGATACTTCTGCATCTTGAAAAGCAGAAGAAAATGTTCTTGTATCTTAGAGCTAATTTTGTCATCTTAGTAGATTGTTTGCCTACAGCAGTATAATGCAGGGCAATATAAATCAAAAGTAGTAGAATTCCTAATACATTTTTAAACATTTTTTGAGGGGTAAGGCTTAATATGTGAGTAAGGCTCTGTTAAAGAAGGAAAGGATAAAACTATGTCACTTTGATAGCTACATTAGCACAGCTACAGGATAATTATTTTTTCATAAAAAGTCTCTTCCCTTGTGGAAAGTGCTTGCTGTCATTTTTGTGTTTCCATTACTCACCGTTGTAGTTCCCAGTTCAATTGTTAGTATTTTACTGTTTGGCTGTGGTTGAGTTAGCCTGAATTATCTATGTGCTTATCATGTGAGCTTCTTTAAACCACTAATTTTTGAAGTAGATTTTTTTATTTGTTTCTGTTTTGAAAGTTGCTTTAAAAATGTTTGACATTTGATAGTGTTGCGTCAGTGGTTTAGGTGTTTTTTTTTGGTTTTTTTTTTT
>VWZV01008539.1:555366-751484 GCA_013397155.1 Irena cyanogastra
TTTTTTTTTGAGGATGAGGTGATCCAAAGATCACTGATTTGGGCATTCAGATTTTGGTTATGGAGTCTTCTAGAGGGTGATTTTGAAAAAGACAAGAAGAGACCCAGGCGGGAACAATGTGGATCAACTTATATTTATGCCTTTAAAAATAGATTAGAAAAACAACTGCCAGAAGTAATATTTCTCTCCCTGCACTAGGCACCTGATAAATGGCTTGAGAAGCTCAGGCCCTCTCCAGCTCTATTTTCTCACTATTTCTGTGTGCCTGAATTAGAAGTGAAGTGTTTATTTTTCTCTTGTGTTGTTTTTTTTTCCTTCCTCTTCTTTTTCATTTGCAGTTTGGTGTTCTTGGATTGTTTTCTCCTTAGTTATTAAGCTGTTGTTTGGAGAAGTTGAAGGTAACATGTAACTAAATTCAAATCATCACCAAATCCTGTTTTTTCTGCTCCGAAGGGGCTTGCTGCCTTTGGACCTACACTTTCTAACTTTGGAGCAAAAAAAAAAGTATCAATAATAAAATTAATGAGAGTAACAAGGTAACTATGGCAAGACTCATGAAAGCGCTGGAGGCTGGTGCTTTTGTTTTGAACTGCCTTGGACTAGGTGCATGTGAGGGGAACCGGGTAATTCCTACAGCATTCACTGGCTTAAAAAACAATTCTTGTCTTTGCCTTGGTATAAGGAGTGAAAGGCTTCGGGCAAGTGTTTTGTGTGTGGGCAGGAAAGGCAGTAGGACTGTAGTTATTATTTGGCTGTGACTGTACACTGCCGTAATGCCACATCCTCTTCCCTGGACCAGGGAGACTTTGGAAGAGGAGTCAGAAGACCCTGAGCCTGGAAGAAATCTCAGTTTTGGAGCGGTAGATGCAAGCAGAGGAGGGGAAAGAATATATTTCTGTGGGAGCAGGTCAGGGTTGGTGAAGAATAAGGTTTTTCAGGTTGGCACTGGCTTTTGAGGAGGGGAACCTGAATATCGGTGGGGAGTCAGTGCCAAGGAAACCCAACAATGCCTGGAGCACGCCTTGGTCTTTTTCTGGATGGAAAGGGTGAGGTTGGCAGTCACCCTGCGCCGCCCGAGGTGCTGCTGCTCTGACTTTCGGAGAATGGAGTGCACGTCAGTGATTTCAGCTTGTATCGTGGCAGTTTTCAAAAAAGGCCTTTCCGATGTTCTTTCCCTGTGCCCGCCTGCCGGGGCTCGGTGCGCAGGCCGGGCGGGGCGGGGCTGCCGCCAGAGGGCAGCAGCAGCCTGGCAGCGCGCGGCGAGCCCGCAGGCGGGCCCGGTGCGGCCTCTCTGTGAGCTCGTCCTTCCGACAGGAGGTGGGTACTCAAAAAGCGAGGACAGGTCACTGTGGAAAGGCTGGCCTTAGGCCTTCGACGCAGGAATGAATCATTAATGTGGTGTCTGTAAGCAGTTGGTAGGCTGTGACATTTGAAATTCTTGAATGATGTTTGTAAGGATGAAGACTTAAGGTTTGCTTGATTGCACTTGCTTTTTGTCCCCAAGGCTGTGGGATAGCTGGGGACAGTGCATTGTAGCAGGGTTAGGTGTCATCTACCAAGATGCTGTCTAAAAATTAGCACATCAAAAACCTGTGCTGCTCCATAGCACTTAAACTCCTTTTTTTTTTTGTTGTTATTTAGTCCCTTGCTGAGTATCAAGAGAGGAATTGTACTTTTCTAATGTCTTTCACCTCCTCGAAGCTTCATTTAACTTACCTTTATATTTAAATTGCAAAATGCTGAACACAAGATTACCTCCATCTTTTAAAATGCAGAAACTTTGTCTTGGGAATGGTGGAAGACATATAGTAAATAGAAATTTCTGCACTGTTATGTTATTTAGCACCTGTTAACATGTTGTTTTCAGACCTTGAATCCTATTCTATTCCCAGACTTATTGTTTGGAAAGGAGAAACATGGGTCATGTCTACAGATAGATACCATCTCTTTTATGCTTTTGGTATAGACAACCACCTAATTTGAAGTTAACACAGCTTCTGCCAAAAGAAAGAGAATAATATTAATTGAAAAGCAGTAAGTGTGTTTTCCAAATGAGCATTTGTGTGGTTTTGGTGCATTACTTTGTCTTGAGGTGCTTGTGGTTGTTGTAACTGCTATTTGTTTGTTTTTTCTTCTTTAAAATGGAAAATATCTGAGTATCTCATATTCTGAGCAGTAACTGCAGGGAATACAATACTCTGTTGGTAGCTATAATGAGGCATGTACAGGTCAGTATACAGTATAGTGACTGTTCTGTGTCTTTGATGATGGCTGAAACCAGTCATGCCACATTAGGGCCCTTCTTTTTCACAGCTTCTAATTCTCCCTGTAAAGAAATGTGTATGTATACTAATTAAAACATCTGCAGTGAGCTTGATTGTTCTGATTGTAGACAGTCAAGTCAGACCTCTTCAGGACATACATGATTTAATGTGTAGGTGCCAATCTGATGTCTGTAGACCCATTTACATGTGCAAGCATTCTGTAGCCCTTTGTGTCAGATTTATTGGATTCACACAGTGCACCGTTTAATGTTTATGTGAAATGATGAATTCGCTGCAAATGAGCTCTCTGCAGTGGTTATATCTGCAATTCTGAACATTGAGAAGTCTTGAATGCCTAAATTGCACACCAAAACTTAGCACTGCATGGGTACTGTGAAGAGTGCATTGAGCCTAGCTCACTGGTGTCATGATCACTCCAGGTCCCAGCTTCTCCTGTGCTGCTTCCTGGGGTGTTTCTGCTGTACCCCAGCTCTTGGCTGTCTGCAGCACCTGCAGCTAATGCAATATCTTAGCCAGCTTCCTTGACACTGTGACCCTTTTTGAGAAAAAGAAAAGATGTGTTATTTGCTATTCCCAGGAATGCCTTTCCTCTTGTGGCCTTTTGTTTATGTCTGCTTGCAGGCAGCCCCTTTCAACCAGGTCATATCTATTGCTCATTATGAACTTGGAGGTCTGCAAGTAGCTCAAGCTTCAGCTCCATAAAGAGTGTGCTCCAGGCTCTGCAGAATTTTAGATGGAGGATTGTTCCATCCTCATATCCATCCCCGCTTTGTCCCTGTACAGCTGTTGCAATTACAGCATACGGCTAACAACCAGATGTCTCTAACAGGCATCTGACAGCATAGGAAGGTGTTTGAGTCACATCAATGCTAGATTGTTTTCTTACTGCAGTCTATGTATTCTTAAGGTGAGTGAAATGCTACCAGTACCATCATGAACTTTCAGTCCTTTCTGTTCACTTGGGATTTGCAGATCTTTCTGTTTTAGCTGAAAACAGCAGTTGAGTAGACTATCTATCTTATAGATAAGTGATACCTTGCAATTCTTAACAAAGATGACACTATCCATTGAATTTTGTTTTGTCTGAAGAGAAAAGAGAGTTTATATGAGAATAGGCTCTTCTTTTAGGGCTATTGTTGTGATTCTGGTGATACCAGTTGTAATATCAGTGATGGCCAGATAGAATCATTAGGGAGAAGCTCTTCATCCAACATGCAGACTATTTTTGTCTGCAGAGGAGATGAACTAACAGGATGCTGCGCCTGCCAGATTGACAGTCATGTTTCCATTGTCAGGTGATCCACTAGATGAGTCTATCCTTAAGGAACTCTTAGGTTTTGATGACCCCTTAGAAGCTCTGTGTTGTCAGCTTTCCCTCCAGTCACTGAGAACATATGAGCCGTGGTGAGGTGCACAACAGCACCTGGTTTTGGATGTGGTCTGTCACGGAGCTACAGGCTCCATGTAAGGTGTGCTCGATGGTGTGTTTCACATTTGCATCTTTCCATCAAAATGGACTTTTAAGTATATCTAATGTGTAATGTAATGTCAGTGCTCATGGCGGGACCTTTGACAACTCTTAACAGTACATGTCAAAGGACCTTGGCACCCCCTGAGACTTTGTGACCTTCTAATGAGTTCATACCTCACTTTTTGACCCTTCCTGGTTCTTTAGTAACCACTGCAAGGGAAGACTTCAGATATATGACAACTTTTGTGTGGACAGAAGCAAGCCAGTTAACATGTATTGCAATGTGCTATAGGCCAAAAAGCCTGGTTGTATGAATAAGTTGAGACTTCCACCTCCTGGAATTATGCTGGAATATAGCTTGCTAGATATACTCAGTCAGAATTCTGCGATTTTATGGCTTTTAAATAACATTCCAATGCTGGAAATTTGTATGAGGAGATCATATGTTACAAACCCAGGGTTACCCTAAGATAGGAGAGTCAAAGAAGATGATAATTCTGACAGAGTTGTCCTGTGGCCTTTTTTCAGAAAGATGCCAAGCAGCTACTCCGTATGAGACATAGCATTTCCTGTGAAGACTGATAGAGGGATAAATACTTGGCTAGAGATGTCAAGAGTAAAGTTAGTGCCTTTTACATATGCCTTTTGCTATCATGATAATAATGTTAGGGTTTTAGTTCAACTTAGATTTAAACCTTTCCTTGATTTTGTGCTTAGTATTCACTTTTGTCTTCATACATGTGTAATTTAGATTTATGAGGCTGGAAAGGACCATTATGACTTTTGCCTAAGGACCATAGACTTTTGCCTAAGCTTGTGCCTACATTACAGTTATCCCCTCTGGCTGACTTCCAACAGGTTACTGGAAAAGATCTCCAGTTGCAATTTTAATATTAACCTTCTGTTGCTCATTCTCTCCTTCTCCACCCCGCCCATGCCTTTGTTATATCCGCTGTTACCTGTCTCCTGCTCCTTTTGGCAATTTCTATTGTGCTTCGTGCAGATGGAGCCGCTTTAATCTTTAGTTAATTGCTTTACTGTTCTTCTAATAAAGCCTGAAGACTCCTTTTTTCAGTAAGGAAAAAGGATTTTGTGTTAATTAGCCTTAGTGCATATGGTTAGAGAAAAAATACTAATGTTTTTGTGTGGTGGGACAGTAGGAGTCTAGAATCTAATCTGTGCAGTATGTCAAGGATTCATGAAACTGTTATATACCATAATTAATTTCAACTTTTATTTATCATAGCAGGAGCTATGCTTGCATTATAACCTGAGAAATGAGAACTAGTTTTTAAAATAGTGACCCAGCTTTAGATGAAACTGTTTTTTGATTTCTGATCCAATTATCTATTTGATACATAGTATCCCTGCCTGCTGAAATAATAAAAAAATTATCACTTTTCTCCATGATAGCTACACATGGAGTCTGAAATGTTGCCTCTTGAACATGTTTAAAATTTACTGTTGTGATGCTTGGGAAGTATCTTGCCCAGCTGTCCCCCCATTTTATGTTTCAATGACAGGCACACAGAGTATCAGGACTTGTAAAGGTGGTCCTAAATTCCCTCTCTAGTTGGCAATAGTGGGTGGCTTTGACAGCTTTTAGAGAAATTGTCTTTGTCCTAAGTTTGGGCATTTAAGTCATCCACGGAGTACAGTCAGGCTCCTTTCCAGACAGGCAACACAGTGATGTGGAGTTGGAACATAATTTTACCAAGTGGAAATAGGTGTTTAATTGGACAACAAGACTACTTTGTGTAATGCATAGCAGTGGTGATTTGACTTGATATTCTTTATGTGTTAGGCAAATAAGAGGCTTATGTTTTCCTTGAAACAATTGTTCAGAATCTCAGAAAAAAAATCCGAGTTTTTGATGTCATCTTTTCCCGTAAGTGGGAGCCTGTAGGTATTTCACAGGCAGGCTCGGTTTTTGAAGTGTGCAAAAGTTGCTTATAAATGCTAGATCCTTATTTTGTCACTTAATTTACATAACCGCCATATGGCAACAGTCCATCTACCACATACTGGCTGTAACTAATTTTAACATTATTATTCATCTTTTTTCCTGCAACAGAAGGAAAGAACTTCTGCCATTTGGAATTGTATACATTACCTAACGTGTAGTAAAATGGTGTGTTCTTCCTTAGGTAAAATGCAGTCTCATCGTTGCAGAGCTGAAAACTGGAAAAGGGAACACACAGAACTATAAAATAGGACTAATTCCTGATTTGTTTCTAAGTATTTGGTGGCAGTTTGTTTTGATTAAGGTTTAAGGTTTCTCTGCTTACCCATTGGTAATGTAGTGGAGATGATCTGTTGAGTGAAGTGGTGCAACTTGGGAATAGTTGTCTGAATAGGTGGTGGATAATGGAGAAAAATGACTTAAAGCAGGAAAGATGTTGAGCTGAATATTCAGTCTACCTCTTGGAAAGAGCAGAAGAGAGCTGGCCAAGGTCTAGATTAGCTGACTGATCTATAAGATGTAGTTTCTTAGCCAAATCATTAAGCCTTGAAAGGTAGCTATTAATCATCCATAAAGGCTTTTGTGTCCTCTCCAGAGCGTTGCTCGGGGAAAGCAGAGACAGCCCCGGCACGTGCGCAGGGTAGCAGAGAGGGGAGGCAGCCGCTCCCAGCCCGTGTGCTGATCTGGGGAAGGCAGGAAACAGGAGCACAGCAAGGCATAGTTATTCAATCTGTGAAAGAGGCCAGCTGGTCACGATGAAGAGATTGCTTTTAAGGATGCAGGATGTTAACTCCTTTTCTGACAATATTTAAGCAAGCTGAGAATAATGGAGCTGCAAGGAAGATGAGGAGCCTGTCTTTACTATGAGGCAAGGTCGGTTGACTTTTTCAAGGAAGATTTGTCCGGCCTCCTCTTCAGGCACTCTTCAATTCGTTCTTATATTTCATTATTCTTGCCAACAGAAAATTATCTTGGCTTGAGGTGGAAACCTTGCTGTTAAAATCTAAGCCTGCTACTTTTCTCCTTCTCCTGGATGAATGTAGGAAACTAACTGTTCAACCTGTCCCTGCAGCAGTGTTTTATGTGCTTGAGGGCTGTTAGCATGTCACGTTTAGGTCTTAAGTTGTTTGCACTCAAAAACTCACTGCTCTGTGTTTCCTCCGGGGTCATGTTTCCTGGAACTGTTCTTGCAACTCTCCTATGCATTCCCTCCAGTTGGCCCACTTGAATTTTTACTTACTTATTTATTTTTGTGTTGTGAGAACAAGGCAGTATCATAGCTGTGCCTTGCAGAGCAGAGGGCTTTTACAGATTTTGCATTGTGTGTCCTGGCTCATGCATAGTTCTGTTGGTACCTTAAGAAACCTGTTACAGCTTGATGTTGAGTTCTGTTTGGCTTCTCTTTTATATCATTCAAAGTCCTTTTCTACACAGCTGATTTCTAATTGGCTATCATCTGTTCTGTATTTGTGTGGTTCATTTGCTCTTACAATATCTTCAACTTGTCCCTGTTGGGGTGCATTCTGTTTTATTTTTCCCAGACGTTACTTCCTTCTTTTGTCCGTGGTATTATTTGCTTTGCAATAGGTTCATTTCCTTCTAGGTTCTTGCCATCTGTAAATTTAATATGCACTCTCTGAATCATGGAGTGTATTGCAGCCAGGACAGACCCCTGGTGAACTCCATGTGACACATCCTTCTGTTCTGATGCTTACTCATATATGGCAATGCTCTGGGAGAAAATGCAAACCTAGATTCCCAATTTGAGATTTTTTTATAGCCACATGATTGTAATTTTTACTTTCTCCTGGCTTTATCTATTACATTAATGGCATTCTCTCTACTTAAGTTTGAGAAATATGTGTACAGTAAGGACATCTAAAAGAATACAGAAGTTGAAAACTGTGTCTTGCTATTGCATACTGTTCAGATCTGTTTGCAGAGGAAATATTGGCTGATATATGGGAAGAAGATGAAAGAAAGACTGTGATTCTGTACTGCCCCCAACGATAATGTCTTTTTTGAGGTACAGTTTATCTCAGCTGGCAGCAGGCCCTGCAAACTTAAAAGAAGACAAGCTTTGTGATTAAAAAAAAGGCAGTTGTCAGTTGTGACTTTTTTTGGTATAAACTAATTATTTTAAAATTGAAATCTGAGTTGTACCAACAACTGTGTTTACCTTACAGCATTGGCCCATTCTAACTTTTGTTTTTCATGGGAAGATCAGACACATTAGAAACTACTTTTTAAGAAGCCCTTCTTATTTCCAGGTGCTGAGGGTTAAGGAGGAATTGAGCATTTATGCCATCTTCTTTTTTGGCTTTTTTCAAATACAATTTTTCAAGAAGGACTAATTCTTTTGATGTGTGATGTGTATTTTTTACCATTTCCAATTGCAGTAGAACATTTTTCTCCAACTTTTGTCGTTTGTCTTGGGTGTTCTCACGTCATCTCATGAGAGCAATAGCTGTCTCATTGCTCTGGGACTCAGTATCACAAGAACTTTATTGACTCAGTTTAGGATGACAGAGTTGTCTGGATGACGGGAAGGAAAGACCTTGTGTAGTTCTGTTACTCTGCTTTTTTCTTTTGCTACCAGCAATGTCATGATTCCCAGCTTTCCTTTATCTTTCATTTCACTTTTGACTGCTCTTTGCTTTTCCTCTTCATTCTCTTTTGTTTGTTCTCTTTTGCACCTGTCTTCCCTGCAGGGGGACATTTGGTGTGTGGGGAGGTGAGGAGGCCTGTTACCAGTCAAAATATCTTGTATTTTTCCACTCCTTTCCTTCTTTCACACTTCCCGCTCCACTTCTGACAGCGGTGAAGCTTCCCAGTGTGAAAGCCTCCCTCCTTGCTCTCATGGTGGGGACAGCACTAAGGGCAGTCATCTTTTTATCCCCGATGGGACTCTGCATCAGGCAGGCTTTTTTAATATTATTTTGTATTCTAACTAAAGTTAGACAGAAGTTGATGGTTTATTATTTTTTTTAATTTCAAACAAGGCAAACTTTATTTGAATAAAAACAAGAAAACTAAGTTTTTAAATTGAGAAAGCTTTGAACTCTTGAAAAAGGCAAACAGGAAGTTAAAAATCCCAATGATTTCTACTTTTTTGGGTGAGTCCTTGCTTTAGCTGATTCAGCAACTTCCTGAGTTATAGCAAACTCTACCCTGGCTCCTAATGTCTGGGAAGTTCTTTTTGTTCTTCCCTGAGCTGGCAGGCTCCTTGGTGCTCCTTGGCATGTTCTCTTTCCATGCAATGATTTCATTGCTTCATCTGTTGCCTTAAGCATCCTGTAATCACAATAAGCAACTCTCCAAAGATGTTCTTCCCTCTTAAGTTCTGGCTGATACTGTGTTTTCAAAAGAAAGTAACAAGAACTCAGAAGCAGTAAATAGAAAAGAATCTGTCCCACAGCATTTGAGCAAGAGGTATTGTCTTCAGCATTGGTGAGTGCATGGGGAAAGAGTGGATGAGCAGGACGCATATGGTTCCAGTTGCTTTGTTAGAAGGAAACTCCTGATAAAAGAAGATAAATATAAAGCAGGATTCTGAATATCATTACTCATCTGGGATTTTGGAAGAGGAACTTCACAGTTAAATCAGAGTATAATTTTGCTGAAGTGTCCTTAGTGACTATGATGTCATTATTTATTTATGCCAGTGCCCACACAGCTGACCACTTTCCATACATTCAGGAAAAGACAGTCTCTGGCCTGAGAAATTGCAGTCTAAGGCTGGAGAGAGGTGAATATCTACAGATTAACTATATTTGTTGAGTTCCTAATAAATCAGGAAGATGATTGCTTATCTGATACTAATGGAAAAAATTTGCTTATGATTGATCTAAGAAGAGGGGTTTTTATCTAGATTAAGAAAGATTTCCTATACTGTAATACGGTTTCACAATTTGATCTGTATTTACTAAGAGGTCTGTTTCTTGAAACATGAGTTACACAAAGATTAGCAATGTGTGAAAATGTATATCTTAATCTGAAGCTCTAAGGTAAAACCATTATTGCTATGGATTTAAGAGGAACAATTTATCAGGCAGGTGTGATATTTTAAAAAAGCTAAGGTTGCAGTTACACTTGCAGAAAGACTGGTTGGAAGGGAGGAAAAGTAAGATGCTGGTGATCTGTGTGGAAAGGGGTCTTTCTTGTGATGTCAAGTGTTCAGTGTGTTGGAGCAGGGTGTGTGTTGATTCTCTTTCCCTTTTAGTTCTCTTTACTTCAGGTTTTAGCTGGTCCTCTGCTCCCCTACAGATATTACTGAATTGTGAACTGAAATAATTTCCCCCATTGGGTCCTGCTCTGAGAAGTTTCCCTATAATCTGATTTATTGCTGTTAAAAAAATCTGCCAATCTTTTTTTCTTTTTAGCACTTGCCTAGAAAGGTTAGGTGCTTTGCCCATAGTATGGTAGGTGGTATGGTCACGATGAAGAGATTGCTTTTAAGGATGCAGGATGTTAACTCCTTTTCTGACAATATTTAGGCAAGCTGAGAATAATGGAGGTGCTTGTTTCACAATATCTCCTTCTGTGCACATCATCTCTTGTCTTCAGTGAGTGCTTCACACTGCAGACCATGGCTCTTTTCCTCCCTGTCAGATCCTTTGGTCAGTGATGCTCATGTATTGGTTACAGAAGGCAACAGACCACAGCAGTGACTTGTGTGCTGCTTTTTTTCTTTTCCCATGCTCATAGGCTTAAACTTGGGAGCTGAGAACCTCCTGCACAGTACGAGCTGCAGGACATCCCTGCAGAAATTCAGTATTGAGTCCTGTGTTTGTCACTGAGCTGCAAGCATGCCCTCTAGGAAAGTATGTCATCTGAGAGGCTGCAAAAAATTACTGATTTACAGTAATCCCAGTTTAGCTGTTCCAATGGGTAATAAATGTTCCATTAATTTTAATTAGAATTCCTTCAGCTAGTGATTTTCATGTTAGGTTTTTTTTGTGTTTCTGTTGGTCTGATAAGCTAGGAAAGCATCCACATCCTTGTTTTCAAACTGTATTTTGAAGAAATGCAACTGTAGAACCTTCTTGTGGTTTATTTGTAACATTTCTTGGCTTTCTATATTCTTAAATGCTGACATTGGACTCAGGTTCCAATATCTGAATTCCAATCTTAGCTGACAGAAGGTATGGATTTTCAGAAAATCTTTCTCCCAAAACAGAATAGAAAGAGAAGACATTGACAATTTCTATAACTATAGGCTCAAAAGTAACCTTACAGCAAACTTGAGACATTTTGTTACAGTTTGACTTTTAATAGGTTTTATTTTTTAAATTTTTAATATGATGTGATATCGCCAAAGATGCAAAAATCATATTAAATTTAAAACCAAATCATGTATATTTAAAAATACAAGCGAAGTGTCATGAAAATCAAAACATCTTCATCTTCTTTTCTAAAATTCTTGTCTTATTTAAAACTTCATCTGTTTGAGAATGTTGAATTTTCTGATGAAGAATATCAGGAAAAAAGTCCCAATTAGCGCATATCTATCATATCTATCTATCATATTAGCTGAGCAGTATACAGTTGTCCTACTTGTTATCTACACATCTGAAGATCATACTATCCCTCATAATCACAGTCATGTTATGAGCTTTTTTTTTCTTTGGCTGTTTCCCTTAAACCGGAATTCTTCTCTAAGTCATTGAATTACAGGATACTGCTTTTCCAGTTCTGGATGATTGACCTATATTCTTTGTTTGAATGAAACTAGCACTTCAAGCACCGCAGCCTCTGTGTGGAGCTGACCCATTCTTATCTCTTCTGACATGCTGCTGGAGTTTGTACACTAGCTGCAGTGATTCTTTTGTATTCAGTTCAGTAATACTACTCTTATAGTAGAGCCAAGAATAGAAACTCTCTGCAACACCATTTGAAATACTTCTGTTTAGAAATGTATAAACTAAATTTTCAGTTGAAATCCATTTTATATTCAAGAATCTGCCAGTGAGTGATGAACTAGATACTTGTATGAGGTTTTTTTTATCTTGTTTTTCTTATAACTCTATATTTGTTTTTTAAACAGGAGGCCCTTCACCATGGTGTAAAATAGTTTAAAATAGTTTGTCAAAGCCTGTTATGTCAGTATTTACTTTATCACCTAAACTTCTAATCTCTTGCAGTAATGGTATTTGTGTGACAAAGTCTGTTTATGTAATTCTTACTGAATGACCTTAATTAGGCTGCCATACTCATGGCAAATGGCATCCCTATCAGCCTTCCATCGTTTTGTGAGCAATCAATACCAGTCTATCCCTTTAGGTCATCCCTTTTAACCTTCTTAATATCTAATTAGCTTTTTGCCTTTTTTTTTCCTTCTTTCCACATTATACCAATATTTCTTAAAAATCAATGTTAATCTTCTCCCAGACTTTCTTGTTTTCTGAAGAAACTCAAGGGCAAGGATCTTCTGGCTCCTGTGAGATGCTGAGGCTGTCTGAACTATTCACACATCCTATTCTCAGATTCTGGGAGGCTGTTTGAGCCAAAGTTGTGTTACACCTGGACGTATACAATGGGGAAAGGTGTTTCATGTGAAACTTTTACACTTGTTTGACTGTAATTTGGAGAAACAGGTTAGACTGTAACCTCTGTAAAATCTTAGAGTGGTCTTGGTGAGGCCTTACACGTTTGCCTCTTATGTTTTATGGCACGTGGTCAGCCAGGCAGAAGGGTAAAGCAGCAGGAAAGGCAGTGTGTGGTAAATCCCTGAGCACAGCCCTGAGCTGGGAGCCAAGAACTGCCCTGTGTCCCAGCTCACTCTGCCATGCCTGTTCTGTGGGACTTCATGTACCTTGCAGGTAACAAACTTGCTGCTTCCTTTTCTGAAAAACAAAGGATGGCATCTGTGCTTGTTTGTTATATAACAAATAGCTGAAAATTTTGTAAATAATTTTACAATTTTGCAAGCAGCTTTACAGTTTAAAAATTGTAAAATTGTATGTCTACCTCTCTAGTGTGGTCAGGCTTCTGAGCTACAGCCCACTACCTCAGCTGTGGTAGGAAAGTAGGGAAAACATGCAGTTACTAAATGTGTGTGCGTGCTTGGAGAACCTGGCTGAGGATTGTCTTTCACGACAAAGGCATGAAGACAGTAGAAGAGAGGAATTTGCTTTACTTTGAGTTTTAATAAACTTTTTGATACTTTGTAGCCTTGAATTTGATTTGCCCCACTGCAGCAAGGACCTTTGGTGTGGTAAGTGAAGGTAAACTCAGTCGCCTGCAATTTGAGATTGGTAAGAAGATGACACTAAAAAGACACCAGGTAGCTGATGGCCCTATTAGACTCAAGTGTCAGAACAGATATGTTAATATGTAAAATCAAACATGTACAGCACAAATTCAGCACGTGGCAGAAATATACAATGATTTTCCAGTTTTCTTACTGTTTTTATGAGCCATACATATACATGCTTCTTAATCTCCTCTGACCTGAGGAACTGGACTTGTTAAAACTACAAACAAGAAAGTTTGTTGAGTAAAACAAATCCATTTTAGTCATCAGTATCTGAATTGATCATAGCATAATTTATTGCACATGACAGAAAGTATGATTGACCAGATAAAGATTGCATGCTACGCTTTAAACTTCAGAATGTGCATAAAATGTTGGCTTTACATTGCCCAGGATTTAAATGTTCAGATCTTCAAATGTCCAGTATTCCTGAAGCTCATGGGATTAAATTATTATTTTAGTAAACTGATCTCCTTGAAGACTACAGGAAAAAAAACCTTAGGCTAGTTGCCCAAGTTCCTATTGATTTCCAGCTAGTAGGTTGGTATCATCTCCTTCTTCCTGCTTACATAATGCAGTCGTTAAAAAATAATGTCTTGCTTTCTGTTTTATGATTGCATTTGATTTCTCTGAGAGTCTGTTGTAGCAAATGTGTGCCATATCAGCCTTTGTGACATAAAAAAAAATATCCAATTTTCTATGTATAAAATTGGATATAATTTCATCTTTGACTTCACTACATCACTAATACATATCTTTGAAAGAAATGTGAGCTCCCTTTGATACTTTGAGGGCAATAGTATGCAAAGCTATCATTGTCACACACTATTTCAACTTGTTTTATTATACTCTAGTCTTCCACAGCCCATTTTGTATCAGCTCTGGAACTGTGTGTGTCATCTGGCTTGGGAATATATTTGCTGTGACTACACTTGCCATGGGGTTTGCCAAGCTAAACAGAAACTGGCAAAAGCCTTTTCCATCCTGTGTCCAAAACAAACAGCCTGCTGTGGTAAGCACTTAGTCATGTCATTGTTTAGATGCTTGTTTTGCCTACAAATCTCATTGGGTGGGCTTTCACTCTAAAAGTAGTGGATTTTCTCAGAAAGACCCATGAACAGATTTCTCTGTCCATACAGCTGTAATGGTGTATGGTCTGATTAACCTTAAAAAGAGAGTGAAATTGGAAGCAGCCACATCTAGCTTTATTGTATTCCCACTTCCCACAAGCTTCATAATGTGCAGCTGCAGAACCAGGTCTGTGCTTTTGCATGGAATGTTTCCATAACATTTTATTAATGTAGTAGAGTATACAGGTGAACTCGTGTTTTCAACTGGTTGTCACCTCTAACTAATCAGTATTTACTGCTGCTGACAGTATCTTCTCAGTGTACCAAAATCCAAAAGCAAGGTAAAAGTTTGCTCTCCCTAATGTGGAATTTGATTATTATATAGGCTTATTTCAGTTGCTAAAACTTTGTCACCTCTTTCCGTTTAAGATGCTGCAGTGTACCTGCTGGCCTCTTGCCGCCTCTCCAGAGAAGTGAATGTCTCCTCGTGGCTGGTGATGGTCTCCCACTTGCACCTCCCTTGGACAGGACAAACATTTCTAGACACCTTTTACAGCTGGATAACTGTAGCGAGGTCTTGGTGCCTTTTATCCAAACATCCTGCCCAATGGCTGCTTAACCTTGAAGGTTTCTAAATGTCTTCAGAGATCTTCCTCAACTCAGTCTGCAATGCTGCCTCTCTACCAAAACTTCAGTAGATCTCAGAAGTAGGCAGAAGAGCATGCAAAGTCCCTTGAGATAAGCCCGCCTGGCTCACTACCAAAACTGTGTCCCTCCCTAGTAGTAATTATGTGTGAAGTGTTTCTAATGGACCTCTTGTACCTGTAGCACTCACCCAGGAAGCAGGGACATGCATGGGATGCTCTCTTCCAGCTGAGGGACTTCAAGTTCACAGCCCCTCTGCTGTAGCAAAGCACTGTAGCCGTGGGGCAGCATGAAGTCTCCTGGTGAAACTAGGAGGGTGTGGCTCAGCAGCCTCACAAGGATTTAGCTGTGAAGAGGCAGGATGCAGTGGAATGGGGAGAGCAGGTTTCTCACTGCTGTTCAGGAGTCTTCTTCCCACTGAGTGACCTGTCTCGAGTTATGGAAGGAACTCGGGTATCTGACCCTGAATTTCATTCTGGAAGTCAGCCTAAAAGTTAGGTGTTGGCACATTTAAATCTTTCACTGGATCTAACCCAAAAAGGTATAAAAAAATATCTGAACCATTCTTCCAATGATTTCATACGTATCTTTGCAATTGTGTACCCTGTAATGTTGATGGGTAAATGTCAGTGCTGACAGCTCTTGTGATTTGGGCCATAACTCTTGTGAAATATGTGACCATTTGTAAAGACCTGGAAGGTGGATGAAAACCAGGATGCACTAAGTTTCCATTAAAAAAATAAAATAAAAATAGTTTTTTCTTTAGTTGGTATAAAAACCTTGAGAATTTGTCTTCAGTGGAAAGCTGGGGCCCAGAAGATAAATAGGACTCCAAGCGTAAAAAATGACCAACATTCCTAATTTCAGCTAATACAACTCTGAGCCCTGACATGACTTTTTGATTGAATTGTAGCTGCAGAACTGAACCTGGCAGAGTTATAGAACAGTCTGCTGAACATTAGAAGTGGTAAATGGATGGTGTGGGTATCAGACTGATTAGGCTCGAAAACAAGAAATCTCTCAGGTCATTCCAGAATAGATCAATTATTTATTCACATGGCATTACAGGTCACTTAATCATATATAAACTACGGTGTAGAAAACTTTTAAATGAAGCTTTATTGCAAACTTAAAAGGCCTGTTAACTTTTTTAACTCTAGGAGAATATTTCAGGGTGATTTTTGCAAGGAGTCAACATCCACAGAAAAGTTTTCTGCTTTCCCCTACACTATTTTACATCATTTTCATGTCATGCTTTTTTCTACTGAAGAATTATTGTGTTGCATGGCACATACAGGCACTGTGATATCAAATACAATGCATCAGGATGTAGTATTGCTACTACCAAGTATGTCCTCAATAGCTGCTGATGACTGCATAATTTTTAAATTTAAAAAATAATTGTTAACCCCTCTAGTCTTTATGCAAGCAAGTAGTACAAGCGGATTAAAACATGTTCTTTTAGCAAAGCCATTTCTCAGAGTAAGGTTGTTAATGGATGCAAATGTAATAACCTGGGGCTTATTTTAAGTTTTTAATAAGTTGCATGTGTTCTAAATACTCATTGAAGGCAGTGCTATTTTGAAGGAGTGATTGTTAAGGAAAGTATCTTTAAGCAAACATCAAATGTATGAGGGGAAAAAGTCATAATGTCTCTATTAGCTATTCATTTAATCCCAAAATTAAAATTGGCTCCACTGAGAAAGGGTTTTAAAAATTACCTACATTAACCAAATTAACTACTCTAGAGATTTTAAATTTAATTGTAAAAGCATATTTTTAACTGGAAAATACCGGATTAAATTACTTCTTTTTTTTTTAGCAAATGTGTATATGTTTTAGTCTTAACTTCCTTTCAGTCAATTAAAATATTTTCTTGGCTGATGTGACAACTTTATTTCAGCTCAGAAGCAGAAGCATTTCAGAATCCCAGTGAGGTTTACTTGAGTCAAGTTCCTCCACAAGGCTGTAGTTATGAGTGTTGAGTATTAAAATCCTTTTTATCCAATAGCTAGTTCATGGGATACAGCTGTATTGCACTGAGAAACCTGGACCCAGATCTTCTAAATAATATGGATATGTTGTACACCAGCACAAGCTCACTTCAATTTCAGATTTCTCTCTGGAAGGTGTTGTGCAAGATTTTTGTGGCCCCTGTGGGCTTGCAGGAAGAAAAACTTGTGTGCTGAATCAGGATAAAACCCTGTTTCCAATTAAGTTTTGTATCGGTATTTCCTTTCCCCAGAGTGTGTGAGGCTGTGGAGCTCCTCTATTTCAGCTGTGTGAGTACCAATGTATCTGTGCTGACAGTGATCTAGATTAGGCAGAGGCTGGATTTAGGTGGAAGTGGCCAGATAAGATACCCACAGACACTTGTGGCTGTGTAAGCAGAGCCCACACAGCCCACCTGTGCAGCGCCAGCCCCAATACCTGCTGGGACCCTCGTGCTGGACTGTGCTCCCTGCACTGAGAGGATGGATGTGCTCCATGCATGATCCTGTGTGCTGGTGTGAGGCTGTGCTTTCCTCTTCCTTCCCAAGCTCCTGGAGGAGAGGCAGCCCTTTCACATGAAGAGGCAGAGAAACCAAGGCTCAGAGCAGGAGCATCTGAGCTATCTGTTCTGAGGTTATGGAGGGGACATTGAGGGCAGTGAGGTCTAGTCTAAAGCCAATGCCCCCCTTACTAGTCTTCTGAGACTCCCTCTGTAACCAGTGGAGAGAGACTGTGACATCTGTAAGTCCATTTACCACCTTTTTAAAGTCACCTGTTTCAGGATGAAGTGGTTGCTCTGGATAGGACTATTTCTCCTCCTGGTTTTAAAAGAAAGCTTAGGGTTACTGTTGTATGCCTAATCCAATGGAGCATATGAATCTTGGCTTCTGGACTTCCTGGAGGATCACTGCCAAGCACCAAAACTTCTCACAGATCATGGTGCACTATTCACTCAGTGATAAATACATTTAGCATCTCATCACCCGTGACCTGCAAACCCCAGCCTGAAAACCACTGGTGTAACCAACACATGCTAGTTAGATGTTGTAAAACCAGTTATTTTGTAATATGGGCAAGCTCATTCAATGTGTTAAAGCTACTGAAGTTTATTTTTGTTCATTGCTTCATATGTTTAAAATTTCAAACAAGAGTCTGTGCTAAGGTTTTAAAAGCTCATAAGTAAAAAAGATACATTAACATGCTTAACATATTTTAATCTAATCTTACTGCTCTTTAGGATGAGCATGAAACATTGCATGTTGCAATGCTAATTTTGTAGCAGTGCAACTTCAGATTTTAATGAGTACAGTTTACGTTTATACTGGAATACAGTACAACTATAGGAAAGAAAAGTAATTTTTAAGTATTTGACTCATAAATCCATTGAAATAATATGATTAATAGTGTTTCTGTTGATCAACAAACTAGTGTTTTTATACCTCTATGTACTGTTTGTATGATTTTTCCCCTGATATTAGGAAATAGGAGTGGAAGAAGTTGCCATTTCTTCTATGGGCTCTCATCCAACACTTAGCAGTGCTTATGTGGATTTATCTCACAAACAAATTAGTGATATTTTAATACATCCTTTTTTTCTGATTTAGAATGAGTACAAGATTTTAATTTTTTCTGTGAAGCAAAAATAATGAAAAGGTATGTTAGGGACACCTCAATACATAATCATTACAGGATAAAATATCTCTCCTGGCCTGAAACTGATTTAAATCTTCATTATTTTCTCAAATTTTATGCAGCATTTCTGCAACTGAAGGGAACTGGGACACTATCAGTACAGCCTCCTGAGCTGCTTGAGCAGCAGACAGAATGTTGCCCCCAGTCAGCACATCTGTCTGGGCTCTTTCTTGAACACACTCTCTGCCCCAGTGGGTGTTTTTTGACCTGAAGCAGGAAACTGCAGAAGAGAGGGAGAGAAGATGTGTAGAGCAAGTCATGTGGCACAACAGGAGCAGGTCCATGGCGTGGGCACTGGGGCCCTGTGGCCACACTGCCCCTGCTCCAGGGGTGTCACCTGGGGCTGGGACTGGTCTGGCAGTGAGGTCTGGCTGCCCCATGGAGCTGGGGCACAGTTTGTGTTTTGGCTTCAGCCGAGGGGGTGATCCTGTTGGTTTGGCCCAGGAGAGCTCTGTGGCCCAATCTGAGTGGTGAACAGCAGTGAAAAAGAGGCTTGCATCAAAATAACAGCCCTGAGCTAAGATGCAAATACAGACATGTGCAATCAAAGCCATCCTGGAGCATGTTGGAAATTAGGGCAGTTTCTTGATGTCAGGGAGTGCTGGTTTCAATTGTTGGGTGCAAGGAGTCAGGAAAAGGATGCCTTCATGTGCTTCTGTCATGGCAAATGAACAGCATAGCTACAGGGTCGGAGGTACCATCAGTTTCTCCTCCTACGTAACTCCAGCCATTTTCAAATTTCCTTTTTGAACGTGTTGAACACAAACTAAAAAAACAAAACAAACCAACACACAACCCAAACCAACAAAACCAATAACAAAGCAATGTAATAGCACTTAGGGTAAAAAAAATAATGAAGAAGAAATATTTTTGTCTGATCCTCATTTATTTTATGTTTATGTCATTCAATGCTTATTTCATCTTCCTTCAAATGTTCCAGCATTTCTAATTTAGTCTCCCAGATAAGATTTAGACTATGGACTTTCCAACTAGATCATCCTCAGTCTAAATACAGAGATACTATGTTCCCAGAGGAATGTTTTATTTCTTGAAAGCTCTTGGCTGGATACTTGAATTAACTCTTTTACTGAGGGAAAGGACTTCAGTTTGAGATCAAAAGCTTTATCCTCAATTTTACTGGTTTTACACGTATTATTATAGTAACACTTTGTGGGCATTGAGAGTTAATATTGAGGGGAAACACAAGGCAATATGGGAGAAGCAGCTAGAGACATTAATAAATACACAAATTTTTTGGTCAAGTTTTACAAGTACAGTTGATGTAGTAGTTGTATTTCACACTGAGACAGCTCTATGCCATTCCCAAGTTGCCCAACAAGACCAATGAGGTAGCATTTAAGAACTGGAAATGCTTCTGCTGCAGAAGCATCATCAGTGTCTAGTAAAATACTCACCTAATTATACCATTAGTGGTTACTTGTCTTCAGGTCAGAGTTAAGCAATGAAGCACAGGAAGATAAATCATCAACCTTGATACCAATGACATGACTAAGTGGCTTTTAGATATCCTAGGTTGTTTTTTTAATAGAAGAAAATGCCACAATCATAAGAGTACATTACAATTGGTCTTTCTTGACTGAACTACTACCATTTGTTGTTTTGTACTTTACTTACAGTTTAAACAATGAAGGGTTTTATTAAATGACCTGCTTATTGACAAATGAATGTAATTCCCAAACTAGAGATTCAGAGCAGAACACTGGATGAATGTAGTGTCACTGTACACTTAATCTTCCTCCCAACAACATTGATAGACAGTTTGTTGTTTCAGTTGCACAGAATCTACACCAAATACGGTTACACACAGTAACCAAGTTTTCTGATCCTCCAGTGTATTTAAAAAGTTCTACCTTCACTTTATAAACACAAGATAGAATGATGTACGCTATTTACAGCTGGTAACTATTAAATGAAGTGTGAAACTTCCCTGTGAAACATGCCATGCATCATGCTAGCCTTTAATTAGTTACAAGGTCTAGTTCTCTTAGAGCTTCAGTGCAGTCTTTCAGCTCTGGCCCTCAGGACAATACTGGGACAGTTTTCAAGACTGTAACCTCAATCTGGCATGGGCTATATTTATTGTAACAAGTCACATGGGGCAGCGCAGGTCTATAGAGCAAAATACTTGGTGCTGATGAGTTGATGTCCACATCACATGTGGATCACCTCAGATTAGGTCTAGCTTGGTCTGCCGGTGATTGTAATGCTTTGGGTGCAGTCCTGGAGTGCAACTTCAGCTTCTGTTTTTCCTTCAGAGGAATCTAGCCCATGAGCCCTTAGACTGCTCTGTTACATTAACCAAAGCACATTGTAAGAAGGGACAGCTGCAAGGTTTGCTTCAAAAGTGTGTTCATGATGAAGAGTTCATGTTAACATGAACTCCCCCACAAAGTACCGTATGGATGTAAAAAGTCATCATGTGTGAATCTTGAGCAGCAGCTTAACTACATCTTGTTCATGTAAAGGTCAGCAAAAAAATGAACCCTGACTTTTTTCACAGGCAATTAATGAAAATGGTTGCTTGATTTTGTACCTATAAAGTTTCAGGAAAAAAATGCAGAATTGTTTTTCTAAATATATAACTTCTTAATAAATAAAAATTTTTACTAAATATTTTCCACTTTTAAATACTTGGCACAGAGTTGATTGACTTCTTAAGACCATTTTGACTATTTGTCAGCAGCTGTCTATGGGAAGGGTGGAGGAAGGACTCATCAATGCTGGAGCATTAGCTACCACCAGAACAGGCACAATGAGAAACTAGTCCTGAGCTGGTGGGGTGTGCTCTCAGACCCTGAGCCTGACCTGTTGTCTGACTGTCTGCACCTTCCCATGCTCCAGTGGTGGATATGCCTCACCTTGCTTTGACCATCTACACTGCAGACATTTACATCTGAGCCAGTTGTTTACACTCTTTTTATAGTTCATGGGGAGAAAAAGACACTTCTGAGGCAGGATTTACATGTCCTGTTTAGAAGTCTATGCTAATATCAGGTGACTCACTGCCTGGAAAGGAGCTATTTCTTTCCATTTCCATATTTTTCTTTTACACAGGGAGCCTAAAGGAATGTTTTAAATACAGGAGTTTATATCTTCGGTGTTTGAAAATCTTTTCTGAAGACCTGTGTATTTTGCCCAAGAAAAGTCATCTCTGAGAACCCAAAAATGTATTTACATGATTCTTACAGAAGAGTTTCAAGAGGAATTGGCTAACCAGGCATGCTCATACTGATGGATCTGGGCACATGAGGTGACACCATAATGTACCTAACATCAACCTGGTGAATTTACATACTCAGAGAATAACTTCAGGCCAAATGCTGGGCTGGGTATGGATCTGCTGCCTGGATGGACACTGTATGGAGCTGTGGTTTTAGGGGAATTCTCAGAGTCTCATCAAAAATGCTCTTCCTGCTCCCTGCTGCGTGAGGGTGGGTCTTGCAACATTTAAACTTACAATCACATTTTTTAAAAGTTTTTTTTTTTGCTTCGAGTGAGTCTTCATTCATGATTTGGATGATTCCTAGAGCTACAGTTCTGTTGTTTCTGCAACAAGCCGTGAAAAGAAATGGCTGTGCAAAATAGCACCTTGAATTCTAGACAATGGATTAATGGTTTGTTTTCTGGTTGTCTAATAGGCAGGATTAAAAGTAGAATCAAAGTTTACTTTATACCTAGTTTTGAGTATTTTTTTTCTCTAGGGAGTACACAGATTTTGCACACTTAGTTTAAAAAACAGTCTTCTGCCCGATTCTGCTGTCCACAAAAATGATAGGAATACCAGAGTTGAAGATTAGCTATTTCTATGCATTGCTAACTGAAAGGATTTTGCCAAAATTCAACAAGAGGGCTGGAACAAGGCAGAGCCTGATCGGCCCCACTTGCCTTTTGGGAACTGACATTGTATGCAAATAACTTATTTGGAAGGGCATATAAATAATTTTTTTTTTTACAGCTATGTAAAATACCTGTATCCATCTGCTGTCATTTAAGAGGAAAGGTTATGGCTCACATGTTGAGAAGGTAATGTGGCTTGGCTTTCTGATTTATAAACCATTTTTGTACCTCACGTCAAAGATGTCAGCATTTCAAAGGCTAGTGAAGTAATCACTATATATAGCTTTTTATCAGTTTTTGTAAAGTGGCTTAGAGTGAAAGGTGCTCTTAAACATGATTTCATTTTTCCTTTACTGAAGGACAAAATGAAAGACTAGGGGTTTAGAAGCAGCTGAACTTAGTCTATAGACACTTTATCAATATAAAACCATACAGTCATGATACTAGAGGACATACTAGTGGAGACTGTCCCCATTATAACAGTGTAAGAATGATAACTCCCTTTGAGGGTGCTGTATTTTTTAGTTATTTAGCATCAAGTCTATTCTCTTTAGCAAATGTTTTGTTTCACAACCCTCTCTGCTGACTTCAGTGTTCAGGCTAGTGTGGGAGAGTATTTTGCAGGCTCATCCACTTGTATTTTGGAAACACTGTATTTGATTCATAAATATACAATATCCTTCACTTAAATGTAGTATGTGTCCACCATTTTTGACTTCCAGATGCGTCTCCTTCGTACTTCAATCACATTGAGAGGCAAATTCTTATACTGTGCATTAAGAAAATCTGTCAAATTTTATGACATGTTTGGGAGAGATGTGTCACTGTCATCCTCTAGCTCTGTGCAGAAAAAGAGATGTAAGAGAATATGATACAAGACTTTGACCAGTATATAAAGGAGGGCCAAGAGCCCTACTCTTCTCCCGTGGCTTTGGCTGCCAATGGTCAAGGCAACTCAGACACAAGGCAATGGTGTGACCCTGGGTGAGGCTGCTCACAAAGGAGAGCCTTGTGAGAAAGCTGTAAGAAATCTCCTTTGGGCTCCCCAGAGGTTTTTTAAGCTCTGATATTCCTTCTCTGCCCTTCCTGGAGCTGTTTCAGCCATGCTTGTGCCCTGCCATGTACCCCTCTAGTGAAGGTTCTGATCTTCCAGCTTGACTTCCTGGCTTGACCTCAGACTTGCCTTGGCATGGTGACTTGTCTAGCAATCTTTGGGGTATGCTGACTTTGGTTGCTGCCACCAGACCTGCTCTGCTCTGCGTCATAGTTTGGCTGTGGTGGGGCTTAGTGTCCCTGCTGTTTCAAAGGTTTCAAAAACCCATTTTCCAAACAATGTTCATGTGCTGCTCCTTCCAGCAGAACAATGTTTTTCAGCTGCTAAAATCTTTTAGCATATTGGAGTTTGTTAGACATATTTGGTAATTAGAAACTGAAAATATTCTGATTCTGAAAATATCTTGCCTGGAAACCAGGCTGCCTTTCCTACATGATGGCTATCTTTCTTTTTAAAGTTTAAGCTTTTACATCTCCTGTTCACTGCTGAAACATTTATTTGAAATAAGCCACAGTTGGGGCCTTCTAAAGGTATATTCTATTAACAGGTCATTGCACACTTTATTTGGCCTCCCGATAATGCTTTCTGTCATAGTTACTGATGTGAAATGTCTTTTCTCCACCTTTATTTTTTCTCCACATAATAAAATTTGTAAAAAACTATGAGTCTTAAAGAAGTGGACACAAAGCACCCAAATTTCAAGTTCTTTTCTTTAATGATTATGTTTCTTGAAAAATTCAAACACACTTTTTCTGTAGCACCTTGTAACTCAGAACCCATTGGTAACCACTATCACTTTAATGGAAGTCAATGACTTTGTGGTTCTGTATTCTTTAATGGCTATTAATGAGCAGGCTCTTGCTGAACAGTGATTATTCAAGAGGTTTTCTTGCCTTTGTGGGTTTAATTCCCATGTTTGAATAACTTAGAAAGTCACATTTCTCACCTAAGTAGCAACAAAAACATCATCCAGAACTCATAGTGTCTTACTTCACACCATTTCAAATTAAAAAAAAAAAAATCAGCTCCATTTGAATGTCATTAGAAACTGTACTGGTGATTGCGGTTATGGAAGAGGCCCATTGGAACGTGAGTTACTTTTCCGAAATCACTGGTTGGATACACGGAGTTTCAACATCTTCTGTGTAAGAGAAGAAGAGGCACAGAGATTGACTGATGCATTTGGTTTTGCTTGGCTTTAAAGAAATGTTTACAGTAAGCATTTATTTATTTAACTAAAACCTGCAGCCTCTCAGGCTGTGCCTCTATGGTCCATTTTAGCCTGACCCTGCCAGTCCCATAATGTGTCAGATTCTGCCTGTGATGGTCAGGAGTTCACAAATAAAAAAAGTAATTTAAGATCTCCTTTATGAAAGCTTGGTCTCCAGAACTGGATTTCTTGCCTTTCAAGTTACTTGTGCAGGTAGTAGTTGTCACCAGCCCTGACATTAGCCTTCTGTACGAACTGATTAGCTACTGTTGGGTTTGAATCAGAATGAATCCTGCTCAGAGAATCATGGATGTGTTTCATCTCTCTCCCGTGTCATCTATCCTCACAAA
Source organism: Irena cyanogastra (assembly GCA_013397155.1). NCBI lineage: Eukaryota > Metazoa > Chordata > Aves > Passeriformes > Irenidae > Irena > Irena cyanogastra. The sequence continues at coordinate 580,212 of VWZV01008539.1, forward strand.
ATGGCCATTTTCATGTAAAGGTTCTTATTATCTTCCCTCCCCCCACCCATTAATTTTCTCTGTTTGCATTTCGTTAAAACTCAGCAAACTTCGGTTATGCATTTATTTATCATATTCCCACCAAAAAGTCATTGTGGTACTCACTGTAAATATATGTAAAAGATATACCCTCAATGCCCTCAAAATAGTTCTATAGAAAGGATGTGGCTAGAAGAAATAGAGAGAAGCATCAGGTTACGTTCAGTTGGTGGCCAAGCTGAAAGCGCATTGGAGGTTTCTGTCTTTTGACCTCAGCCTGCTACTCCAGCTGCAAGATTCACACAAGAGTTCAGGCATCACCTGTGCCCTCAGGACGTCACTTGGTTTTGCTTTGCTGAACTTTCTGTTAAGCTGCTGGAGAGGCAAAGTATAAATGCAGTTGGAAGTTGGTCTATTCAACACTGATGATAACTCATGCATGGCTAATTTTCCTGATGGGAGTAAAGGAGGATATCTGCTTTTAAATGAATTTTTGCTCATGGTTGAACATCAGGACATAGTCACCTATATGACTACATTCCTGATTTCTGAGACAGGTCATTGAAACAACATCTCCTCCATCTTCTGTCATGGACAGTTTTGAGAAAAAGCAAATGCAAACATGAGATAATATATTCTGCCTAAGACCTGGCTGTTTTCCCAGTGCCATTTTGCAATTGTAAAAGACCTTTTCCATAAGAGAAGTTACAGGCTTGAACGACTCATCGAGCGTTGTCTGAGTCGCATGGTTTGCCTGGGGCAGACCTTTAACATAAACACAAGCAGTAACACACAACAAGAGAGTAACACACAACAAGATCATGGAAGCACTGGTTGGACATATTTGAGCACTCTTGGAATTCCTCCTTCTAGCAATGATATTCTAAGTAATTGAGACAGCCATGAGCGAAGCAAAGAAAAACGTTATTCCTTTTAAGGAAAGCAGTTCAGACTAGCGTGAAATGGGAAGATGGGAAAGATCTGGTTGATGTCAGGAGCCTGACGAACCGGCCATCCTGCCCCTGGGGTGTGGAGCCCCGTCCTGCTGCCGAGCCGTGCGGCGCCGGCGCCGCGGGTGCAATTGCGGGCGGCGCCCTCGAGGTGGAACCTTCTCACCGAGGCTTGAAAGACATTGAACCTTCTCACCGAGGCTGAGCGGGCGCTCCGGGCGGGGAGGGTGGCCCCGCCGGGGCTGCGCTCCCGCGGCTCCGCGGGACCGGCCCGAGCGCTCCCGCCCGGCGGCGTGGGGCATCCCTGTCCCATGACCGTGTGGTGGGCAGAGCCTTTAGGAGCGGAGCAAACTTCCAGAGCCTTCCGGCGAGCTGCTCCCGGCTGTGTCCCTTATCCGGGATGGCCTCGGCTCCGCGCTGCCGAAGCCTCCCTGCTGTCGGGGATAAATGGGAACTCCGCCACCCGGCATCCGAGCTGCGAGCCAAAACCGGGGACGGGACAAAGAGCGTCGGGAATCTTACCCTGTGTCACCGATCCTGTGGCGGGGAGCACGGCTCCGCCGCCCGCGGAAGGCGGGATGGGGATGGAGGCATTAAACAGAGTGGGCCCGCGCCGGTGACCCCCTCTTTGTCCCTCTCCTTGCTCTCGCTCCCCCAGTGCCACAGCCTCAGCCTTTACCGGCTCCCTCTGCTCAGAAATCCCGCGGCGCGCGTTTGCCGGGCACCGCGCCCCGGGCGGAGCGGCTGTGCCGGGGAGGCGGTGCCGACCGCGGGCGGGCGGGCCCGGAGCCGCAGCCCGCGACCAGCCGGGGATTCACGTGGAGCCGCGCCGTGCCGTGCCGTGCTGTGCTGTGCTGTGTCCTGTCCTGTCCTGTCCTGCCGCGGAGCGTCGCCTCCTTCAGCACCAAGAACAGCTACAAGTGTGGCTACGCGCCCGCCGCGCTGAGCCGTTCCGTGCCGTGCCCACGGTTCCGTGCCGCGCCTGTCCCGGCAGAGCCGCGGTAAGCGCAGGCAGCGTCGTGCCGCTCCCGCCGGCGCCCGGGGGCTCCGAGCTGCGGGCTCCTGGCGCGGACCGCTCCTCCGGCGCGGGGGCCGGGCCGGGGGCGGGGGCTGGGTGTATTCTTGCTTGGCTGTGAACAGCTCGGCCGGCTCGGTGCGTGTGTCCGCCGCTGCGACTGAGAGGCGAGGCAGCGGAGGGTTGGTGTAGTCACGGGGGCTGAGCCACTGACCCCAAAAAGTTACCTTGTGGATTGTTTTTTTTTGTTGTTGTTGTTGTTGTTTTTTTAGGGGAGGGGAGGAGAAGTGAGGAAGGAGTCAGTGGAGCAGGTTCGGCTTGGCTGTTCGCGAGTGTTAAACAGCACGACTGAAACCGCTCTCCTGGATACCTGTCCCAGGCTGAGCTCTCGCATATTAAGCTGACGCTGCTGAGGGAAGCTGTCTGAGACGAGGCTTGTACAGAAATTACCTCATGCTATTCCCGATCGACACCGAGTATAATTCCAGGGACCTCCACAGTAACATGGATATGCAACTCTTTTCGATCAAGGTATTTGTGTATCTGTGTATGTCGTCTTTAGTTCTTATTTTAAGCAGACAGGAGAAGGCAAATAATGCGCGTTTTGCCTCAGTTAAGATTTTTGGGCTGGGAATCCCGGGCAATCCTCTCCGCCTGCTTCGTGGCGCCGGGAGCTTTTATTTTTTTGCGTTAATTATTTATCATTTTTATTGTCGATATCCTCCCCCAATCAGATCTAACGAAAGAGATCCCGGACACGGTGCCGTCACAGCAGCGAGCAAAAAGGGAGAATCGCGGAGCTCCCGAGCAGCGAGGTCTCCCCCCGGCCGTCTTAGCCGGGTCTTCTCCCACCCCCAGTGGGAGGGGGGTACAGGGGTTCCCCCGCGCCTCCCCGCTACCTTGTTCAGATTTCGCCGGCCAGGAGGGAAGAGGGGGCTTCCGCCGCTCCGGGGGCACGGGCCAGCCCTGCCCGCCGCCGCCAAGTTCTTCGGGGCCAGGGTCGGGCGAGGTGCCGGCCGCCCGCCCATACCTTGCCGGGTGGGCTCAGCTTCCTTGGCTCCGCCGGGGACACTCCCGCGTCCTTGGGGAAGGAAGGGGCAGGAGGATACCCTCCGGGGGCTTCTTCCCCCGAGGAAGAAAGCGAGGGGCTGTACTGGCACGAGGCAAGGGCTGAACTGTCCTCGGCGTGGAGCAGCATCCCCAGCGCTGGCATGTGCTGATTGCAGGAATGCGAAGTGTTGGCAGGTGAATGTATGACACAGTTAAAAGACCCAAACCAAACAAGCCAACCAACAGGAACGGCAACAAAAACCAGAGAAATAAGAAAACCAAACACAAAAACGGTACAACATAAGTCAAGTAGTAAAAATCAATCAGCGACCCAAAGTGCATGGAAATCCGGCGTTGGCATTTTGGAGTGTGCAAGCTTCGGACCTCTGGGACCAGGGATGCATTAAAAGAGACTTAGGTTTGCATCGAGGGGGGAGCAGAAGCTCATTAAAGCTGACCAGTTGATGCAGGGAGAGGAAGGAATCACCGGCGGCTGGAAATAAGAGGCGACGCTTGTTTTTGCATCGCCGCTGACGGAGGTGCAGCGCTCCCGGCCGGGGACCGGAGCTCGGAGGGAACCGGCGGAGCCCCGGCTCCAGCCGGGAGATCCGTATGTGCCCTCCGTCCCCCGCCCACGGGCCGCCTCGGCTGCCAGGCCGCGGCGGGAGGCAGCTCAAACCCGTCCTACGGCTCGCTGGAAGGAGCGAGGCTGCGAGGAGAGCCGCGACGAGGCTATGCCGGAATCCCTCCACAGCACACGCCAGCTGGGGTACGGATGAGCCTGGGAAGAGACAAAAAATAATAAATCGCTCGGCTAAGTAAAGTGGAGAACAATAGGGGGCTCCCTTCAAGGGAGAAGCGCAGCGGTGATGGGCGATGGTCACGGAGTTGCGCGGGGAGAGCCGGCTCACCCAGCCCGGGGGCGCTCCCCGGGCCCCTCCGCTGGGCGGGGCCGGCCTGGCTGCGGTCGCCCTTCCTCGGGCCGGGGAAGGTGCCGAGCACGCGATGAGCCGGGAAAGCACGGAGGAGCCGCGCGGAAAGCCGGTGCGTGGCCGGCTGCTGGCTCCCGCCGGTGTGCGCCGCAGGCAGGCGGAGAGGGGCGGAGGGGCAGAGCGCGGCGTGCGGTGCGGAGCGCTGTGCGAGGTGCGCGGGGCGCCGGGCGCGGTGCTGGGCGCGGGGGGTGCCGAGTGCGCGGGGTGCGGTGCAGGGGCCGCGGAGTTAGCTGCGGTGTGCTGTGCGGAGGGCGCGGGTGCGGTTCGCGGAGTGCTGTTCCGAGTGCTGTGCGGAACGCACGGGCGCGCCATGCGCCGGATACGGAGCGGGTTCTGGAGAGCGGGATGCGGAGCGATGCTCGCCCGGGGCACTCCCCCGGGGGACTGGCCCGCTCGCCGGGGCCGTCGCCGGGGTCGTCGCCGGGGTCGGGAGTGGACACAGTGGGGGACTTTGCTTCCGGGTGCCCCGGGACGATTTCGGCGTGCGGCTGCATTTCTGGGGGCAAAGCCGTTCTTGCAGAGCACCGGGCTGCACCAGCCGCGCCTGCTCTGGACACAGCTGTGCGGACTGGGGAGCGGGAGTCTAGTGGGAAGAGGGTCAAATGAAAGCAGAAACAACAGAGAAAGCTCTCCTAAGGTGCCTGGGAAAATCTCGATCATCATTTGCTAGATTAGAGGTGAAACCTTTTCTGAAGGTGTTAATACTGATGGGATTCATTAAGTTTTGAGTCCAACCAAGGGCAGAGGAAAATTCTCAATGTAGTTTCCTTTTAAAAAATTGTAGGCTTCTCTTAGTCTCACCCCAGCAGAAGGACCTGCGCTGGATTTTCACAGGATAGCTTGTTTGGTAAATGGATATTTGCAGGGTAGGAAGTGAAGGCAGGTGTTCTGGGGTATTTGAAAAGGGACTGATCAGGCTGAGGGTAGACATCAGACTGCACAGGGAAGAAATAGTTCCTGTAAACGAGATGCTGAGAGTGATTCGCCTTGAAGTCCTGATTATTGTGTAAAGGTTACCTCTGTGGCAGGGGCACAGCAAACCATTACAGAAGAGCCGAGGTAGATAAGACTACTTACATCAGTGAAGAATTCTCTTGCAAGTTAGGAGTTGCGATGTCAAGGCCAAAGGTTTTCCAAATTCCCTTTTGGTGTCAGCAAAACCCATTAATCTTCTATATGTGTCAGACTGCTGTGTGCAGGTGGCAACTCTTTACCTGTTCTGTGTGGAAATTCAGCTATTTGCTCGTTGTGGAATTCCGTACAGGAGAAATAAGCAACTTTTGTGAACACTGAAATGAACGTTAGCAAGAGAATTCTTTCATAGTTCAGAGATGTCAGTAGCAAAACATCAAAATAACCAAATCTGGTATTTTTATTTTCCTCCTCAGAACTCAGTAATGGAAACAGCCATTGTTTTGTTTTCATTCAGTAAAACCAGATTGGTTTTGTATTGACCGGACAATCTGTTATTTTGTGAATGGATTTTCACTCTAGAACTTCTTGTATCCTAATTCACAGAATATTTGCTTTATTTTATCTTGGTGCAGTTCCAACCATGCTTTAAATACAATTAGTATTTTGTTTAAAGTAGTAAAACAAACAGATTAGTTTTTTCGACTCAAACAAAATTTTTAACATTTTTTCTGAGGTATTTTTTCCCCTCACTTGATAATTTATTTTGTCCCTCAGTAAAGGGTTCATGTATGTCTGTCTAGCAATGTCAGCTGTAAAATGTCCATCCTGCCTATGCTACGGAGAGTAGTCCTTGCTCCTGCTGCTGTCTGTAATTGTGTGATTGTTTAAAACTGTATCTCCTGATGAACATATTGAATCTTTCTACATGTTTTCAGTGAAAACTTCAATGCCAGCTGAAGATGGCTCTTTCAGGAACCTTGTTAACAAAATAGAAACATTTCCTATATTTATTTAAGTATTTATCTGCCACTCAATCCATTATTTAGACCTTTTCATTAGCATAAAAAGGTTTCATAATGAGTCTGTCTTTTAGTGCAATGAGTCTGTGGTTGGAGTAACGACTGGTCTGGGTTCATTCTGATGCACTGGTTCTGGCAGTGGGGTACAAAAATACACAACCTTGAGTACCAAATATCTGATAAAGCTGAATGATTTTATGAAGGAACTAATTTCAGAACCAGACACTACATGCAGAAGTTTCCGTCTCCCCTGTCTTGCAGTACTCCGCCTCCTTAGGTTTAAAAATAAATATATATTCTAGCAGAACAAGTGGAGGTTTGTGCTGAAATACTGACTTTAAAAATAGCAATATGTTCTGATAATGCCAGATATTTTTAATGAAATAAACCCAAGAGAAGCATGTATTACAAGGTGGCTGGAAGAGACGCTTTGTGGTGCACTTACTCTTGGGCTGTGCAGGGGAAATATAGAATTTCTTCTCTGAACTCAAGTTTCTAGTGAACATCAACTACTATAGTTGGGAAACCTGGTAAATCAAGAATATATTTGCATTAATTCAAACTTTTATGGTCACTTGGAAAAGGACAGCATTTTACTTCAAATGAAATCTCTGCACATGAGAAAAGTTCATTCAGGCTTTATAGCCCAGAGGCCTGTGCTTTTTCACTAAAATTCATTGATAAAAATGGAATTAATTTAGATCATATGCTTTCTGGTTAGCTACACAGACTTGAAATGTTCTGTAAAAGGTAATGTTAATCAATATATAAAAAGCAGTGTGCCATGAATAAATTAGGCAGTATAATAGAAGCTTTTATTTCTTAGGTAACATTAAAAAAAGACTAAAAGGTCTTAAATTTTTAAAAAGAACACTTTAAAATTTTATTTCTGTTTTATAGACAAGCAGTGGACATTTGCAGCTGAGAAACATACTTCTTCAGGAAACCATGAAAGCTGAGGCAAAGCAATTAATGCTTATGAAGACTATAATGTTGAAAAATGCTAATTGCCAATTCATTTGATTTTCAGTCAGTTCCAGATAAAGTACTAGACTGATGATCTTGTGCTCACTGTAGCTTCTCTATTGTTGTTAGAATTTAGGTTGCAATAGCTGAATTCATCACTATTTGTTTGCATGAAGACTGACACCTGCTTTAATTTCTGGTCATTCTTTGGCTGTAAGGAATTAACCTGCCGCTGAGAAAGAGGAAAAAGCAGCATTTCTTTTCTTCAGAAATATTTTCCCTTTGTCAGTGGTGCTTTCTTGTTCTCCATATAGAGTTAAATAGGAGTAGTCTTATCTTTCATTCTCTTAGTGAATTTCTCCCTGCCTGGTTTGTACATACATGCATGGACTAATGACTTCATTGTGGAACCATAAAGCAGATTGCCTCCATACCTATTTTAGGTCTACTCTTTACTATTTTGAACCCATAACTGTGTTTTTTTCTACTAAGGCAATCAATAATTGTGGCTAGTTAGGAGTTCAATCTTTTCTCTGTAGTGTGGACCATATGAGAAATATCCCATGGGCCTGGATCAAACTGCACTGTAGTGTGAGTCAAGTTGTTCAATTTGTGAATGACTCTGAGTTTGGCTCACAGGGCTGAAGCCCAGGCAGCTTTGTAACCTGTGTGCCTAAAAAGAGCCGGGGGAGAATGATGGGATTATCACATAAAACAGCACCGATTTTTGTATGGCTTGGATTGAACCCTGAGCCAAATTCAAGCAAAACTAAATGTCAAGAGGCATGGAAAGTCCTGTGTGCTGTTCTCAATTGCAGTGGTTTTATTCATACCCATCAAATGTTTCATTTTCAGCTGATTCTAATACCAGATCGTGATGAGATAGTTTCACATTCAGTAAAAGAATTTCCATTGCGAATCTTTTTCTCAGGTCTTCAAATAGCCATCATTTGAAGACTTTACTTCAACTTTTGTGACCTTAGTGTTATCATGGAAGGAAAACATGTAAAAAAATTAATTTAAGAAGAGGATTATCAATTTAAAGCATCATCAAAGTGCATTTTGATTTTTGTTACCATATGATATATAAAAGTTTTGTGGTTTTGTCTGTAGTTGTCTTCCAGTGTGCCCATATTTTTGGTAGTAACCAGTCAGATCACTAAGGAAAAAGTAGATATTTACAGATGAGCCTGATGCCTGGATTTTCTGTACAGGCAGTGATATAGGCCCTTGTTCAGTGTGATCAATTTCATAGTAAGTAAAACTTCTGTATAGAAAAGGATAAGGTAAATTGTAACAGATATATTGAGAGACTGGTTCAGATGCAATTGCCCACAGTGTGCCTATCTAGTATCAGGTAAAATTACTTCGCCCTTTCTTCTCCTCAGAGATTTAAAAATTTATTCAGGCATGTATAATTTTGTTAAGAATTGAAATAAATAAATGCCTTCACTTGAGAATTAAAATGTGGGCAATTTGGAGATATTTATAACAGTCAGTCAGGTGTTTAGATATGTAGGCTGAAATCCTCATCTCGTTAAAATCAGTGGGATCTCTCCAAATGTCAGTGCAGGCGCAACATTGTTCCTATTTAATGTGGTCCAAATGTAAGCAGAAAACAGAGAAAATAGACCTCGTTAATGTTAAACCTCAGCTCAAGTCAAATGTTGGGAAAGGAATGTTGGATGTTCAGCTGATTTCCTAACATAATATGTTGTGCTCTTTTTACTTGAAAAGTCAGCTACCTTTTCATAAAAATAATGTAGTGTTAGACATTATCTTGAAGGAGATTTATGTATATAGTTAGGTCCCCCCAAGTGAATTCCATTGGAGAAATAATCAGTCTAACATCCAAATGAATTGAATGTGCTTGTACTGCATTGGGTAAAGGGTGTACTTAAATTCAGGTGCCCTGATTACTCCATTGTCATAAATGAGACCTCTCCAGGAGTGAGAGTGTAAGTGGTTATTGCACTTCTGTAGGCTGGAGCAGAATAATAAAGTTGAACAGAATAATGCAGGAAAACAGAGTTTGTGTGTTATGTGTTATGGATCAGGTCTGTTTCTGGGTGTCATGCAACACAAAGGTAAATATGAATTACTGTTCAGAATCTGAATACCAAGCTAAGTTTAGTTCTCCTGATTCGGCTCTTGCTCTGCTGGCATCATCAGTTTCCTGGCTTATAGTACAGTGCAGCCAGGTGTTCAAATTCACTGAAGGCCAAGATTTGCTAACTTAAAGAACATTGAAAGTAAAACCTAGGTGATGTAACCGCTATTCAAAAGTAAATACACTGTGTGACAGGTATAAAACTGCTGAAGTAAATGATATTTCTCGCTGTTTCTTAAAATTATTTTTTATTTTTTTTTCAGAAGTACCTCAGCTGTAGGGCAAAATACAAGGATATAAGCTACTGACCTCCTTTTAGCACCAGGACCAGACATACTACCCTACTCCTCACCATCAATTAAGAGCAATTGACAAACGGCCTCAGAAAAGCAGGTTAACCCATTCCATCAGTGGACATCTTTTATAAAACACATTTTATGTACTTCTGCTGAGATCTTTTTTTCTACCTACCTACCGCATGGTTCTGTATTACTTATTGGGCACTGATGATAGCCTCCAGAAAGTGCAGCTTCAAATGGTCAGCCTCATCCTTTAGCAAGAAGAAAACCTGGATACTGGATAGCAACAACGTCTTCAGAGAAAATGGTATACGAAGGCAAACGATTGGTTTCCTGCCATTGTTTCTTCCTGCTAACAGCCAAATTCTACTGGATACTCACTCTGATGCAAAGAACTCATGGTCAGGAATATGCCCACTCCATTCGACTGGATGGGGACATCATCTTGGGAGGACTGTTCCCCGTTCATGCAAAAGGGGATAGAGGGGTGCCTTGTGGGGAGCTCAAGAAGGAGAAGGGGATCCACAGACTAGAGGCAATGCTGTATGCAGTTGATCAGATTAATAAAGACCCTGATCTTCTTGCTAATATCACCTTAGGTGTCCGTATCCTTGATACGTGTTCCAGGGACACTTATGCATTGGAGCAGTCCTTAACATTTGTGCAAGCATTGATAGAAAAAGATGGTTCAGACGTCAAGTGTGCAAACGGAGACCCACCTATTTTCACTAAGCCAGACAAGATATCAGGTGTGATAGGTGCTGCAGCAAGTTCTGTGTCCATTATGGTCGCAAATATTTTAAGACTCTTTAAGGTAAGAAACATTTTCTATACTTTTTTTTTTTAATTTCAAGAACAATGAAATAAGTGAAGTGGTTGTGTTGTCATACCTTCAAAAAAAAAAAGGACACTTTTCACATTCGAAAATCTGAAATGGCTGGTTTTCCCTTTCGAAGTAAAGGGGGGAAAAATACCTAAAAGCAGTGTTTGCAGACTCTATTTTAAGGTACCAAGCACTTGTCTTAAAGTTCTGAGCAATCTGTGCACATTTTAACTCTTTAGGAATTTGTATATTTTCTTCTATACAACTCAAATTTGCTCCATGTTAAGCATTTATGCTCATCAGGACTGGGTTGGGATTAATTTCCCAAATTTCCAGGAGAATTAAAAATAAGATTTTAACACAAATTTTTTGGAGGACCAGAGAATTTCCTTACATAGAAAGATATGCCAGTAATAATCTAGTGGTATTGATGTGCATGTCTAGCCAAATGAAATGTACTGTAAAATCTTTAATTTTCTTGAAATTTTACCTCCTCCATATTTTCTGCAAGGTGATATTTTTTCCAGACTTTGTTATCACTTGGTGAGAGATTATTTTTAGGCAACTGTTCTAGTGGCATTTGTTTCCAAATACTTTATGAAGCTCAGACATTCTAGGTAATGGAAAAGTAAACTTGTCACTTGTAAATTTGCTAAGTTAGAAGGGAAGATGAACACATTCTAATCAATCAACTTGGATGGAAATGATCAGGCAGCAGATATTTAATTTTTAATCCTTTGTAATGGCAAACAGATGATGGTAAGTTGTGCACTTTTTTCTATGTGAAGAACAATTGTAACTTATGTCTGACTCTATTACTGTCCTACCACCCACTGTCCCTTTTATCCATTCAGAAATCTTGGCTTATTTCATACAACTTTACAATCACCAAAACCCACTTAAAGACCATTTCTTTGACTTTAGTGCAGAAGATTCTGGTAATTTTTAATATTGCTGTTATGTGTTTTGAAAAGTGTTGCAGTTGTTTTCTAATGGCTGTAACTGAGATTGATTAGTAGTAGAGACAGACTGGCCTTTTTTATGGTTTCTCAGCAAAGTGCATTTCAGTCATTTGAATGGAGATTTTAGTCCTTCCCTTTGGTTCTCCCTCAAAGGAAATAATGATGGATTTGCAGTTCAGTGGAGGAGCAAAGTGACTCCTGGGTTGCAGTCAGGTGCTCCTTTCAGTCTCAAAACTGATGCTCAGCTGCAGTTACTGCACAGATTTGACAGTAGGGGACTAGTTCTAGCCATATGTTTTACTTCTGAAAATTGAGTACACAAAACTGAGCTAAGACTCAGAAAATGTTCTATATGGAGAGAACCTCTGGACTTGTGCCTGGTGGGGAGGTTTATCTGTCCTGGGAGTCATCAGGCATGTTGCAGGAGGTGTCTATTTTTCAGTTCACATCGTTTTTTGAAGTTGTGTTGTCCTATTAAATAATGCATATTTATGAAATAATGATAGATGGAATGGTCACTTTAATACTCATTGTGATGCAAGGCCATGTAGACTACGACTTACCCCAGTTTTGAGTTGAACAGGGTTCTATGGACTGATTTAAGAAACTAAGCCTGCTAAGACATGCATTAACTGTGAATTAAGAGCAGTAAGAAGGAAAGAGGCCTATGAATTGTCTAAGATAGCAGCAATTTGTCTTCTGAAACCTTGACAGCTACCTCCTGATTTACATTATGCAATAAGATTGCAAATAACATTCTACTGCAGTCTTAATCAATAGAGGGTCATGTGATATCCCCTCTGGGGAAAGATCTTATTTACCCATTTAATTGATGTAACACAGCTGCTGGCAAAAGGAGGAGACATCTCTTTTAGTTTTAAATATAGATCCTGTACAAATATTCTTAATAATGTAAAAAAATGATGAATTATACCCTTTAATGTCTGATGATGGACCAGCATGTGAAATCTGTTTTTAGACTTTCCTCTCAGAAGTTAATCTCTTCACAAGTAAAGGCTTCTGGATAAGGCTCTGAGTTAGAAGTATGGTAGAAACCTCTCACTATGGTTATAGTTAAGAGGAAATTAAGTGTAATTTTCCAGAAACTTAGATGTATAATACGGTTTGGATTGTATTCAGACCAAAGACATAGGCTGAAATTCTCAGCTAATGCATCCCCACAACTTTGTAGCTGAGGACTTGGACCTTGGCCTGTGCTCAGAGAGGCTCCAGGCATGAAATTGTGTTTACTGTATTGTGGTATATGTCAAGGTGGGACCCTCAGCTGGGGTAAAGGTCTGTACTTGCATTGAAGTCACCAAACATCACCATGCAAATGCCTGTTTCCATTTTATCCAGGATGAGTGTGATTCATCCATATTTCTGTTTAAGAGTACTATTTAGAAAGTTGAACCTGTAATTTGAAGTTCAGTATTGCTTTACTACCTGCTCTGAAGTTCCTAAATGTCAAGACTATGTATTTTTGAGAACATTATTATCTGGCATAATTTTAATTTGTAATGAAATTGTGAGAAGTATATTGTATCTCTCAATGTGAATACACAAAGATAGTCTAAGAAGTGCTACTCTCAGCAGCCTGAACTTTTATGCTGCTATTTTTCTTTTTCTTGCAATTTTTTTTCTTTCTTTTATTGATTTTATGACAGAAAACATACAGGTCAATAGTTCTATCTGATGATCTGGTGGATAGCACAAACTGATAGTAAATGTATTCTTTTATCTAAGTGTTTCCATGAGAAGAGGGGAGGGAGGCCACCACAGAAAATGACCCCTATCTATAGCCTTTCTCCTGATCAAATGGCTTGCTTTGAATTCTTCTCTCTCCTTTTTTGTTCTGTGAATTTTGAGGTGCCTTGCTGCTTAAGAGGTGATTTTCCGTTGGTCTTACCCTCAGTAAGTCCAAAACATTAAGGTACAAATTTGGACAGACTAAATTTCACCCATTGATGGTTTCAGACTTTCCAGAGGGAATTTACATACAGGAAACACTGAAGCATGGAACTGTGCGATAGTGGACCTATTATTCCTTGATTATCATCAGGTTGTTGGTTTTTGCCATAATTTTAAGTTGTTTTCATCAGGAAACATCAGGAGTGGGCTGCTTCACAAAGAAAACAGAGACAGGGGACCGTAGACTAGTAGGATCTATTGAGGAGCTGGCTGTCTCAGTTAAGCAGCTCTCACTATCACAAAGGAAACCTTTATATTGACTCAATCTGTCAAAATACTACTCTTACAGCCTTCCTTATATATGTTTTACAGACATTCTATTTTCCTGTAGGGTGCATAGGCATTACTAGATGGGAACTTTTATCTGTTTTGTGTGACGCTTATGGGCATCTGGGTTGTTTCTCAGGCCCCCCAAACTTGGCCTGGAGGAAACAAGAGACTATGTAACTTAGCTCACTTCGTGTGTTATGTTCCCTGTACTCAAAGCTTCTACTTGTTTAATGTCTGAATAACTTATGTCAATGGTTAAAATCTGCTGGAGAAAGAGAGGTGTTTGTTTATGCTTGTGTCCTCACATCTAAACCCCACATACTATTTCTGAACTCCTTGGTACACTCCATCTGTCACCTTCACACATCTTCTAGCTGGTGTCACACTAGGAGCAGCCTAGGGAAAATGGTTTGCATGCAAATTGGGATGGGTGGACAGTATGCTTGGTGAATTGTGATCTCAAGCTTTTATGTACATATTTATGTACAGGTGTATAAGGCCAAATAGTCATCGACAGCTTTATTCCTTCCTTGCCTTACTTTGCCTCGCCTGGCCTTTCCTTGTCTCACCTTCTGTTTTCACCCATTTCCCAAGGCTAAATTACTTATTTCCTCTTTTTGGTTGAATTTCCTTTTTGCTGCAGAGCTGTAATCCACTTTAGCAGGTGCTCTCTGAAGGGACTAGTATTCACTTCATGCACATTTGCCTTATACATTTCATACACGTTTACCTCTATAGAAGTACAAGTACAAATGACATTATGGGGTAACACTTTCAACTTTATGGCAACCATCCAAAATGCAAGGGATAGTTTCTTTCAGTAAATCTAGAAGTGAATATATTAGTTCCACTCGCATTTTGCTTATCCACTTTGATTGTTTCATTGCCTCGTTTTGGATTTTAGTGTATATCTTTGCCTGGTAGCTTTGCACAGTTACTAGGGCTATACTTGGATGATGCTATTTTTATGCTTAGTTGCAGGTCTTTTGATGTTTGGCTGCCATTTGGCACTTGTGCTGCCTTGTGTTCTAGACCTGCACAGAGCAGCAGACAACAGACCTCACAGAAATGAGGGCATTACCATAGCAGAGAGGCTTATCTCAGTGAACTTCATAAATGCTGGGCTTTGAATTTAAATTGTGGCAATGGAGTGCATCTCATGAAAGGAATATAATGTAAATAAAACATGACAACATTTTACCACCCAATTTCAGAGACCACAAACATATTTTTGTGAGGCAACCTGAGGCATACACAGATCCTGATCTAGACTCTGTATCTACAGAAATATTTGCACCTCATGAGCATTACAGACTTCAAAGGCTCTAGGGACATACAGGAGTCAGTCTGATCCATGTGTGACTGCAGGCCCTTTCCATAATGGAAAAGCTGTATTATATACTTTAAAGAAGTAAAGAAGAGGCTCAAGAATTTTACCCAACATATTGGTATTCATTAATAAAAAAACCATGCTGCACTGATTAAAATATGTCAATTTTCTGTTCACTGTGTCCTGCTACATGTGTCAATATTTTCCACTGCATACCATTTTAAATGTGTAATAGGATGATTTTTTTTCCTGGTGGTTAAAACATATGTGGAAAATTTTGCATGAAGTGTGAAGAAAAATTTTTGTATGTAGGGAGAAGATTACTAAAACATTTTGAAATAGGTCATGAGATGAACATATTTATTTTACTTTTGTTCTAGATAATATTCACACTTTCTGAATAATTTTTAACTATAAAGGAAACCAATATGTTCCATTTAATTTTACAGTGCTTTTTTTGTAGCTTAGTACATGCATGTATCTGTTTAGTGCCTGGGCATCTTGTCTTGTTATTGGCTGGAAAATACCTTTATTGTAATTATAATTTTTTTTCATAATTGAACTTGTTTTACATAGAAGAAACATTCATCTCTCTTTATATTTCCATGGCAGTAGACACTTGATTATGCAGAAAACCCCTTCTAACTCAACCGTGACTCTTCTATCATTACCAGGTCAAATGAGTGTGGTCAAGAGAGGCAAATACCAGGTTAACACCAAGATAAAATTATAGGTACAAGAGGTACTTTGCTAGCATCAGTAATGAAACAGTTGCCAAATTTTTTAGTTGCAGCCAGAGGAAATAATAGGTTTTCAGATTCTGTGAAAACTGCTAGCACTGATTAGCATCAAATTTTATTTGTGCTAAGCTGCTTGAGGCAAGAGAGTACAGAATCAACTTGATGCATTCATTCATTATTTTACAGTATATTAGTTTCTTAAATACTCCTCTAAAAGTTTAAGAATTTTGTTTTCTCACATTCCTAGATGGAACTATAACCTGTGGTTGGAGCAAAAGGGTAATCTGTTTTTCTGTGTTATTTTCATTTGTTTGTCATTGGTTTGCTACAAGTCTTGCAAAGCATCTTCTGACCTTTTTGTTCTTCTCTTTTGTCATTTTGATTTGCTTGTGTTTAAGCACTTCACATGAACAATCAGAAGCTTGATTAACATTAGTTAAATGTTTGAGATGTCTCCACTGCTTTTGTAGGCATGTTGAAACTGTCTAAAATGTTGAGGGGTTTACGTCATTCCATAAGTACATTACATGAGCACCTTACAAACAGAGTGTAGCTGCTAAAGATCAACAATCTGATTTTCTTTCTACTTCCCTGAGGGCAGGGAATATATATCTCTATATATATCTACACATTTCTCTCACATGAAGGAAACTGCATATGCAGAGAAAATGATTTCACCCTTTCATGACTGACACAGACAATCCATGCCCATGTCACATACTCCTTTATTCCCCCAAATCATGGATCTGCATGCAAATTACCAGGAGAGAATGATTCCTGACCCATGATGACTTCTGAAGCCTGTCAGAAAATTGGGAGACTTGGCTGGCACAGGTCATGGCCGAGTTATGGACTGTCCTGACAGTCTGACAGTGGAGGCAGCTGAGCTGCTGCTGAGAGATGTGCTCTGAAATAATGTGATTTACCAGCATAGACATTGCTGCTGATCTCTCAGGACAGAGCTCCTCTGCTGATACCTCACACTGAAGAGAAGCCAAGACACTGCAAGGATCATTGATGCTTTTTCAGTGCTTTACTACAGCAATGTTATTTTTATTAGCTACAATGAGAACCAAGTTAAGATGACTTTTCCCCCTGGTGTTTAATTGTTTCAGTACAGTAGCAGTTGGGCAATATGAACAGTTCTGCATTCTGACTGTCATCAGAAACCAGGCACTATTGTGTTACAGCCAAGTGGTAGATTTTGTGTGTTTGCTTATTTCCATTCTCATTATTTTCCCTAAAGCATATTGTGCTTTTAGGATTAAACTGGTTTAGAGTGCTTCAATGTATATCCTTGTGCTTCCTAGCATTTATCAGAGAAAAGTAGTCATCAGGACAAAAGTCTTACTGGAGGACACTAATTCCACAAGAATGAATTAAACAGCCAAGAGCAAAACACTTCTCTGGGCTGGAATCTATATGTGCTCCCAGCAAGATATAATGTCCCCTATCTCTCTGACAGGACATTAAGCATTTAAGTGAGGCCTTAAATTAGGAGGCTGTTGGCCCTTGGCTGTCTGTGTCCTCAATAGAAAGAATAAAATGCTTTCAGAAGGGGACTGGATCAGGTCTATGAGTGTGGATGCATCTTTCTTGTTTTCAGAAAGATGATGGGTTGATACATGCTTGTACTTGCATCAGGTAGAACCTCTTCTCACTGGAAGGCTTTGGAAACCTTTGATGGAAGTGATAGGAGATTTTATAAGATTTCAAACACTCACAAGGGCGGTGCGAGTTTCTTAAATTCTTTCTCACTTTCCTTTGGAAGGAGTTTTACTTGTCCCATTTTCTCATTCTTTTCCAACACATTTATTTCTTTCTCTAGGTTAATTAATTAAGAGCTACTTTTTGATTGCTGTTGCCAGTATTTTTCAAGTGGCTATTTAATTCTATTTAGTCTTCAAATTCTATTTAGTCTTCAAAGAAAATTTTTCTCAGACATGCTGAATAAACAAGACTCTGTCTGAGTCTTGGTTTCTGCAGGTTGTGAGGATGGGTGTGTCAGCAGGAGGAAGAGCTGTAAATTAGGAAACTTATGAGAGGGATCTATCTATGGGGATAACAGGAAAAAAGGGAAATGCTTGTTGAAAGGCTGAACTTTAAAGGGACAAGAGTCTCTATCTTTTTTTACCTCCCTGGAGGATTTCTTGTCTGGCACTTCAGATAGATACTGGGCTCCAGCTCTTCTCTGAAGTAAACTATTTCTGATAGCGATGCTGAGATATTCCATGGTATTGTGAGATCTCTCGTCCTATTGTATTTCTTTTACAGCTTGAGGCTGTAGGACACAAGCAAAAGTGACTTTTTATAAGCAAAAGTGATTTCTCTGAGCTGAAATAATTGATCTTTTGAGTTTTGGCTTATGTTATTTTCACTAAATGCCCCCAGCATTTAGTTATGTAGCAATGGTATTTGTAGAGGCTGAATCTCTATTCCTTCTTCACTAGTGCATTTTGCACATAGCTCTTCTACAAATTGGAAAGTAGTAAAAGTACGATAGCTCATTTTGGGTATCATTCTATGAAAAGTGCCTAACATTTTCCATAAGATTTTTACTTTGAGAGCGGCTCTGTTACATTTAAAATGCCGTTGCAATTGTCTTCCAGGCAATTTTGTTAAGCAACTTCACTGCATTACAGGAACACTGATCCCCTAAAGTGATGGTTACTCTTATTCAGATAAAATTTCTTTGTTTTTTGCTTGCAAAGTGATGTGAAATATTAAGGCCTTAGTGAAAACTTATGACCACAGTTTTACTTCGGCAATTCATTGGAGCAGCTATCGATCCTACAATGGTTCTCTAGGCCTGACATTTTGGAAACAAAGCCCAGGAAATGAACTGAAGAAAGGGCTGGTTTTCTTGCCATTCTGGTTCCATGTGTATACTGAAAATGTCCTAGAAGAGCTGACTTCCTTGAGGGCTGCCATCTAGACAGGAACTTGCCAGTCTAGAAGGTGTGTGGTATGAATGTAGGTGAGCTTGCAGGAGGTCTCCAGACTGACCTGTCTGTGTGGATCATATGTACATGGACTATTAAATAAAGTGGAGCCTGTTCAAATTCAGCACTATATTAAGACAATACCTATTGGCTAATAACAAAAGGGAGAGAATATATAGCATATATATGTGTGCTTTTGTAAAGGATGTTTGCTATGTTATTATATTACTGTAAATTCATTGGCTGTGAACCACATAGTCCAGACAACCTCTCAAGACAGTGCTGTGGGAGTAGAAAATATATCTTGGCAATCTGAGACAGGAACAAATTCATCATTAGGAGCAACATAAAAAAACCTGGGGAATTCAGACTGTGCTCACTGCTATGGTGTCTGGGACCAAACCAAAACCACAGAAAGAGACAAATAGGCTGTCAGGGCTGGTATCATACACTGAATAGAAAGTGCAAAGGCCTTGAAATCCCAAGACTGTGGATGTCTTGCTGCAGGGGCATGACTTGTTTTAGGATTCAAATTTCTGGCTTCTTCTGTGTTCATGAGACGCACACAAGTAGTGTCAGCAGCTATGTTTTTCTGTAGCTGGCTGGACAGGACCTACTTGTTGAATTCTGTTTACTCAAAAGGGAAACAGAGTCTGATTTTTGTGTGACTTTTAGTCTTGCTTATGTGAGGAAGAATCCCTGGAGAACAATGAATTCCAGGGAAGGCAGTGAATTATACCACTCTTAAACTGGATTTATCCAGAGGCAAATAATGTCCTATGTCCATTAAAATATTGTGTCATCACTGTTAATAGGCTTTGTACTTGAGTAGGGTTTGTCCAGCAGGCACATAAAAAAAGTGAACATGGGTCCTCTCTTGTTTTATGCAATTTTCAGATATGATCATGTTGATGCACTATTGGTAGCAGTCTGAAAATAGATAGGAATATGTTCAATTAAAAGAGATTTTTCTTTTTTTTATATGGCACAATAATGATCTTGGGGGAGCTGTCAATTTGATCTCCACAGACATGCCTCTCCAAATAATAAATTTATTCTTTGGATAAACTAAAAACCTAAAGCTCAAAATTCCACTTGTAAAAAGGAGTTAGTAGAGCACAGACATTTATAGCTAGAGCTAGGATATTGTTTCAGGAATGAAAATATGGTCTGATTATTAGAAAAAAACATTTCCAAGAAGTACTCTCTTATATGTTGTCTAAAGTTTAATCCAGTTGTGTATGATGAGAAAAGTACCAAATTTTCTACTTTCTATCTTTCTGAAAATTAGACTGGATAGAAGTATAAAATATACATTTTTATACTAGTAGGAAAATGATCTACTAAAGTAGCCAGTGTTTTCAACTCCTAAATTTGATGGTTCTGCTTGCCATCTTTTGCACAACAAAGCACAGGATTTAAAAGTTACCAGTTGCTATATTTGCTTTCCAAAGTGTGGAGAAAACATGTATTGTCCTGAGGATTAAAGGGCTGATTCTCTTTGTGCTCAGTTCAGGCAGAACTGAAGTGTTTGTAATGAAAGTAAAAGCTATTAAAAAGCATGAAACATGAAAGAAAAATAACGTGTTTATGTCTTCTTTGTTAGATAGGATTTGATGATGCCCTTAGAAAGTTTTAAGTGTAAGCATTTGTCTTATAGCAGCATTTCTTTTGTGCATATTGCAAACACTTCCACTTGCAAAACCCGAGTGCAGTCAGAGCTGTTGCTTCAACCCACTGGGAACTGTTTTGCCAAATATCATCTGAACAACAAAAACTCGTCATCTGTGAGCTAGTTCATGTCTCCAGTACTAACTAAACAACATTTTGGAAATTGGATGTGTAGGATATTAGAAAATGCAAAGAAAAAAATTATTTCTACTGCTAGTTTTGGTGACTGGAATAAGACAGGAAGGTAGCTGTGCTGTATATGGGAGCATGAAAAGCTTGCAGTTGGAACAGATGCTGAGAGTGCCCTGTGACTCAAGGTATGATTTCCTGCCATTCCTGCCAAGTTCCAAAGCTTATGGGTTTTTTTCCCTCTCCTTATTTCTATTTTTGTGCTGAATAGCAAAGAACTTGTGCTTTGGGAATGAAGATTCACCATTCTAGTTATACTTATTTTGTTGTGTGTTTGCATGCACATGAAATAATTATTCTGGCCTGCAGGAAAGAATGAGAGTAAAGATGTAAAAAGCTGATGAGAATGCAGGGTATTTTTGGTATGGATCACATAATCACTTGGCTCAATGGCAAGCTGCAGAGCTCTGTGTGAGTGTGACAGACTTCCCTTGCTGTGTGGTAGTGCTCGCTGGAGCCTTACGTCCTTTGTCTTGCCTCAGTACAGTTTTTCTCTGTGACCTTGGACAAGTCACAAGCAGCGAGTCCCCAGCCTGAGGGATGTTTCTGTGGAGCTGGGTGCCCCGGGGCTCTGGGGGACTGATGGCCAGGGCTCACTGCCCCTGCTTGCCTTCAGAGCACTTCTGTGGCTGAAGGGATTTGTGAATAGAAAGGCTCCTTGATAATCAGATATAAGAGTAAGGGGTGGGAGCGTATAAGTACTTCAGATATCTAGTCCTTAACCAGGGATTCCTTGTATCCTCTTACATAGTTCTCTCCCCTGGGTTTTGCTATGAAAGGAGATTATCCAACTCACAGTATGATTTAAATATGCAAGTCATCAGTCTCAGGAGCAAGTGGTGAAGCCTGCCTGACCTGTAATCAGAGGCTGTACATCCCCCTTAGGAAACCATGGCAGTCAAAGAAAGAGAGCCCCTGAGTCAGGAAAAGGTATTTGGATTATTGCCCAATAATATTAAAATCGTTAATATTCATATCTGCAACCTGTATTAGAGTGATTGGGAAAAAATGAATGTCTGTCATTCTTATGACAAAGCATGAAATTAAGTAGTGTGGGATTAAAGAAAATTAAGATAGGTGTGTGTGCAAATGTGTGTTCTACAAAGATGAGAGGACTTCTTATGTTCTTAAATGTTTGAGAAGAGAAACAATCAAAACAGTTTTGTAAAAGACTTGCTAGCTGAACATTATGCCAGTAAGTTTCTTGATGTCACAGGAACCCTTTTTTTTTCTCCATTTTTCATGTTGATTTAATTAGAAGTTTGTTTGCTTATCTCTAAATTGAGTAAAAATCCCTAAGAATAGGCAATTTCTGGCGGCTCTGCGGTGAATAACTGCCTCATCTATTTACCAGGAGCTACGAGGAGATTCCACACCTTTTAGAAAAGGTGATTCCTAATTTTAAATTTCCTGCTTTTCAGTTGTTTTTAATCTACCCAAAACATGAATGCAATATTGTGAGCAAGGCTCTGCAAATAATTATGTAGTTTGACAGCTGAACTGAAAATAAACATTCATTTTATCCTGAACCAAAATGATCACGTTTTAGTGAAACTTGGGGGCTTCTTTTTTTTGGGTTGGGTTTTTGTTTCTTTTTTTGTTTGTTTTCTTTCTATTTTGGAGATTTTATAATGAAAAATAAAAGTGATAGGTTTGAAATGTCAGTCTTAGGTACCATTCATTAAGTGCTGGTGCCTCTCTTACCCCACTGTCTACTCATGACTTAAACACAATTCTTGGGCAAGTTCTTTTGGATTCAGAGAAGGAAATCAAATATAGCTTAGGAGATGGCATAGCTCAACTCCAATCCCCATAGACACAGACAAGACTGCTTTGTGGTAAAATCATGAGTCTGGACACAGAGGGTGAGAACTCTGCAGAAACAGGGCTGCCTAGCCATGCTGTATGCAGTGAACTTCCACCCTGTGACTTTTCTTTTTGCCAGAACAGGTCTTATCTTACCAGTCTGCTGTGTGCAGGACTTTCCCTGGAGAACTCTAATCTCAGAGCTGTTTGTTAAAACAGGTCTCTAATGGTGCATCTTCTTGAAAACTCTTGCCTGCTCTTTTACCTCTAGACAGCTGGATGCATGTGAATGTTGCTGTCGCCAGATACTGTCTATTCACTGATGATAAGCTTTCACAATGGGAAAATTTTACTTCATCCATGCTAAAATTCATTAAATGTTCATTAGAATAATGATTTGAACTTAGCTATTCCCATTCCTCACTGAATACTGGACTATACAGTGAATTACTCTCAGGCGGGTCCAATGGAAGTTTAATTGTTTGTGAAAACATGAACAGCTTCAGCAGGAGAGACTTTCATGTCCAAACCCCCTATAACTCAATGGTTAGTTGTTCCCAGTTGAGTACTTTAACCACCAGGCTATTAAGTATAATTCAGGCAGCTACTGCAGCCTCATTTTTCCTTTTGGAGCATACTAGTGCATTGAGAGGATAAAGTATGAAAAAATATGACAGGTACATGATGACAGAGACCAGAACCAAAGGAAAACCTTTTAAGAAGTCCTGATAAATGCCATGGGGAGACCTAAGAGTAAAGCACATTTGAATATGAAACATTCCTTTATATGCTTTAGCCATGGATTGCCAAGATTTTTCTTAAAGACTAAGCTTGAAAGTCTTGGCCAGAGCAGTAACACAAAATTCATCTCACCCCCATCTTCAGCTGCCTAGCTGAACATAGATCTCAAGGACAGACCCTTGTATTTGTATGAATGACTGAATGAATTGTCCCACATGAGTCTGAAGTGGACTTCTGGAAGTGCCTATGGATATTTGCTAGTCATAGACGAAGAGGCAGTGATTTTCAAAGCCTGGGGGTTTCTAACCACCTGCTGCCATACAGGATGGCCTCCTAGCCATCTCAGTTCTGAACTGTCTAAATGCCAGGCAGCTCCTTCAGCATTTAGGGCTGATATCTCTGCAGCGCAAAACCCTTGCCATGTCTTATTTACTTACTCTCATAAAATGTAGATGGTTTTCGTTCTTGGCCAACAGGCTTGTAATTACTTTTGATTTGTTTTACATGTAGGACTTTATAGAAGGAGTGGAGAAATTTTTGTTTTGAATAGAGAACATTGGAGGACACTCCCACAGCAGCTATTGACAATGATATTTGTCATTCTTTCATTCTTCAGACTGTTGTGAATATTTAAGCTACTACAGTTATTTAGGGAGACTGATTCATAATAATAAATAATGCATTTAAATTCACAGTTCCTATTTGCAGCAGCGCTCCAGATTCCTCCCTGTAATACACTACAGACCATTCAAATATTAAAGCACACAGAAAATGAATCATAAAAATAATGCAAAATAGAAAAATAAAACAAATAACTGGACTATGATGGAAGTTTTTTTTTCCCCCGAATTTAGCATACTTTCTAAACACTGATGTGGCATTCCTTAACTGAAGGCTTAGGATGTGGAGAGGTCAGGAGGAGGCAAGAGCAGCATACAGACAATATTTCTGCAAGACCTAATTAAATAATACAGCAGTAGAATTTGTTTGGGACATTTTTCAGATCCACTGACTGAAAAATAATGAAGTTATGGAGTTGGATGTCTATATGAATATTCCTGATTTTATTAAAAGATTCTGTTCTAAACACTAAGGGGGAAAAAAAAGAAAAACGTTATACACATACTTATTCCCACTTTGTGAGAGCTGAATTCTGCTCTATCTGCACCATATCACATGCCAAGGAGAACAAAAAGTGGTGGCAGGAGCCTGAGAACTGAATGCAGGCAATGCTCTGCAGTGCCAGCTGCCACCCCTGGGCACTGCACCAGGACACCTGGGGACATGAGGAATGCAGTATCACTAGATTGAAGTTGCTATACATTTGGACAAGTAGAGCTGCCCTGTTCCTCAAACCACCTTATGCACATGCTAATATTAACATCTATTTTTACTGGCAATGTATCAAATAGGGTCCTTGCTTTGGTTTACAAAAACCAGCCATGTGTGATCTTTGATGTGCTGCAGCAGCCTACCCTTACCCAATGAGTTAAAAATCATCCACCCTGCCTCCAGTGGCAGGTTGTCCTTTGTGCCAGGAAAGCCTGTGGCAGCTGAGCACTGGCTTTGCAGGACACACATCTCAGTACCCTGGGCCAAGGGTTCTCTTGTGGGTACAGGCTCAGTTTCCATCCGCTGCAATGGGAATGTCTGAAGCTGGTGTGAAGGCATGAAATGACTCACTGAAATTTAGTGCAAAATGGTATGTGATGTTTTCTCTTCCTTTGGTTACTGCTGGAAAGCATTACAGAATGTTGTAAGTTAAGAAATATTTTCTGTTGCCTTAGGAAAAAGTGAAAGGAATACTTTGGTCTTTTCGTCACACTGGCCAGTGTAGCACTTTGGCATGGATGATGATCATAGGAATGACTTAAAATTCTCTCTAACAAACCTTGATAATAATACTGCAAAATGCAAAATGTTGCTAGACCTGTCCTAGAAAATCTTAAGAGCATTTAATAAATTCTTAAGCAAAGGATTATCAAGTAAGCACCAGTAGAAAAGCAAAGTTAGTAAAATTCTGCTGCTGATATAAGCGAAAGTAACATTATTTCTATGTATCCTTGATCATTTTACAGTGCTACGTTTGGGGTTTTTTTTGAAAATGATTTAACTTGCTGCAGATGATGTCTGAACTGGCCATCTATCACTCCACAGTTTGTCTGCAGTGCTTAGGAATTTAACACACAGAATGACAAGTGTAATTACATGCTTGTGAAACATATGCTGTAATTTATGGATATGAAGCAAGTATAAACAAGAGATCAAGTCCTAGTGTAAGCAGTCATCCAAGAAATCGTCTTGACATTTATTTCATTAAAATCTTTCTTTCAGTATGACAGTCAGAATGTACCTGAGCTGCACTCACAGCACATCTGTAGATACTTTCCAATTACTACATGTTTGCAAAGCAAAGGATCAGATATGTGCATGCAACTAACATTTAATTTTTGGTTGCATTTCGCACCCCTGGTTATGTAGGTGTTTATCATACTTAATGATATCCCTTATTATTATCACCATCATCACTATTATTATTATTATTATTATTATTATTATTATTATTAATGTCCCACAGGTGATTAATATACAGAACTTAAATAGCAACAGCCCTTTTCACCTGTTTACACTGTGTGCTAGCATTCACTGCAATTTAAATTAGAAAACTGAGTAAAAAAGGCTCAAGCCCTAGAGAGATGGTGGTTTGTTCACATGAGATCCTGCTAGGAAGAGAAGCAGAAAAAGAGGAGTGAGAAGTGCTGGGTGAGATGTCCCCAAGATATTGGTGCTGTATATGTTAGCATACTCACAGGTGTGAGCATGGGAGCAGGCTGGGCTCCCAGAATCCCAGCTGGGGTCTCCCACACCCTCTGGCTGACTGCAGTGCTTAGAAGGCAGTGGGGTTGCTAATATTGTGTAGATTGTAAAATTGATTTTTATTTCCTGTTGTCAGGAAATGTCTTTATCTGCCTTATCCCGCCTGCTAAGTGGTGCTTTATTCCAGAAGCACTGCCAGGCAACTAGAATAAGCCAATATTTTGAAAAGGAGGGAAAAAGAAGGCGAATCTGGCAACCAGTCCCTGCCAGAGGCAAAATAACATAACTGATACAAACCAGTATTAATGTACAATGAAGTATCTTGAATGCCAGCCCACATAGAGGGATGGAAAATAGGTCTTGCCAAATAAATTTGAATGTCTTTTTAGCAAGACTTTGAGCTGTAAAGATAATAACATTGACTTCTGTAAATCTCAGAATCATGTGTCATTCTGTGAAGTACCTTAAGCATACTTTATTTAATAAGACTATCATAATTATATATTCAATATTTTCAATTTGATTTCTTTACATTGATAGTAAACTAGGTAGCTTGGGGTTTATGCTCAGGGATGGGAAGGAAAGTCCTTAGGGAAAAGTCCTTCTCTGCTAGCTACTGCTGGTACTGCTGTTATGTCAATGCCTGTTTCTGTTAAGGAAATATTTTCTTGCCAGGTTGCCAGTGCTCCTCTACAGCCACTCTGGGCACTCCTTTCCTGATTATGAGCCAGAAACTGAAGGGTTGTTGCAGCCAGTTTTCCTTGAACCTTTTTACTTATCCAGCTTGTTTCTAAGGTTTTCAAGGAATATCTGTGAGACATAAGCCGAGCATACTGGTAGGAGCTGAAATCTCTTATTAGCCAGAAGGTCTCTGATGGCCTTCAAGTGAGATGAGCGATTGGGAGGAAGAAAGAGAGAACATGTGAAAGGCAAGGAAATGAAACTGTGTCAGGGAGGAAACCTGCAAAGAAAATTGCAGTGAATATACCTGGTCTCTGTTGGTTATGCTATCTTACATTCCTGCCATCAGCTTAGCAAGATGATACCAGTTGAATCATTTGAATGTATTGTTTTCCTCTTAGTTCAGTCACCCGAGCTATTTCAAGGTATGCACACTGAGATGAAAGAAATAGACTTGTGGGTAAAGATTATTCATGTTATGTATCCTGCAGTATAAAATTCTGTCTCTATAACTAAAACCGGAAGTAATTTAGCAAATACTGGCTTGATCCAGAAGTTGTTGCTAAAATTGTCCTGTAGCAAGTCTTATCAAATCATGATGATTTATCATGAGATGAGGAGAACAGCTACTGCTTAGTTTGTGCTTTAATCCTAATGATCAATTGTACATGCAA
The DNA here is from genome assembly GCA_013397155.1 of Irena cyanogastra. Classification (NCBI taxonomy): domain Eukaryota; kingdom Metazoa; phylum Chordata; class Aves; order Passeriformes; family Irenidae; genus Irena; species Irena cyanogastra. The sequence continues at coordinate 607,163 of VWZV01008539.1, forward strand.
AGTTGTAAAAGAGTAGTCTGGAAGAATATTTGAAAATTAGTCATAGAATCACAGAATATATTATTGAAATTCAATGGATAGAAGGCAAAATTGTCAAGGCATGGTACTATCAGGGCACTGCTATTGCAGCAGGAGGCTGAGGACAGAAGACACATCTGTTTCAGCCTGCAGCCACCATGTGAGCAGTACTAACTTACTACTGCAGTCTTGTGGCCTGCAGGGTCCTGAGCCAGAGGACTATTTAAAAGATTAATTGGCTGGAAAGCATTCGGCACCTGAAATGTATCTCTGTTGCTTGACTTTCGGATAGATAGAGTCTCAAGCTTCTTCACACTTGAAATGTCTTTTCGGGCTGGAAACAATACATTTTCTCAAACAGACAGAAAGTATGCTTGCTTATATTATATAATCGTTTATTAGTCTTGAACAGATGTACTAGGTATCAGAAAGTTATTTGCCCTGAAATTTACTGCATTTATTCAATGTTTTCAAGAATGCAGTTATTCCTGAAAAGGCTATTTACATTTCATTTCATTATTCATTTCACCTGGGAGGTTTCTGGTACATGCAGGGTGATGGGAAGATAGGAGATTGTTTGCAAAAATCATAGTCCCTCTGCAACTTAGTTTTGCAAAGGAACAAGTACTAGTAATGTGGCTGTCTTAGTCTATTCCCCATAAGGTAATAATATCAGCCCTTTTACAGTATCATGAACCTTATTGAAACAAACAGAATTTGCTTTGGGAATCTCTAGCTTTAACAGGGCCTACTCGTTATTCTTTAGCTGTTCTCCTAAAAGCTGTTGGGCTTTAAAGTACTTTGCATCACTCTGGAATTGGCTGCAGAGCAATTGAGCATGGTGTAATTTGCCACCAGGCTCATTACTCTTTTGGCTCTTCAAGATCTTTCTCAGCTACACCTGTGGTGTGTCTCAGTAACACTTTTAAGAAGTCCATGTCACGAGTCCTGGATTCATCTGTAGGTGCCACAGTTTGGGTCTCACTGTGACCAAGAGCATGACAGCAATCCAGTGATTGTGCTCAGAACATCATCCTGTATTTCAGAAGGCTCAGAGGCACTGGTGTATGATAGGCTTTTAAATCTCTTTTGTTCAGATAAAACAATGTTTAGGCTTCTTTAAACATTGAAGCTGTTAGGTAAGGAGGAGATTGGTCACAGACAAGTATTTCTGTGTGCTGGGGGACCAGCTTTTGGTCTTGTGCAAATCTTGGCAGTCAAAAATTTCCAGACTCGTTGTTCCAAAAAGTAAAGAAGCTAGGAATTAAATTTGAATTAAAAAATCAAATACATACTGTAATATTCATTCAAATTTGCTCTTGTACTCTTTACTAAGAAAGCACAAAACACTGTTCTGTTTAACTTTTCTCATAAGCCAAGGAAACACATAAATCTTTATTACCTCTGTACCAACTTTTCCTATCTCTGATCTTCTGTATGGCTTTTAATGTTTGCTTGCTTCATAGGACCCATTTGAATAGCTTGAGTAGCAGAACCTCACATGTGATTTATTTTTTTTAAGTTTTAAAAGTGATCCAAACAAGTACTGTCTGTTTAGTTTGCTCATGGAAATTTATACATGAATGGAAAAGAGAAATTTCAATGTATGTGACTAATAAATTAGCAGTCTGTGGTCCAGAGAGAAATGGAAAATTGCAGTATTAAATCAATTTTATGTGATAACATAACAAAACAACAGATTGTTTGGGGTACTTGAGGTAACCACTTTTCCCTGATAATATATGATTTTCAGTAGCATGGAGCAACACATTCTTCATCAAGTTTATAGTGAAAATTTCTGACAGTGGCAGGTGAGGAATTAGTTTTGAGGATGATGTCCTTCTGGTGGCTCATGCTGAGAATGATATTATTTATATTAACTGGCAAAATAGCCTGGCAGCGCACAGGCAATTACCTCAATTTTATGTTTAGTGCTCTTCTCATAAATCTGTGTAATGATGGCATCTCTGTTATGAGCTTACATTAACTTACTGGTTACAGTAATTCTATTGAAACAAGTAAATGTCCACTCTGTGATGAAGGTAGTACAATTATGGTATTCCAAATAAACAATGTCTTGAGCTATATATATAAGAAGAACAGATCAGGGCTTTATGAAAGGACACATTAATTGCACAATTAGGTAGAGTTTTGGTAGTGATTTTCCTTGCATATGTGTGAATTTTGTTCTCTGTAAGGATTTTTTTCTCAAGAAGGCAAAGTCTTAATTGTTAATTTCTTTTTTTTTTGGCTACATCCTGTCCTCCAAGGTTGTGTTTAAAGTCATTAATGGAGGTGAAGCAAAATGTAGTGTATGTCCCCTTGGTATTACCAAAACCACTTTATTGCCCATAATAGCTTAGTCTGAGATGATCTGTTGAGATGCAAAGGCAGAAGACGTGCTGATTATCTTGCTCTTTCATGAGGTATTTGTTACTGACCAATGCCAAAGACCTCTAGTTTGTCACAATATGCCACTGTAAGAGGAACTGCAGATCTTTTGTGGGTGATTTGTGTTTGGTATGAAGCTGGAATGAATTTTTGAGAGTTGGTATCCAAAGTGTTAGACTAAGTAGTTACTGGAGTCTTACTCAAGTAAAATTAACTTTGTGCTTTGTCAGCTAATACATGTATTCTTTTCTTACAATATATTGAAATAGTTCCTTGGGCATCATGGCAAGATGGGAAATGGGTATCCTTGTATCCTTTCAAATATTCCTGTATTAGTTAATAGAGAGGAACTTTAGCTTCAGTTGTCTTAGGGGAAAAGTTAAGTTTCAAAATATTTTCTTCTTCCATGGACACGAGAAATTTATCTTAATGTGCTGACCTTGGCTGTGCACACTTAAAGCAGATCCATTAAAGTAAAATTAACTTATGAATTACCCAATCTGATAGACTACCTGACCTGCTAAGTACCTGCAAAAAATTCGTTCAGGTATTTTTTTGTCCAGAGTGCTTTATTATCTAGTGTTGAGTGCTTCATTGTCTGATGATAACTGCTTCAATATCTGATGATAACTGCTTGGGCTGAGATGTCAAAAGATTCTTAACAGAAAACATTAGAAAAATTCAGAAATCATCAGCTGCAGGCAATTGACCTACAATTCAAATTTGGCCAAAACCACTGCAAAATGAAGCAATGAAGTCAGATTTGCCACAGGCAGGGAGTGAGATAGACTACTTGAAGACCCTCTCCTAGACTTCAAAATAGTGATGGTCATTTACTTGTGAGTCCTTCTGAGTAGATGGTTTCTGTGCTCTTGAGACAAATTTTTAAGTGTGGCATTTGAGCAATACTGCAGTTCATGTGTTACTATCAATGGGAAAGGTTTGGAGTTGCACACTTTTAATAAACAAACCCGTTTTTTCCTTGGCAACGTCCTCAGGTACATTTCTGCTTTCACTGCTTAGTAACAGCCCTATTAGGATGAACTTCTGGCTTGATGCAGTAAGGGCATTTGGTGTGGCTGGGAATGCTCTGTCATCACCAAGGGTTATGCTAAAGGGGTTGGCAGCTCTGGAAGTAGTGTGGGAGCCTCAGGTAGTCAAACACATGAAAGGAGTTTGAAAGTTTTTGTTTTCATCTTCTCTCAGTCTTATTGTTCATTATATACAATGACATGGTGGCTTTGGACAAGGTACAAACCAAAGATGCTGCCCTCTTTTAGAGGAACGGGTACTAATAGGGATTTTGGCTATAACATGGGCCCAGGACTGAAATTCTAGCTGTTATCATTCACTTTCTGGCTGGCAGCTGGCAGATGAGTGATTGTCACAGGACCATGCTGAAGGATATCTATTTTCTGGGCGAGGTAGCTTCAAGCATGGAGAGGGGTGAGAGAAGATGAAAATAGTGACATTGGTGTAGCAGTAAAGAAGAGGGAATAAATTTAAATCCACACATCTTAGGAAACAGAGGATAATTTTTGATTTACTCCTGTCTGATAATAACAATAACAATAATAACAACAATAACAATAATAATAATAATATGGCTGCAATTTCAATGGGAGAAGTGTCACTGTGTCAAATGACAAAGCTTAGAAATTGAAGTTACTGCTGTCTTTGACATGAGTAAAGTTTTTTTTCTTAAAGGGTACCCTTTAGAAAATAGAATTTATCTCTGCCAAAGCAGAAAAGCAGATTTAATATCCTACAGCATTCAGAGACAGTGTGAGGTTATTACAATAACTTGTTTATCATTTCATCAAGAAATGTTATTCACTGAACTGTCTGGGCCTCTTCTTGTCAAAGGAATTTGTCTCTGAAATAGAAGCACAATGGAACTCCGCAACCTCTGCTTTATGCAATGTCTGGTTCTTGTCAGGTTTTATTTCTGTTATGCTTTTCTCTCTAATCAAATGAAAAACTCTTCCTACCCTAGGATATCCTTTCCCCTAAAAGATCACTTGATAACCTTAAACCTTCCATGTTAGTCAAATGGTTTGCACCTGCATTACTACATGCAGTTTGAAAAGTTACTGCATTTTCTACTATTGATGTGCTTAAAGTCTGCCAGTCTCACAAATGAAGTTGTTTTTAAACTTTTTTTTCCTTTTTTTGACAATCATGTTTTCTGGGAAGCACCAATACAAAGACAAAATAAAGGGAAAAGTAGATTGTAGGCAAGTGTTCTTTGACTTAAGATATTGTGCAAGACAGGGATAATAGTATGTGTTACTAAATTCCTGTAAATCCCTGACATCTATATGGGAGCTATATTAAATTGCATTAGCATCATTATTACCTTCACCCTTGCCAACATGTCTGTGATTGCTGCAGCACACAGTACAGACTGGAGACAGACAGTACTAAGAAACAATAAGTAAAAGGTGAAATAAAAAGAGAGTATTGTCTGGAGTAGTGGTTGCCAAGCTGGAGGAGGGAGTGCTTTTGAGCTGAGGATGGCATTGAAAGATAAGCAGGTGAACCTTCACACATGAAAAGTAGAGCAAGAAACGTATTCCTTCCAAATAGCATAATTGCTTCCAATTTTCAAATCTGTGAGATCCTAAAAAATGATCTGAAGTGGAAAAAGTAGAGAATTGGAAGGGGTAGCTATGCAGTTTGACTCTCAGAAATGACTCAGAGTTATACAAGGTTTTCCAGAAGAAACTAAGATAACTTGAAAAATTGATTAGAGACAAAGGGAGCTAAAAAATAAATAGGACTAAACGTGACCTGAAAAGACTCAGGGGATTGAACCCCTTTCTTCATATTGCTTTTAGCAAGAAATGGAAAGAAAAGGAAGACTTGGCAATTAGAAGACATTTGAGATCATATAACAACAGCTACTGATTAAAAAAACAGATTTGGGAATACTTGGAGAATACAGAGACAAATCAATCATTACAGATGATCCTTAATCACTGAGACTCTCTAGATGTCTGATCACTTACAAAGATCAGTAGCAACAGGGATGGCACCAGAGACTCAGGAAAAGAAAAGGCATTGCCCAGTACCAGGACAGAAAAAAGGGGATGAGTGACAATAGCAACAACTATCCAGTAAGGGCAGCAAATAGATAAAATGATAGAAAATGTGATAAAGTTATAGAAAAGAACAGGGTGATTTCATTGTGCTCTCATGAAAGGATCACAACAGAGGATAGAGACAGTAGTTTATGTCAAGATTTTTATGATCTTTCACCTATATTTTTCTTACTATGTGAACAAATTAGAGCAACATTTCTAAGGTGAACAGCAGAAATTATTGTGGTCTGGAGAAATCATTGTTAGGAAACATTTAAAGGGCTAAAGTAGTATGGCAATTATACAGTGACTGAGAGAAGAAAATGAAGCAAAAAATGACTACTTAGAAAATTTGAACACTGAGATGAAAGAAGAACAGAGGTATGTCACCTTATAGGAGCTTATAAGGTCATAAGACATTACCATGAGTCTTTATCCTGGCTGAGAAACAGGTAAGGAAATTCCATAAATCTCAGCCATCCCTACTTTCAGTAGGTCAGATCTGTCAACATTTAGTTCAGCTTAACCAGAAAATAATATCATAGACCTCTGGAAATCAGGATTAAGCATAAATCTTGATGGTGAATGAAACTGGATGATCTTGCTCCTTGTAAAATATGTGTAAAATTGGTTTGGACTATTTTGTCTCTGTTTTTCAGCCTTTATATTTTTATCTTTGTCCTCTGTGCCAGTGGCTTACACCTATACAGCAAAGTTTGGTGCCGTGGATGGCCAGTGCCCGGCCCAGGTTGTTCCCAAGTTAAGACTGAACACAGCTGGTAGCTCTTGGATGAAGCCAAAATTGGTCCATGGGACTTGCTGTGGTTTCTGCCATGCAGATGATTGTATGCCAGGATGAATCTCTCCTTAGCCTTGTTATGTTTATTCCAAAAGCTGCAAAAAGTCTTCTAAGTGAGAGGAACTGGCATAATAGCATCCAGACTTTGGATGGTGCTTGAGCACCCTTTGTGTCGTGTAACTGCTTGACTCTTGGGGAGCAAAAGGAAGGAATTTGTGGGTGCCTCTGAGTGAAAGAAAAGAAATTATTTGTGTGAGGTCAGTTAGAACCACATACAGATAGGGTTCATGTTCCCAGCTTTTAGAAAGCTGCTGGAAAACCCATATGCACTCCCAAAAGGGAGACACTTTCTATCTCACCCCTACGGAGTCTCTCAGTGAAGGCTGTTGTATCTCTACTGTGCAGCTTATCTGCAATTACAAGCTTAAATGCCTAAAAAGCCATTTGATGGTCTGTAAAGTTTAGGAGACCTTGTAATGACAGCTTCACAAAGGCAATTGTTGATCTTGGCATAACTACAGCCTGATACGATGAAGCTAGTATTAGTAAGCTTTTTTACAATTTCTCATGAAATCCAGATTTTCATGCTTATTTGAATAGTTTTTGACATGAGTAATAAATATAGGTAAATAATAATGGCAACAAAGATATAATAAATGATAATAAATATATAAAATGATTATAAATAAATCACAAATGTATTTGAAAACTAATAAAATACAGAAATAAATATAATACATATATTTGTTATAATTACACATAATAAATTGGGGTAATTGTCTAGCAGAAGGCCAGAGATATTATGAAAATGAGCATGAAAATGAGGAAAATTAGGCTTCTTTTCCTAGTTTTCAAAATTTAATGGATTCTAGTTCAGGGAAATATACTGGTATTCTTTGTGATGCAAAACAAAATAATTGCAAGATTAAATACCTTGGAAGACAGAAGGATGGAACAGAAAGCAAATCTGATGAGTGATTGCAGTGTTGGAAAAGAGCAAAACAGCCTGTATGACATGAGACTGAACAGCATGAAATAACTCAGGGGAGTATGGTGTCTCCTTTTCTGGTCCTGTTTCAGCAGTGGGGCTGGCAGCCTTTCCAGGCATGTTGTCTTCACAAGAGACTTGCACACATGGAAGCCCCACTTAGGAAACAGGAGAAATCATAGAAACAGAAGGCTGATCAACTTGAAATTAAATTTTACAAGAGTTTATAGGCCGGAATAGTGTATGTCAAAAAAGTCAGTCCGTGCAGGCCATATTGAAATTGGTTGGATGCAGCAGTAATTCCAAGAAGGTCTGTGACTGAATCCATGTGGTGGGATGAGATTTTGGCCCTTTTTCTTTATCAACAGGGAAGAAAAGATTCCATGAACTATATATTTGCAGAAAAATGATTCTGAATGATTTAAGGTGGTCTTAGAGTTTATAACAAGTTATTAAATGAAATAAAGTAAATAATCATTGACCTTGACTATCTTTTTCTATGTCTGCAATATTTTGTGAGACCAACTGGCCTTCTGAGGAAGGAATATGTCATATCTCATGTGACATCTAACCTGGACTGAGCAAAGTGGCAGAAAATGCTCTTTTAAAAGATAATCCTGTCCTGACAGATGGATGGACTAGATAGATAGTAATAGTAATACTTTTATTGATATATGATCTGCTTATAACAGATAATAACTCTTTTTGTTTTTAATTTATCCAAGACTTACAGTTCAATATAATATAGCTCTTGAAGTATCAGAGGATTGCCCAAGCAATCCTGAGGACAGAATTAGGCCCTCTTATTCTATCCTGCTTCTTTTGTTCAGTTTAGGCATCTCAGTGTTTACAGTGCTTAAATTCAATCATATTCAGGCGTGTACTTCTCAACCTGGACATAAGAATTGTCTGAAAGCACTAGATCCAGAAGTGATCAATTTTGCATCAATTTTAAGAAATAAAAATACGTTCAAAAATTTGGCAGTGGGCTAAAATATCAGCGTTTCAATGAACCCCAAATTTCTTTTAAAATGTTTCAGTATCTGAAAACAGCATGACATGGGCTAATTTATTTGCAATTTTTAAGCTTTTAAATCGCATCTGATATTTGCTCATTGTCAGTCTCCCAGAAGAGCTATGTCTGTTCCTCAGAAGATATATACCTGTCAGTAGTAGATCAGAGAAAACAATTGTGAGTCATGATGTGGGGGAAAGGAACTGTTGGCTCTGCACTTCTTTTGGTTTAACGATCCGGCAAACAGAGCTGTGGTTGAAACAAGAAGTCTGGAAGACTCTTAGAGTTGATCAGCTTTGCTCTGAGGTTGTTCACCTTGCTAGTAAAGCTTTTATTGGAAATAAATGTGTATTATATACTTGAGATTAAAGAAAGAAATTAGACAGTAAAGTTCTGAGTATTTGCAGATGCATAATTACATGAATTGCATTAATTTCTTCCTTTTTTCTTTTTTTTTAATGGAAATGCATTTGCTTGAATTGTTGGACGAATGTCACAGCAGAGAGGATCTAAATTTATATGGTCTTAAGAAGTTAAATCTTAAGAAGTTAATTCTTAAGCAGCTAATGTCTAAGCTTTTTAAGTTTCCTAATCAGAATGGCTGTAGACTCTGTATATAATGAAAAAAAAGCTGAAGGAAAATCTGAACAGAAACCTTTCTATTGATCACAAAAAATTTCAGTAAAAGAGGGAAGAAATCCTAACTCTCAATTGTTTGAGTAGTCTTACCCAGCAGTTTACATAGCTTTTGGCTCGTAATACTTTTAAAAGAAATACTCAGATGACATTTGAGCCTTGGATTCTAAAATCTCACTCTGTCGTCCCCTCAGAGTGTTTTCTTCATAAACTTTTCAAATTGAGCGTTGTTTCTTGTGTTTCTGTGGTGTTACCATCGTAGACAAACCGTGTGCAAGCAGCTGGATTGTCTTCAACTAAGACTTCTTCTGTCCAGCTAAATAAAGTGCCTCATTTTGAGGTGCCTGTGAGGGAACTTGGAAATGTAAAGAGAAGTGCTGCCATCTCTAAGTAGATAACCTAAACCAGGGACCTCAGCTAACCTCTTCTACGCTGAGTAACGTAACAGCTACTTGTGAGAGCGTGTGGGTGATGTAACCAGAGTATCCACATCCACACGACGTGGAATGGGCTCAGCACTGCTGCAAGAGGAGCATTGCCAGTTAAAAGGTGCCAGACTGCTCTGAAAATTGGCTCATCTTTTGAAGTTTTAAAACAATCTTACGAGATTGTAATGGGAACTCCTTTGGAGTCTTTATGAGTTATATTTAGAACAAAACAAAATATCTTTGGGTGTAACAGCATCTGCTTGTGATGTACAGTATTTAAGAAAATCCATTTAAACCGAGGGGCAAACCGTCTGGCCTCTGAACCTGCTAAACCCTGTCTTTGCTGCAATATGTTCAGAAAGAGAATGTTACCTGAGATAAACTCAGGCAGCTGGTACTGGAGCAGCTGCGAGGATTTTGGCTGTGCCACCTGCACACCCTTCAGCCATTGCCCACCTCAGCCACACCAGAATATCCCTATTAAAACCGCATCTTGCCTTTGCTGTTCCAGATGAAATTATTGTTTCCCAGGGAGATTTTCCTGATGAAATGCTCAGGGTCCTGCTGACGTGTGCAGTTCTGTTCTGCTGAGTCTTCCCTAGCACAAGCATTTCACGTGGTTTTAAAGCAGGATGCAATCTTTTTACCATAAGGCAAAGATTTAACACTCCTTTGCAAAGAAAGTCCCAGAGCAAAACTTACATGATGTGGATGGGATCACAGTCATAATTTTATGGATATTTTAAGGTCCTGTTAATATTTACTATAATAAACATGCCCATACAGGATCAGAACACCAAAAAAGGAAGATTTTTGCAATGACTTATAAGCTTGCAGAAAATACTTCAAAAATAGTTGTATTTATATTTAAAAATTAACTGTATTTGGGAACAAAGATAAAAGAGAGTGTTTCCAAAAATGATCTCTGTGTATATTTGCTGTGGGTAACATTTAAAAAATTAGAGACACTGGTCCCATTTTTGGAAGATGTATGCTTATGTTTTAACATGACCCCCTTAAATTTAAAATAGTTGTTATTCACTTCTTAATTTCATGACATTTAGGGGAAATATTTACAATTTTAAAAACTGCATTGATGTTTATAAAAATGCTAGTGGTTTCACAACCATCCCATAACATCTACTCCAATGTCAGTATTCCAGAAACCCTAGATACTGGATCACATCCTAAAGTGCTTGATTACTATTTTTATGCACTGCAATCAATAGGAATGTTACTTGCACTTAGGACTTTGTTGGCATAGCCAGACCAAAGCATATTTGATTGCTGAGAATGACAGAAGAAAACCATCTAAGTTGTTTAGCTGTAAAATTAAAAAGTGCTTTCCAAAGTGCAGTAAGCTTATCGTTCTCTAATGAAATGAATAGCACTATGAGATGGCAGTTGTTATACTTCAGGATGTACTTGGAAAAAAGATTATTCATTTGTTGTAGGCAATATAATATTCATAAAATTTATCTGATTCTGTCATTCTGTGCTTATTGTTAGCCTTTGTAATTGTTCTTTCAAAAGGTAATTACATTTGCAGAAATTGAGATTCAATTTAAGTATGTTACATTTTAGAACACTTGGACAAAAACAAACCACAGGCTGATACCACACGTCTCTAATTGGTGCAGTATATGAAGTTTAATTCTTTGATACTTGGGCTTAGATAAAATGAATAGATTTTGGTACAAGAATGGTTTAAATAGGTAGTAAGAACAGCTTAAGTTTATAAGTGGTGTGAACACAGAAGTCAGTTGTGCAACACAAAAAGAGTCTTCTGACATAAATAAGTAGCTGCTTATGTGAATAAGCATTAAGACTAGAAAAGAAAGATCTTACCCTTCCTTTCAAGAAGAAGTTATCCATCCTGTTTCTATCTATCTATCTATCTATCTATCTATCTATCTATCTATCTATCTATCTATCTATCTATCTATCTATCTATCTATCTATCTATCTATCTATCTATCTATCTATCTATCTATCTATCTATCTATCTATCTATCTATCTATCTATCTATCTATCTATCTATCTATCTATCTATCTATCTATCTATCTATCTATCTATCTATCTATCTATCTATCTATCTATCTATCTATCTATCTATCTATCTATCTATCTATCTATCTATCTATCTATCTATCTATCTATCTATCTATCTATCTATCTATCTATCTATCTATCTATCTATCTATCTATCTATCTATCTATCTATCTATCTATCTATCTATCTATCTATCTATCTATCTATCTATCTATCTATCTATCTATCTATCTATCTATCTATCTATCTATCTATCTATCTATCTATCTATCTATCTATCTATCTATCTATCTATCTATCTATCTATCTATCTATCTATCTATCTATCTATCTATCTATCTATCTATCTATCTATCTATCTATCTATCTATCTATCTATCTATCTATCTATCTATCTATATCTATCTATCTATCTATCTATCTATCTATCTATCTATCTATCTACCTATCTATATCATCCTGTATCTATCTATTTAAGAACTCAATAAAGCCACTTGATGGATTAGAAAGACCAAAACCTTTACTCTGTCTTGCTTAATTTGACTCTTATCTAACATAGGCAACTTCCTAGATGATCCATTTTCTGTATTTGCTCTGTTTTGGATAGGATTCTCTTTTTTTTTTTTTTTTCTTCAAGTCTCCCTTCTTGTAAAATGCTTTTACTCAGCTGCCATTTCTATTCTTTGCTTAAAATAGTGATAAAAATTGGTGATTACAGTGATGGAATGAAGTTAAAAGAAAAAGTAATGAAACGAAAGTATTAATTCCCAAGAAAATTGGTGGGCTAAACAGGCTCTAAGCAGGAGTCTTTTAAATTTCCCATGGATAAAATGAATGTATGTTGCTAAACTCACTCTTGGATACAGATTCCCTGGGAGTTTTCCAGGTGCAGGAGTGGTGCTTAGAGACATAAAAGGGTGGCTGGGACCCCCACTTTCTGCACTGAGCCCTAGAGATGCACTCAGCTGCAGTGGAACCTGTTCAGGTGGGCTATGAGAGAAGTGAGAGGTTCAGATCATTTCTCTCCTTTGCTGTGCCTACAGAACAGCTGTGGCTTTTAACAAGGAGCCAACCTAAAGGGTGTCTCTTGCTGAAGTGTCTGTCAAATGATGAGCAACCACGACGTCAACAGATGCTTGGTGAAGATCACAGAGCTCATATTAAAGATTGGTTGAAGCCTTCTGCTTTATGAGATGGTGGTCAGAGGTGTACTGTGCTATGTGTTTGTACCAGCCTTTGCCAACACAAAGGCAGAGCATGCATGTGAGCACTCTGTGCAACAGAAGGCAATGTCCTTTCTGAACCCACTCATATGGCACATGGACAGAGTGTGCATATGCCCTCAGCAGAGGGAAGGAGTTATATTTCTCTCTTCCTGTAGTGAAACAATTCCCTCTTCTCAACCCAGCATCTCAGGCACCAGCAAAATAATTGGCCCTTGCCTGTGGGTGGACAGTGGGAAGGCTGCGAGGTCGTTCCTGCACAAGAACCACTGTTAGATTGCTTGAGTTTGTACTTCATGGCCATCTGTAGGGCTGTCTAGAAAGAAAGGATTCTCAGACACAGATATAATAATGCATTGCTATGTTTAAATGCTATGTTTAAACGACTGTTGATAGAGGTGATTAGGTGCTGAAAATGAGCTTTGCTCCTGACACTGAATTAAGGAAGGCAGTACATTTCATGGGTGTATGTTCACACAAGTTGAATTTGAACTAGAGAAAACTCTGGTAAGGGGAGAAAAGCTGCATCTAGATTAAGGATTTGATAAGAGCCTCTGTCCTGAAACTGTAAAAGACAGGACCATACTATTCTCCATTTGTATCAATATCAATAAAATTAGCATCCTTTAAGACTTTTCATTGTACATATGGGATAGTAGATTATTGTCCCTATATAACCTGCTTAAATTTTGATGTTTTAAAAATGCCATTTTGGCCACCAGAGGGCAATGATTTCTTCTATTACTCAACACCAGACATAATCTATTTCGACTGAGGGTCAGATGTTAATAAAACTCCTTGACATTTTGGAGCTTTGTACACTTTCACCTCCAAGTTCAAAACTAGCTGCTGTTTGTAGTGACTCAGAATTCTTCACTTATGATAGTTAATTAGTGTATGTGAAGTAACTATGGTCCCTTCAGTTCATTTTTTCAGATGTCTACAACACAGAATTTATATTTGGCCCCTGTTCTGGCAGGTCATTTAAGATCAAATGAAAACATTTATGGGAAAAGTAGGCAAAATGTAACATTAAAAATAGCATCTCAACACTCAAGGATTAAAAGTGTGTGTGTGTGTTCCTTGAGTCTCCTTTATCTCTAGGAGTTACATTTATTTGTCTATCCATCTATCTATCTTTCTATCTATCTATCTACACACAAACATCTAAGCTCTTTGTCTTTAGAATGAATAGATATAATTTTTACTAAAAACTGTAGTAAAATGATTTTCATTGTTGATGTCTTAATGTGAATTAGTTTGAATAAGATTTATCCCTATTATACTGCCACTTGAGCTATTTTTTCCCTATTATACTGCCGATTGAGTTATATTACATTGGATTTTGAGACATTACCATAGCTTAAGATTAAGATTTCAGCAGAGTAAGTTAGAAGTTATTCAGAAAAAACTGCTGAAGGATGTTATCTCTGTCTTGTAAACAAATTTCATGCCAAAATGAAGATTTAGTAGAGAAGCTGCCAGAAGGCTTCTGATTTTTTTGCCACAAAGCTCACAGAGACACCACTGAATAACTGGGGTCAGCAGACTTGCAGCCTTTTCAAATTTTTAAATTATTTTTTAGTGAAGGCAGTCTTAGAGCATGCATGACTGATGGATTCATCCTGACCACTGTTTATTCTTCTTGGCCTGTTTTGCAGAGTTTCAGAGTGGTCAGCTTTCCCATTGTGGTGACCAGGCTTCCACAAACCAGACCACTTGTCTGAAGTGGAACACATATATGGATGTCCTCTGAGACAGATCCTTGGTATTTTGTTGAAATTGTGATCTTGAGATATGTGGAATAGACATAAATAGGACCAGTGTGCCCCTGCTGTTTCTATTTGCACCATCTACTAGGACCTCTAGACAGAGGAGTGTGTCTAGCTTTAGAAAGCTTTAGCATCTGTTTCAGAGCAGATGCTCAGCATCATGTGCTACCCAAATTAGCTGGCCACCAGCCTCAACCTTGCTGGAGTCAGGTCCTGTCCTAATATATGAAAGAACAATCCTTTGCAGTAGGAACTCTTGCTGAGTGACCTGTGGATTTATTAATTACAAATCAAGCTGAGCTGTCACATGAACCTTCTGTTCCTGAGTTCAAAGCCATAGAAGTTTTCACTTAGGAAGTACTGATTGCAGCTAACATACTTTGTGAGATCCTTCATAGGTATTATTCCTAAAAAACATCAGTGATTCCAAAAGAAGTTTGGAAGAGTATTTGTTGTATAGAAGCATAACAGATTGCTAAAAAAAAAGAAGAGAGTAAGCATTTGGGCTATTACTGATTTTGAGACTTACCAAATAGAGTAGTTTGTAGCTGACATGTCAGGTTTGGAGTTTTTATACCTCTTTGTTAGCTCTTTTGTTACTTTGAGACTCAAGTCTGTGTAAGACTGATTGGGTCACCCCCAGCCAGACTGTGTGCCCAGTCTCAGTGCATATTGATCTAATTTTGTGCAGTGGGACTCATAAATTTTCCCCCTAGCACTAGCTGTGCTCCTGCAGCAGAAAGCTAATGAAGGAGTAATGAACACTTTGCAAGTACTTTGGAAGGGAAATCCCCAAATGCTGGGAAGTCTCTTCCAGGAATGTAGCTGTTTTCCTGCTTTCATGTCAATCCCATGATGCTGGGAGTACTAAACACCAGTGCCCTGGTAAGAGACTGCTGCAAAGGAGGCAGGCAGAGAGAAATGTAGGCAGCAGAGATTATGACAAATTAACTTCTGAAATATTCCAGTTTGTTTCACTCTTTCCTGGGGGTGGGACCTGGTGGGATTACAAGCATGAAAGATGGGGCACCACAAGTCTGTTCTTAACCTGGTCAGAACCGTCCACACATTTTCTTCATCTTTAGTGGATGCCAGACCTCTGGCGTGGTTGTCAAGCATTGGAACAGGCTGCCCAGGGAAGCAGCTGAGCCACCATCCCTGGAGTTATTTACAAGATGTGTAGATGTTGTGCTTAGGGATATGGTTTTAGTGCTGGACTTGGCAGTGCTGGGTTAACAATTGGAATTTGTGATCTTATAGGTCTTTTCCAACATAAATAATTGCCCTATGATTCTGTGGGGCAAAGCCATTTCAACACATTAGAGTGTGGTCCTTTGGGCAATGGGGGGTGCCAGTTCCATGAAGCGAAAGGAGCCACTGCAAAGGCAACTTGATTCTAACAGGGAGGAGTTAGAGAATGCTGCATTTTTTAAATGTATTTTTTCACCAATGCTAATGTCAAGCAAAATGAATATAGATTTCCAGGAGTAAGAGCTACCTTCCTGAGCTGCACTCTACTAGACAGCCCACTGACTCCACCTCTCCTCTTTGTCATGCCCTGGTGCTGGGTGGCAAGGGCACCCACCTTAATGTACAAGGTGTGTTTAAACCCAGTCACGCTGATTACGCTTGAGTTCAGCAGGTGCTAGGAATGTATGCACACCAGTGCCTAAATTAGTCATTCTGGGGGTGGGCTTACGTTCTGTAACAAAAAAGGAGCAGATTAAAATAAATCAGGGTAAAGAAGTAGATTCAGGATATTAACTAGGCATTAGTATTCTAAATGCTTAATTTTAAAAGCTTAAAGCTTTTCTCTAAAAAGAAAAACACGGAAACCCTCATGCATTTCTGGATTTTTTTCCTATCATTTTTAATGATAGAAAAAAATGAACTAAAATCTGTTTTCAGGAATTGATGATGCCAATGGCATATTGATGTTATTCTCACTGTTTTTTTTTTTTTTTATATAGGCATGAGAATTGTAACTTTTTCAGTCTGGTGAGAAAGAGCTTTGCTATGTATACAAGTTAGCCTTTGTCAAGGATAAAATGACAGTTTTTATTTGTTTTGAATGTAAGAAATGAATGAAAGAGCAATTCTGTAAGTGATTTTTTGAATGTTTTTCCAGTATTATATAAAATCTCACAATTTCCTAATAGGATATTATGCAGTAAGTTTATACAATACATATGGAGTAGGCCCTTTTAATAAATTACTTTTGATCACATGATTACTATGGTCTAACATTCAAAGTGGGAAAAAGGTTTCTCAAGTGAGATAAGCCCTATTTGTTTTTGAAAGAATCAAAAGGGGATATCTCATTAGTTTATGAGTCATAACGTTGACTACATCTAATTAGATATCTGGTTTGAGTGAGCACCACAGTCTGAAATTGACTGTAATTTTATTTTGATTGACAAATGATTCACTTGTTACAAAATAATAATACAAAACTCCACAAAGATAAAATGGGATAAAATGAGTACTACATCAGCATTTGGATACTAGCAACTACTCCTTGCCTGGAATTTTATGATGAACATTTCCTTTTTTCCTTTGAAAATTATAACTAATTGAATCAATTTTTTTAATGCAAGTGTCACGAAAACTCTAATCTGAAAGTTTTCCAGATCTTTTAAGCAGTTTTGGTGCTTATAAACACATATAACTCCCAGATAGCTCCCAGCCCCAATGGAATATTTTTTGGTTCCTAGATAGATATTTAAATTTTGATTTTACACCTTTTAGAAACATCTCCTATGTTGAAATATAGATTTGTTTTATTTTTGGTGGAAAAGCTGGGCATGTTGTGCTTCCATCCTCATGCAGAACAGAAAATATTTTGAAATCTTGAAATTATTGCTGGGGTAGAGAGACCTTTTCCCACTCAGCTCTGAGCACTTTCTCACTGAGCACCTAGTTATAAACTATTTGAATAAGCATGTGTCTGAAAATGCTGTATTCATTGTCTTTAGTATTGCAAAGCACCTTCCTTAGGGTTTTTTTGTAATTACCTTCAAGTGTCATCAATGATACTTCTATTTGCAAAGATCTCTGTGTATAGAATTTCTTCCTTGTATATATGCACTTACAATGGAAAAGAATGGCACAATATATACAGAAAAGCAAATAGACAATGACCATGGAAGAATAACATACTTTGGAGTGGCATTAGGAAATATGAATGTTGCAAAAGCTGATGTTACAAATCAAAGTTCCTTGCATTATGAGAATAAATGCTGTTTTCCCAAACAAGGTCATTAGAGATAATAACAAACTATTTCATGATGGTTATGTTCTTATGGAAGACATACTTCAAATGTCAAAGAAAATTTTAGACAAGCAGAAAAATACTTAAAGGATTATGCATGCAGGTTGGAGGGCTGGATTGCTGTTGGAAATATTAAGGGGAATTTGTACATTTGCATTCTGGCAGGATTTGGGAAACAGGATCTGGCCTCAGGTCTAAACTGTGATGTGACCAGATATTCCTGGCTGTCAGTGTGTATTCAGATTTTCAATATTATGTGCAGAAAATTCTATGTATCAAATATATTCAGACTGATCACTAAAGAGATATACAAGCACTTCAGGTAGAAAAGTTTTGAAAAAGCTTAATCTTCTGTGAAGTTGTACTCCTTTCCCCACCGTCTTCTAATGCAATGCTAAAAAACTAGTGTTGCAAACCTCTTTATATCATAGTGACCATTGTAAAGAGATCAGAAATCTGAAATAGAGGAAATTGATACTATAGCTAGAAAGTTGTCAGTTTTCTAGCCCTAAAGGGTTTAATACAAAAAGCTACTAATTTTACTTATGGCAGTATGCTTGGAACATGATCAATCTATTTTAAAAAAATGACATCTTCTGAATATCTGTACAGCATGTTTATCTGTCTGTGTGCTCTGATCTCCTTATTCTACACTCTAGTAAACACGGTCACTTCCTACTTTTTGCTTTTTCACTCTTAGGTAGCACTGACAGGGACTGAAAAGGCTGTCCTCAAGAGATGTAGCTGCAGCAAGAGGATAGTGAGAAATTAAATAGATTAGTGAGGAAGAGGGGAACTACAGTAGTCTTTTTTTGTTGTGAGTCTATGATTTAAGATTTCTGGGGCACAAGAATTTCTCAACAGATATACTTGTACCAGATAACACAATGAAGGTGAAAAAAAAGACCAAATTTCAGTACTAGTGTAATGTCAGGATTTTTCAGATAACTGTATACTCCTCAGAAGGAGCTGTCTCTCAGGCAGGCAGAGCTCAGAGTTGCATGTATATTACTCCACATTTGTAATCACATATGCAAATCCTTACAGTAAGATTGGTTGATGAGGGGTAATTTGCATAACTCCAGTATGATTATTTCTCAGTAACTCTATCACACATAAATCCCTTAGTTCTGACAGTTATTTGTCACTATTACCTAATCAGAGTATAAATATTTGTAATAACTGTGATTATGGAAATCTCTGGCTTTATAATCATTGGGATACAGGCAGTAATTGGTTCCAGTTTTTATTTTCATTGATTAGAGACAGTGAGCTCATCCCACTGCTGAGCTGCACCTTGCTGTGATGAAATCCTGGCTTTGGGCACTCTGAGAGAGAGAGCACAGGTTTTGTCAAGAGAGTCATCACCTTTCAGAAGCGTTTTACCAAAAGCATTTTGCCAGAGGCATTCTGCTTTGCAGGAGATTTGTCTAGGGAGGCATTCCCTGGAAGCATTTCCCTTGCAGGGACTTGTCTGTAGAACTGTTCCCCTGAGGCTTTTTCCCAAGCAGAAAGAGTTATTTATGTCAAAATTCAAATGTTTTAACAACTTGTTATTTTTATATTTTTAATATATTTTTTTCTATATGTCAATATAAAACAGACTGGCTATAGTCTTGAACTGATGGATGTAATATGTGTCACAAACAGGTTTCTCCAAATACCTTTTCAACAGAGATATGCTAGCTACAAAAATGGCCACTTCAGCTTCCCACTTCTTTCATTTAGAGCAAATTTACTGCTGCCTTCTCACACTCCAGAAGGCATAAAGACATATACAGAGCCAGACTTGTTCTGCCCTCAATTCACATACACAGCACTCATTTGTGCTGATGGGAGTCACACATACAGTCTAAGCAGGAAGATACCATATTATATTTAGTTCTTTCAGGCAACAGAAAAAAAAATTAAATTCATGGTATCATTTTGGGCTTCTGATTTTTCTTGAAAGTGATCTGGGTGAATCTTGCACTTTCTAGAAATTTGTCTGTCACCTTTTAGTGAATATAAAACATATTTGCTGTGTTTTTACCATTTGATGCTTTGCAAAAGTGTGTATACATGTGATGACAATTGTTAAGCAAAGCTTGCAAGTGAAATGTGCACCTGCTGTATTTCCTTGCTGACTGCCTCTACAGAGCCTTAATTCACTGATTCCTACAGACTCTTTATTTACACGATTACAAATGAAGAATTACAGAATGCTTTCAGAGTAGGAAATAGGCCATTCTTTTGTGGCTTCTGAATCACCTGAAATAGCTCAGAGGGGCAAATCTTTCCTGTATTGAAATGTGTCTGGAAGAGGACCCATGTGCTGAGCATCAGGTAACTCCTGCAAGTGCCTACTGCTTTGTGGACTGGACTTCTAAGTTTTTGACTCCAGTCCTTGAAGCAGTTAACTGTAGATAATGCTTTAATTTGGGAGACAAAGCACAGCCAAAAGTAAGGTAATTCTCTTTTCAGTGTGCTGTACGGGAGTTCTGTTTTAGACAGCTGCATCTTTTCATTGCTGCACAGTATTTACCACTTTCCCAAGATGCTCTTGCCCTATTTTCCGAAGTTTCCCTTGAAGTACTACTGATTTTCTTTGGCCTTTAATATTATGCATTATAAATATGATTTGCTTAGAAGTTTGTAATGCCTTTTTATCAGTGGTTGGTATGACTTGTGCAGCTGTTCTGCAATTACATACTATGGAGCTGAGCAGAAACTTTAAGACATGAAGCATTTCTACGGAAGTTTGGTAATTGAAAAAACCTGGCTTAAAAGTGAAACTTCAAATACTGGAAAATGGAAATAGACTTGTCTCTGAAAATGTTATGATGATTTTGAATGTCACTGCATTTGAAGGAATATCCACAAGGAGAGTGCTAGGCTCAGCACTGATTTGAATCATGTTTTCTCCAGTAGAGAAAATTAGTTTTAAATGTCATCTGTTTAATTGTTTGTTATGCCTAATTAAAAGTGGTAATTTATTTGATTTATTTGTAGCATAGTTAGTATGTTGCTTTATTAAAGAAATTGTAGAAGTTTGATTTCTAATTACAAAGACTGAGGATTTATTAAAGTATATATTTTGAAATATTTTCCTTTGGAAAAAATTGAGACCATTTTGTTAATACAGAGTTCTATCAATCTTGAAAAATGGATAGTGGGCAAAGGGAATATTATATCTTAATGAGAGTATTCTTGCTTTATAGATGGTAAGCATGATAACAAATAAATGCTCTTTCTTACCTGCAGAAATATTTAGCAATCAGACCAATTATTTTTATGGCTTAGCCAAAGAGCATTTGTTGTGGTCTGGGACACATAGCACAAGGGAAGGCTCATCATGCTGAGGAGGCTAAAGCTGAAGTGGCACTTGTGCTGGAATGGTAGCTGTATATGATAATGTTGGAAAGCAAAGTAAATATGACGCTATGTATTCTGGAGGAAGAGGTAAATGTGCATGAAAATTAATAAATTTGTTCAAGAGCTTTTTAATGTAACAGTATTTAAGAAAAAGAAATTGATTATATGAAATAGATGTTTTTACAAAGAACATCTTCAAAATGATGAGGAAAGGGCAGAAATACAGATATGGTCTTTCATCCCTTTGCTGCAGTGAAATTGACCTTTTTAGCTAGTTGGTGGAATATTGTTTTAATTTTGTTTTAATTTTTTTTTTTTGCAAATACCTAAAGAACATGTTGCTAAAATATCTTGAGTTTTCTCTGAGGTGGAGACTGTCATTCTCAGTAAGACACTGCGTCTGTATATGAAAAAGAGAAGGAAGACATGGAAGTCATCTTTCAGGCTCCTAGTAGTCTTTAGGACTAGTGGTGCCCCTCACTCATGGGAGAACACCATGTACCTCTGGGAACTGGACCTTAGCAGGGAGAGGTGCACATGTGCCCAACGTTAGTTTCCTGCCCATGTTATAGTATCAAAATCAGGATGCACGAGAAGCCAAGAAGTTCCTTGGCATTTTGCTAGTGAGGAAAGCCACTGGGGCTGCTGCAGAGGCAGTTACCATTCTTACCAACAGGAGGTGGACCTCACTTTTTGCTCTGGTCTATTCCTATACTATGTGGATATATGCATATTTTAAGTAATCATGGATGTTTATTTCTTGGTTCAATGCACATTTCCCTTTTTGTGCTGTCACAGCATGCTACTCTTGTCCATACAGTCGGAAGCCTCTTTATTTACTATGAAATCTTCCATGTGTGTTTGATTTTTAAGGTTCAGCAATATTTTGCAAATATCATTTACAATTTTCATGATTTACTACATGAAATTTTATATACTTTATTTTCTACACAGGAAATCTTAGAGAAAGTAACCTCAAAATCTGACTGTGCAGCTGCAGTTCCTAAGGTAGCAACAAAATCTGCATAGGTTTAAGTTCTTGCATGTTTTCAGTGACTGTGATATTTACTTTCCTCTGTCAGGACATATCAAAGGACTAAAATTAGGTCAGATGATGCCTACTTCCATTTGACTTCTATATTTAAATGAGAATCAAATATTTGCTGCTTCTTTGGTACACAGAAATATATTTGAATATTATTGAGGCTATGACTTTAATCTAATCTCTGCAGTTACTGGAGACAAATAGGTCTCCAGTAGAGGTTGACTAGTCCATTTAGATGTGAATTGCACAATGCAGGTTCCTGTCTCTCTTCATGCACTACAGAGAGCACTTAGCTCAAAGCTCAGTCCAGTCACCAGTAAGGCAGGATAACCCGGGCTCTTGCTCAAGGTCAGCTATGAGATCAGACCACTTGCTCAGGTCTTTATCTGGTTGGGTCTTGAAAACCCTCAAGAATGGAGAGATACTCCCTGGGCAGTGTGTTGCACTGTCTGACTGTCTTCTTATGGTGTAAATTTTCTCCTAATGCTAGTCTGAACCTTTATTTTTTCAGCTTTTGGTCTGGTGTCTTTCACACTGCCATCTCATGGCTGGGAACTCTGGCTGTGTCTTCTGACGCTGAAGGACTGATGTTTAGTTCCTCTTGAGCCAGCTCCACTTCAGGCTGGATAATCCCAACTCCCTCAACCTCTCAGGTTCGGCTCCCAAACATTTTGGTGGCCTTTGCTGAACTTGGCCTGGTTTGTCCATTTCTGTCCTGTGTATTGCCTTTTAATCTTTCTATGCCATAAGTTCCCTGTTCAGTTATGCAGATTTTCTGATAAATTTGATGATCTTCCTGACTATCCGTGAGGATGGCTCTTGTGCTTGTAGGAGGCTGTCTGACAGACCTGTCAACTTCTCTGAACTCCTTTGCTTTTCAGACCTGCCATAAGATCACACCTGGCAGTTTCCTGAGTAAGTTAAAGTCTGCTGACCTGAAGTCTGGACTCTGCTGTTTTACACTACACATCAAGTACAGTCCAGCAAAGTTTTGCAGTTATTTGTTACATTCAACATTAAATATATTTTTTTATTTCTAGTCCTAATGTTTTTCTTTCCTCATTTTAGCTATTGGATCATGTAATGATGTTTTTTTTAATAAAGGAATAAGTTTTCTGTTCAGTGTAAGAAACTGATGTATTAGACTCTCAAATCACCTCTTGGTCTTTAGTTGTTGAATTTACTCTTATCTCAGCTGCAAGGCACTATCATTAAGAAGCAGCTGTACTAACAGGTGACTCATACAAGCAGGTGCAAATTATCTCAGATATAGGAATCTTTCCCTCGAGCAGATATAATGAAGTATTAGAGCAGGGGTGGTTTTAGAGAGCTGCTGTTGCTGTAGTCAGTTGTGGGGGGAAGCTTAGGTTTTTATTTTGTTATTGTTTGAGTTAACAGTGAAAACCAAAACTCAGGGACTCAGTAAGTTTGGACTCCATAGAACATCTGTTGACTAATCAAAGCAGGTATTGCAGACTCTGCCTTCCAACTGTTCTTTAGATTTAATATTTGCAGTCAATAAAAAGGAGAATATATTTTTTTTTTTTTACATTCTGAGAGTTCAGTATTTAACATGCTGCTTTTTGCATTCTAAACAGATAAAACAAACTAATCTGTTCTGGCTATATATCAAGAATTTATTATTAACTGGTAAGTTTAAGCATGTTAATTTTTTTCCTTAGATTTCATTTCTACAGCAGGTATGAGCTGAAGTAAGAGAAGATGTGGAAATTGATGTAGTGTGAGAAGAATCTCAAGTGCTTCCTATTTCTCTATAATATGTAGGTGTGGATATGGAAGGTTTTTTTTAAAAAGGTGCATGAGAAGATCACATTTCTGATAATTTTTATTTTGATTTTTTTAACTGCTGCTTTCAGGTGAAGTTCCACATCTGTGAAAAATTTCCTTGAGCTTAATAAACACTTAAATAGTCAAATTAAGTAGTTTGAGACTTGAACGTCTTATTCTCTGTAGAATATAGGAAAATTAAATTATTTTGTTTTGTATCTTCAAAAACTATAGTATGGAGAGGTTAATGCTTACATCATATGAGAGCCTGATTCTTAATTATCTTTCTGGAAGTTTGTACTGTAGAGCTGAGACTTCCACAGTCTATGGTGAAATGGTAGCATGAGGACAACTGAATAATTCCCATGCAGAAAGGCTTTTTCTGCTTTTCTTATTGTGTGACCCAGATGCATCCAAACTGAAACAGAGGTTTGAACAGAGGGCTTTTATGTTTATTTCTTTTATTTCAGGAGAAGGTGGGTGTGAAAATAATACTAATAGTATCCATGATTTGTGGTTTGAAGTGAGCAGCTCTCTTGTGGGAGGGGGGAATAAAAATCGTCATGTGGAAGACTGGTGGTGTAATATAGCTGGTCTAGCTCCTGTGCAAGGATTCAAATAATCTCCTGTCTAGCCAGCTACTAGTAGTCACAGAGTTTTTTTTGCCCCTCTGAGTTAGTCTATAAGCCTTAACGCGATGATGCTGCCTGTGCCCTTAATGACTCATTCTCACTGATTTATCCCTGTCTGGAAGGACGTGTCCCAGAAGTTCTCTCTTCTTTCTGGAGCTCCATGTGTCCCACAGAGCGTGTCTCTCCTGCCTGCGGTCCGCAGGGCCGGCCGGAGGGGCAGCAGCGCAGAGGCAGGTTTCACGCTGGGGGTGCTAGGGAAAGGGAGAGGCTCTGCCTGCGCTCCGCTGGGGCAGCCGTGCGGCTCCCGCTGCCGCGGCACTGCGGGGCTCTGCCGCCAGCCGCGCCGTGCTGGGCCGGGACCGTGTGCTGCTCCACCTGTGCCTCTCCAGCTGTGGCCAGCAGGACAGGGCACCAGGGCCTGGGTTTCTGCAGCCGGCTGCCTGAGAATCCAGGGTTTGCTCTGCAGCCGGCTGCAGAACAGAGCAGGCTCTGGAGACTCCAGCACTGACGCTTGTGTCCACCAGGCTGTGCAGAGGCTCGGGTCTGGAGGTGCCCTTTGCTTTGACATCAGGGTGGTAGAAGGAATCTGGAGCTATTGGCTTCCAGCACAGGCACTGGAAATATCTCTGCTTTTGCTCTTGTATGTTTTGCGCAAAACTCTCCTCTGTGCATGCGGAAGTTCATTTGAAACAATTCGCTCTTTGTTAGAGTCTGATTGTTGTGACACCTGTGTATATAAAGCTAAAATTTTTCTCTCTCAAGTGAAATTTTGTTAATTATTGGCTCAGCTGTCTCAAGTGAGTGGAAAGGATATCTGCTATAAAATGTAAAAAATGGAAAAGGAAAAATGCTCAGCGATAAGAATCTGTTTGATGTTCCAACATATGGAAAATAACTTATTCCCCTTGTACGGGGAATTCTGTCAGACAGAAATTCTCTTATTCTAATAGGGAGTGAAATTGCCATTCTTTAGAAATCTGACACAGAAGATTTGGAGGTTCATTTTGAAGCAGCATAATACAACTCTATTCCTTAATTGTTTTTGTAGATCTGAAGAGTTATATTTGAATTATCAAGCCCAGAGAGAAAAAGTAGCACAGAACCCTCTTATGTGCCTAAAGGGGCACTTGGGCACCTCAGTCTGTGATCTGTAAAGATGTTCTTGGGTCTGTGAAACTTCTGCTGTCTGATTTTGGCCAGTGAATTTCTCTTATTCTGTGGCTGTATTTCCCCATGGGAGCTGTCACCTTGTCAGTTACCTTATTCCCTACGTATCTGGGAAATATTTTATTCAATGTCAAACATACCTCAAGAAGTCAAGGCCAGATCCTGGCACCTGCACCAGGTCAGATATACCTGGAGCTCTGCAACTCTGCACTTGTCCTCCAGCTTTGTGTAACCAATCCATGCAGGGCCTTGCTGCTGAGGGTGAGAGAGTCATTCCTATCTCAGTCTGGCCAGTGCTTCAGAGCAATTCTTTGGGAGATCTGGTTCTGGCTGCATGCATGATAAAGGTGATGTAAGAGCCATGTTTCACACTTTGGCTTTTGCTAAAACTCTGTCTGTATTGGTTTCTAATCTAGAGGAAAGGGACCTGATGATCTCCCATTAGCCCTACACAGAAGAAATCCATCTCAAGTGAAGATGCAAGTGTATAAATGTGAGTTTAGTGGCAGCTAATATTTCTTAAGAAAAACTAAATAGAGTTTTACATTAGAGTCAACATTATCCTCATTTCCAGGCTTCTTTTTAGAAAATATATCTGAACCACTCTGATGTGTTGAAAATGACTGTGGGCTATTAAAGAAATATGATCTTGGACACATCTCTTGCTTGGTATTCTGATTGGCTAGCTCAGTAAATATCATATGAATCCCATTCCAAGGTAATGAACTTCTGCTATGTAGGCAACTCGCATACTGACAGAACCCACAAATTCTGTTTCAATAAACCTCAGTGCTTTGTAGCCTTTGTGATTAAAAAGTAAGACTACAAACTGTGAAAGAGAAGACAGACTAAAAACATCAAAAACAAATGCTTCAAAGTTGCGTGGGTTGCTTGGTTGTTTTTTCTTTTATTTTTTTTTCCTCTTTGAAAGAGATGTAGATGACATTGATACTCCATGGAAAAAAAAATGTGTTGATATCTTTCAGTTGACAATTTTAAACCAATTCTTCCAGTGCCTGGAACTGGATCGGTGACACCGATATGCAGAAATATATTTGTGAAGCAATTTCAGTAAGTAGATAGAAATGGAATTTTATCAGGCTCAGCACAGGCTGGCATTTCCACACCACTTGTTGTCAGGAGCATCCACTCAGGCTTTTGATGTCTCCAATGTTTATTCAATGCACTTGACACTTTCAAATCTAGTTTAGTGTAATTTTGCTTTTGATGGGGTCTTTTAACATATGCAGCAACAGACTGAGGGAGGACAATTTCAAAATAAAAGATGTTCACTCATCAAAAGCTGTTGTAGTATTCAGAAGTGGCACAGTGGCACTCTAGTCCCTAATACAAATCATTTGGGCACAGTATATGAGAGATTTCCAAAAACAACACTGGTGCACTGCATACAGTAGCTGCAGACTGAAGCACTGTCAGGAAAGGATGGGGTTATCTTCATGTACTGAAGCTGCATTTAAGTAGTGGTGTTTTGCATCAGCCATAGCAAAAAATCTTCAACAGCTGGCGAGTATTAAGGATCCCAATATTTGAGCAGAACAGAACCAATTGGTTTCTTCTTCTGCTAAAGAAAGACTCAGTTCTGTGGGCTGACATGGGCATTTCAACCATTTTAGGTGGGGAAAAAAGGTTTATGTGCAGCCTCAGGGCCAAGGTTTACTTTGCTGCCAGCTGAAGCAGTGCCTGGCCGTGCTGAGTGGCAAAGGTGAGCTGGTCCCTGCAGGTGGGAAGGCAGGCAGCAGAGCTGCTTCTCAGGGCACTGGGAAGTGGTTATCTCTGCTTCTGACTGCTGACATGCTGTCAGAAATGTCAGTTGTTACTGGGATTGCTGAAATGGGAAAAAATTTCAGTGGGGGAGCTTTTGAACTTATTGAAAGCTCCTCAGGCCCTCTTCTTTCATCATCCTGCTGAGCTGCTGAAGTAGGATGTTGATGGTGTGGCCAGACTTACAGGATCAAGCTAACTGAGGAGCACTTTTAAGAACCTTCAAAAGGACTTATATATCATTCTGTATTTGGACTTAGAGATATTGGAGAGTCATAGCTAGGGAGGAAACCTCCATTGCACTAGCCGAGAAGGCTAAGGCTAACACACTCAAACAAGGCTGTATGGTGGTGATAACGGTAAACTGATTTGTAGTTAAATTGCTGTGAATAAAAATAGGGAAAAGGAGAATTTGCAGAAATTGTGAAATGCTCATCCAATATAGTTTCTTTCCCTACATCAAATACTGCTTTTGCTGACTTTGCTCTCTGACTGCATTGAGAGTATGTCCACAAAAATATCTATTGTGGGGAAGGAAGCCTTACTCAGTAGATGAGAGTGAGGAGTGACCCTGTCCAGCCATATTTTACAGAAGACTGCCCTTTCTACTGAGCATATCTGAACATGAGCTGCCAAAGGAGAGAAACAGAGCTCAAACTGAGTATCCTAAATCACTCTTTAGGAACCAACTACTGTCTGCTTTTCCTTCTGAGTTCAGTCAGTTGTGATTGAGGAAGACAGAGTGAGAAGAGGTGTAGAGAAAACAGGTGTGAGGGAAAAGTGATATCTGGGAAGAAGGTGTTCATGTAGAGAAAAGAGAGAAAGAGCTTCCTGAAGGGAGCAGGAGGGAACTAGAGGCTGTTGAAATGTCTGAGGAAAAAAGTCAGAATGAGATATAAGAAAAAAAGGAGAAAACATCAGGTATATGTAACTATGTATAGAGATAGGTTCAATAAGAAATAGTACTATTAAAAAAATTATTTTCTCCATATTCTAATTATCTCCTTTAAATGGAGAATATATTGCTGTACAGGTAAGAAACCTCTGCAAGGTTTCTGTTTCTTCAAGTGATCTTATTTCCCTTAGGCTGTGCTTTTCTTAAAGCTCATCTCGTTCAATTTGAGTCAGTAACAGTATCAGCTTAGAAATAAAATTTGGGTAGCCTCCTCAGTGGGGAAATATGAACTACTAATTACTCTAAAAGAAAGAAAAAGGGCCCAACAGATGCACTACATGTGTACATATGTATATTATACATACATAAAGTACTTTTATATAAAAATATAATATTTTCTTCTGAATTCCTGGCTTTTATGACAATCATTACTTTTTGGAAACTTTACTCATGGCTGCTGTCAGGGACAAAACATGTGATGGATAAGTTCAGACTTTAAAGGTGTTTCTTATACCTCTGACCATGAGCACAGCCTCCTTGTGTCATGACCTGTGTGTGTTGAGTATGATTTGTAAGGCTGTACCTATCCTATCAGAATGGCAAAATTTATTAAATACAGGTATTTGTGGAAGTTGGTTTTGCTAATCTTAGCACTGTTTGTCCTTCCACGCCTCTTTGGCTGTGGAGCAGTCTCCAGAGGACCATATCCATCACCAAGTCCCCAAAGTCTGTCTGCAGGATACCTTGGTGGAAATGGTGGGTGCTGAGTTGCTTGGACATGCAGGTTTCAATACAGCTTTTTGATAGGGGTAGAGGACAAAGCATGTCTTTGTACTTTGTACAATGTGCTTCTGAGCCTGAATTACAAGGCTTCTTTTTTCTAGTCAAAGATTGGATAGTTATTCTTTCGAACAATCCCCAGAGGGTGGATAATGCAGTTACATTTGCTTTTCTGTGTTGCAAGCCTGGAATTTTCAAAAGGGACAAGTAAGATTAGCCTCTTGACAGCTGGGTTGTACTTTGGAAGAGTTAAGACACTGACGCTGTTAGGTACAAGGAAAGAGAACACTAGGTTATTCCTTCCGTCTGAATCATTTTTATCACATAATTAAAGTAATCAGTATTTTTGCTTTGTTTCCCTCTCCCTCCACCTCATTCTCCTTCATAAATGTTTTGCTTTTTTCTTCAACTTTTCTACTGCTATCAACTGGACTTAGCATTTCACTGTGTTAATACAGGAAATATTGAACTTTTTGGAAATCATTTGGCACTGGCTAATGTTTTATAACTTTTAAGGTTAAAAACTGAAGGTAAAATTGTTTATCGGGCAAGTCTGTTCTAAGCATGAAAGAAAATTCATCTGGACACAAACAAACCATGGATACTTTTAATTTTCCTTCTTCTAAGTCTGTAGTATATGGGTTTAAGATGATGCTTTATAATCCCATACGAATTGTGTGCTGTGAAAGGAATAGCTGTGGTGACTCGTAGGGATTTTCTTAATGCATTCTGACATGTGATGTCCAAGTCTTTAGCATGGGACAGAGAGTTTACTGGAAAGCTGAGTTTTCTAAGCCATAGCTGGAGTGTAGGCAGTGCACTGTAGAACATGTGAAAGCACCCACTAAAGCACTGCATATATCTGTCTGGCCAGCTGAGCCCTGTTTACGTAGCTTCACATTGTCCACGACGGTGGAGAGAGCTGTCAAGAATATAAAATTTACTTTTACTCCTCATCATATGTTTTGATCACTTGTATCTCATGATGTTAAGGTGGCAGCATGGGTAGCAAAAGGGTAACACTACTGCTCAGGCAGTGGTGTAAGCTGAAGTGGCCTTGCAGCAGAAAAAGTGAACGCAAAGATCCGAGTTGTTCCTTTAGCAGAGCATCCCATCTTGCGTCCTGCTGAGAGCACTCTCCCCTTCACAGAATCATTAAGGCTGGAAAAGACCTCCGAGCTCATTCAGTCCAACCTTTGATCCAACCCTGTCAACCAGAGCACAGCACTAAGTGCCACGTTGTTGTGTCTTGAGCACCCCAAGGATGGCGACTCCACCATCTCCCTGGGCAGTCTGTTCCAATGCTTTTCTTTCTTCCTCTGTCTCATACTTCTTTCCATAGTAATGGTCTCTGTAATCAGAAGAATTTCCATGGATGAGTGCGTGTCCCCATGGGCAAGTCTATGAAATTGCTTGCTGTGCTCTCTATGGTACAAATTATCAAATGAATGTAAAGGAAACCTGATTTTGGCTGAGGGATACTCTGACCTACTCGGTAAATTTGTTACTGCTGAAGTATAATAAAAAGTTGGCTTTCTAGTTCAGATTAAAAGGAATGAACATTTTTGTATATTTTTCTCAAACCCATCAAAAGAGATTAGAGTTCCAGACACTGACATGACAAGCTCTAATGAGGAAAGTAGAGCTAGAAAAACTGAAATATCAGAGTTCACACTGTGCTCAGCAGACATGAATCTAATGTATTGATACACATAATTAAGTGTGGGTTTCCCTGACAAGTAGAAAGGGAATTTTAATAGTTTAAGAAGTCCCTAAAGCTATCTGACCATCCTTGGCTTTCTGTTTGATCTGATGATTGGAGAACAGAGGGTTCTGTAAAGGAAGAGCTACCAGCAATTCCCAAGCTCAAGACCCACTCCTTCCCCCCTCCTTGTGATTTGATCTCAGTATGAATATTTCTCATTTGATCTGCTGCTTCTTCAGTTTTATCATTCAGTGCCTGGACCTCAGCTGGGCTTAAAATATTTAGAAAGATTCTATCTAAAGATGGTGGATAATTTAATATGCAACTGCTTTAACCCGGTTGGTTTTCAGAGAGGAAAACCCCAGGATTTAAAGTGATGTGGAAATACTGATATAGAACTCCCATACTGAGAAAATGAGAAAATACTGAAAAATTTTTAACTTTTATCAGTAGACTTCCTTACACAGAATATTGATGACAATTCAAGCTGTCCCCTTAGATGGATTCTCATCCTTCTGGAGTTGCAGTATTGCACACTGTGACAAGATGGACTTCAGCTGTAAAAATGTTCCTAATGCATAAATATTCTTTTAATGTTTTGCCCTAAAGTGCACCCCATACTTCCTGTAGTGGTGAATACATCTTGTAGATGCTGCATCTGTTGTGGGATTTGAGACTGGGATATCATATTATTATTATTATTTTCTGTAGTATCCCTTGTGTATAATTAAAAGTAATGACTTCTAATGAGTCCCTGACCTACTTCAACCCACTGAATTAGGAATGAACCTAATAAAATTCAAACACTTTTTATTAGGTACTTCATATTATACACATTCTTCCTTTGTCACATCCTGTTCTACCAGGGCAGAATGGCAGGTCATAAACTGAAATACACTTGCTGTAGCATGTCTTGTTAGAGTTTGTGAAAGATACCTTCTGGCAGGTGGTGACGCAATGGAGCTTTAATAGTTTTTCAGGCCGTTATCTGACACTATACAATTACTTTTACTAGGGTAATTCAGTTTATTCAGACTACTGTAGTTGCTAGCCATTTGACCACCAGCAATATCCTCAGAAATAAGTATGATAGATAATTACTCTGTTTGTAGTGGAGAGGAAAAAAAAAGAGAAAATAAGTAATGAAAGAGGATTTGCATGTTTGATTTTAGGCCCATATTTCCACTGGGCTAGCTATTGCCTCTGTCTCAGCAATTTTTCACATACCAGACCAGCTTATGATGTTTGCAGAAATAGTTTTGCTGGCAACAAATGGAGCAGCATTGATCCTCATTTATGTACTTTCATGAAATTATCAGTGCTGATCATTGAAGTTGTATTCTGTTCAGGAATATGTCTTCAGAAGTAACTGGCAGCAGAAGTAAACCCAGTGAAAGACAAATAGAAAGAAAAAAATACAATAACCTGTTCCAACTCAGAAGCATTTAGGTGTGATAGATCCCTTTTCTTTCTGTATTTCTGGCAAAAAATAGGTAGTTTCATTTTATCACAAAACCCCATATCTTTGCACAAAACCTGTACAAATATATGTGGACCTTCCGAAATATTTCAAGCGACCTATCCGTCGCCTCCTCGTCATTAGGTGTGTGAATTGCAAGCACCCTTGACAGGAGCTGCTATGATATTTACTGCAAATAGAATGGATGACTTGGAATAATTCAAATGGGTTTAAAAAAATCCTGCCTACCAAGTGAAATCAGCTAATGACAGCTTTCTGATTATACTTTTCTTCTTTCTGTTTCCAAAGCTTTTCAAATTCTACTAAACCTTTTTGAACTAAATGCATTTAAAATTGTATTCATCTGGATGAAAAACATATTTGTGTTTTCTTGCTTTTGCTCAAGTTAATATCAACATATTTTTTTTTTAGGGAGGAGGTAGAAATTAATGGTAATTCCTGAACAACATGCATTGCTTGGAACATGATAAATATTGTCGTTGAGGGTCCTTAACATCCAGGGGGAATGTATTCATCTAAATAAATATAGATTAGAATTGCCTGAGTTTATAAATATAAATGAATACATAAATTTATCTACTGGGAAAATGCATTGTTGTAGATCACTGCTCCTCACAGTAAAGACCATGGAATGAGTCTGATTGAAAAAACTTCGTGTTGAAACTTTTCCATAACATCAGCTCTAGCAGAGTTGATTTGTAGCTGGTGGAGTTGCCAAGGTGTCACCCTGCTCAGCTGCTCTGAGTGTTGAATGGGCCATGTCACAACTCCAAAGGCATTACTGAGTCTTAATGTGTTAGGTCTTCACAGAATGATTTAGTATTGGTTTATTCTGAAATGAATGAAATGAGGTATCTGGTGGTGGCATGGGTAATCTCTACACTGTCACAAAGGGAAGGATGGAGACATCATAGGAGGAAGTTGAACACGAGGTGTCTTGATAATCATGTGTAGCCAAAGAGAGTGGGATTGTGAGATTCAATGGAAGACATGTAGCTGTTTACACTATTGTTCTACATAGTGTGTAGAACAGTTGAATTAATCTCCCAGGCTCCCTTTGTAGTCAGTGGAGAGAAATATTCCAGGGTGCATTTCACCTTCTCCTATAGTTAGTAATAATAAAAGACATTTTCAGTATTGTTTGGTATACAGTAGGATGTTATTATGCTTTATCAAATTCTTTTGAATCTTGAATGTCCTTCCTGAATGACTGGCGTTACTATGTTGCAGGCTGATGTTTTTCAGAAGCAAATGCAAACTAAGATGGTGCTCTGACTGATGGCAATTTAAAAATGTCACTGATAGCCTAAGTATGGTGACCTTGGCACTCCTCCTGCAACTGTTCAATATCTAGGCCCTGAGGATTCATTTCACTGCTGTGAATTTTTTGGACTCACAAAGAACTCTTTCTTGCTGTACAGAAGAGGGAAAAAAAATCTTGAAGAGACGGGGCCATTAATGATTAATGATAGACATTTAAAATTCAAAAAAATCATCAAGTTGAAAACATGTTTCCACAGTCAAATTTTATTCTGAGTACTTTGACTCCTCTGCAAGCTGTATTAGTTGGTGTTAAAATGCCAGTTGATACTGAGTAGTCATTAACTTAGAGTTTATTGGCTTCAATTTTTTAGTTGCAATTATTACTATTTTTAATGTGCTATTGCCAATATTCCTAAAAAAAAAAGGGATGGCTCAGTGATGAGAGAATGGAAAAGAGAAATAAAATGTTAGCTGGTATGTTAAAGTTAGTAGTGATAGGACTGAGTGGGTAGTGAAACTGAAGATGTGAGTGATTTAAGCCCATTACTCTGGGTGACTGTACAACATAGTTACTGCTGTGAGTGTAACTCATAATGTCTAATTTTTAAAATTGATAGTGATTCCTTTCTCAAGTCTTTTTCCTTATGAGCTTTGCTCCTTTCACTGTCTGCTATTTTGTTCCCAAATCATGCTTTCAGCTGGAAGACTGTGTAAAGGAAGATGGCATATGAAATGGCCAGCTGATGCTTTACATTGTCTAATGTAGCATGCAAATGGATTTGAAAGCTCAGTAAAAGGGTTCTCATGAACTTTTGCCTTAAACTTGGAGAGCATGTAATTCAAGAGAAAGCATGCTAAATCTGCCTGCTTTGGTGAAGATACTTTTCTGGAAGGGCACAACTAGGTCATGTTGTTTCCTCTGTCATCCTCAGTGCAGCTCTTCTGTGTTTTAGGGTTTGGACCTCAAATAGTCCTGGATTCAGGAGTAGTGAGTGGTTTTTGTTTTCAGTGTGTGAGGAGCTGAAAGTGGTTTACCACTAGGCTGAAATAAATGGCAAGTTACATTAGCTGCCTTTGACACTCCTGAAGTTGTCCACACTTCCTCCATAAGGGAGTACAAGTCTGTTTTGTAGTAACGCTTGGTGCTTGTCTTGTACTGATGTCATTCTTCCTTTGCAGAGCTGCCACAGCCATGCTTGTGGATGGTCACTTCTGAAAGTACCTGCTCCATCTCCTCTAATCCTCTGGGAAGGGGAGATCTTTAGAGACAGATTTTAAATCGGCTAAGAGAGATATAGACAGATAGATCCATGAAAAACAGGCTCTTCTGGACTGCTGATTTTGGCTTGAATATATCTTCAAGGATTAGGTGTTCTGCTTAGTTATCAGCAATTTTTTTGTGTGTGTGTTTGGGTTTAGTTTTGTTTGTTTGTTTTTCTCCAAATAGTTTTATTTTTTAAGCATGCTGAATAGTTTTTTGATGCCAGTGACTGAATAATAGAATGAAATGAAGCCACCACTGACTTAGATTAAAGGACCAAGGGCTCACGAGTACTTTCAGCAGTAGTTCAGTAAGTATCAGGGTTAAGAGCAGTACAAAACTAAAACTGGATATTGTTTTAATGCATCACGCTAAGATTTTTTGGGTTTCAACATTTAATAGATAGCTTAAGGTTTAAAAATAATAAAAATAAGGCTTCTATGAATTAATCTATATAATAATTTCAAAGATTTCATGTCTGTCACCCACTAGAAGTTGAGTTTATCAGCAAGTTATAGGTTAATGAGAGAAAGTGGCCAAATCATAGGGCAGGAAAGAATAGAAAAATCATATCAGTGAACAGTCAAACATGAATGCTTTCAGCGACTGTCAGTGAATTTGACAGATGTTGTGCAAGAACCAATTCAAATGTGGTTATATAATCAATGTTTTTCCCCAAAAGAGAAGGAAATATACCATTAACACTAATAGATGCCACTTAAATACAACATAAATGTTACAGGTATTGTATTTAATTTTGAAAAATTAGATTGAGAAATCTAGAATGAGAAATAAAAATACTTCTTTACAGGTTTCTTTCAAAATGCAAATTTATGTCCCAAGAGACCAGTGGAACTTAAAGTAGAAATACAGTCTGTATTTAGGGAGTTTTAAAAACACACATTACTGAATTGATAGACCATAACAGCTCCCTTGCTTAGGCAGCATTATGTTCCATCTTGTAAAATGTGCTTGGGGAAATGTAAAATGGTTTATTAAACCTACAGTCCATAACTAGAGTTGTTACATTTTAATGTATATATTTTTCATTCATGGATTATTGAACCACTAAATCCAAAGAATTTGACCTCATGCCAAAAAATGTCTTTGAGTTTCATGCTGAGTCTTTTCACTTGTATGTAACTGGAACATAAACAAATTCTCAAACTTTAAAGCTATTTTTCAGAGCTCCCCTATATAGAATTGTCCATTTAAAAGCAAGCAAGGAAGGAAGTTACTATTTACTTTTGTATAAACTGCTTTCAAAGAAAGAAGTTCATGAAGCATTTCTGAGTGGGAGTTCTGCAATTTTGGGGAGAAAATTCTTGATGGTGGTGTTGTTTATAACCATGAGGGATATGTACAAAAAGAAATGAAGAAAATAATTATATATTTCATTGCAAGAACTGTTTTTTTCTTCTCCAAACTTAAGGTTGATTTAGTGTTTAGAGAGTGTCTTTCTCCCTACTTTCACATGGCATACTGTTCTTTCATGCTAGTGAAAAGCTGGCAGATGCTATAAAACAGTGGTGATTTAAGCTTATTAGTGTGCCCAGTGATTTCAGAGTATTGTGTTGGTCCTGTATTTGCCTTCTGTTTTCTTACATTGGTATTAGAAATAACCCTAGGGAAGAAGTTGAACTGCAAAGAGCTAAAAAGTAGGAAAGGAACACTCTTCTCTGCATTTTCCAGGGCTCCAAAAAAGTGATATTTGTAGTACATGAAATATCTCTATTGATCTGAAACAACTCATTACTGTGGTTGAACCAACAATTCTCCTACAAACACACATCTAGGATTTGTTATTCATCTCATGCCTGAAGAAAAATGAACTGAGAGAGTCAATGGATATAAGTTTGTGGTCTAGGCTTCAAGATTTTCACTGCCAAAGTATCAGTCTAAAATATTTCTTACTAGTGTTGATTGTGTTGACATTAGTGATGAAACAACTTTCAGGAAGGAACAATGACATAATATTTGTGAAATGGAACACCAAGGAGCAAAATGAGTAAAACCACAAAGGTTGTCTTTATTGTTTTTACATCTGTAAAAAAAAAAAAAAAAAAGACTGTTTTAGAGAGTAATAGAACAAGTTTGTAAAGGGAATGACATGTGCTCTAAATACGCATAATTGTATTATTACAGGCCCAAAAATATTTCGTCTGTAAAGAGGTAAAGATGCTTCAAACACTTTCTGAAAGAAAGGGAATTTATACAAAGCAAGTTCTATAGGGACAATTTATACTTTAGTTTTGCTTGGTGTATTTTTTCTTTCTTAGTAATATTGATTTCTATGAAATATAAGCTCTAACTTCTGTGATCCTCCCTCTCTTTTTCTTTTCTGTTCCCTTTGGTTGTTATTATAACAACATTTCAGATTTTTATTCTGAGGCATTTCCATGTGTAGAAAATTTGTTAAAGAAGAATACAGCCAAGATACATAAGAGTTTATTTTGTTAGTTTCTGACTGAGAAATGGTTGTGCCAACCCTTTGACAATTAACTGTTTATTCAGGCTGTACAAATATATCTGCATTGTCTGTGCAGGTTTGGTTAAGGACCAGACTGTGAATTCCTTACATTTGTCCCAAATCCATTTTTTAGTTTGTAATGATGAGGAAGCACTGAACAGGACATAACAGTTTCCCTGGAACCTTCTCCTCTGACATCCAGTGTGACAGAATATTTGCCACAACACCTGTTACCTGGTGCTGCTCAATTTGGCTCGCGACAGAATCAACTTAGGAACTCCATTCAGATTGCTTTCTTGAAGACTGCTATATGTTTTGTGACATGAATTAAGCACCTCTTATTAATACAGGTCACAATGCAATACAATATTTGGAGTATCTTTTTTTTCAAGCTAATGACTGTTTGATCAGTTTTGCCATTTAAAATAAGAAAATAATTCTCATTTAAAGTTAGCATAAATGCTAATTAAATTTTCTTGCACCAAAAAGGTTTTTCAAAATAAGTGAGTATTGCTTACAATGTCTCTTCTGGACATTGCTGAGCCATCTGTATAAGGTGGTCATCTGACAAGAGTTAACAGAAAACCACCCTTGTTTTTTTTTTTTTTTCCCCTAAGAGAATAATAATGTATTTTAAAATGTGTTCCAGTTATTTAGGTTTGTTTCTACTAAAAATGTTGAGGTGTTTTCTACAAAATTTACCATCCTTGTAAGCTTTCTCCTTCTCTATATGGATATAACTTTTTAGATTTTTTTTTCATCAGATAGCTTTTGCTATTTAATACATAGCCTTCATATTCTTAAATCATGCACAATGACCTATTAAAAATGGAATATGAAAAGCCTGTGGCAGAGAAAGCTTGAAAAATAGTTATAAAATGGGAACACACATTTTCATGTACATAAATAAAACAAAGAAATGGAAATAATCCACATTTTACTTGTCAAATTTCAAGAATCACAGTCATCATAACTGACCTTTTCATTTTCTGTAGTAGTAGTAAGAATGCTTCCTTTTTCTTTCCCCCCCTAGTTTTTTTTACTTCCCTTGTTTCTATTAGGGATAGAATAAAAAGAGAAGTTGTTATGTTTGCATGTCAAGGACCATGACATCTGGAGCACAGCTGAATGCATTATTTCTTGGTGAGAGTGTTACACAGTAAAGCTTGACTGACGTTACACAAAATCCGAGACGCTTTCTGATCAGCTGATTTAATTAAAACAAGATATTTGGTTCTGCACCATGCCTGTGTATAATCTATTACAAGCCTTTCAAGGGTACAAGTATGTGCTGTAAAACACTACTAGATTGGCTTGCATGACTTGTCATTCTGTTTGCAGATACCTCAAATCAGCTATGCATCTACAGCTCCCGAGCTGAGCGATAACACCAGGTACGACTACTTCTCTCGAGTGGTCCCGCCAGACTCCTACCAAGCACAGGCCATGGTGGACATCGTGACGGCCCTTGGGTGGAACTATGTCTCAACGCTGGCTTCTGAAGGCAACTATGGGGAGAGTGGTGTGGAGGCCTTCACCCAGATCTCCAGGGAAATTGGTGAGTGCGTGTTTATCAGGTTTGGTATTTGGAGCTGCCGAGTTGCAGAGCATCGCTGGGTTCTGATTGGGTGTGTGCAGTGTGATCAGAACACCCGTGGGTGTGTTACCTGCACTCACGTGAGTGATTTTCCTTCTTGTGTGTCTGCCAAGGTGGCAATTCTGGCAGCAATTTAAGAAGAGAGGCAAAAATATATATCTCTTGACCTTTTTTGGAAAAGAGAGGGTCCTTGATAACTTAGGGCCAAAAAACAATCAGATGCTGAACTACAGCCAGATTTGAGGAAATGCAATTTTTGATTCAGCTTAGGAAAATTATGGTCCAGTGAGAGATTTTTCCATGTTCCAGCAAGGATAAACCTAGAGGTTTTAATTTTGATGAATTTTAAAAACAACAAACCCCCTCCATCCTGAAGTAAAAGACATAACCTTGCCATTTTTCCTTAATAATAAAATGTGTTGTACAAATACAGGCACTACGAGAAGTATACTTAAGTCCCTTTGATACTTTTAAAATCTTTTTTTTGCACTTTCATAGTTTTTTCTGAAAAAAAATGGCTGTTTCTCAGGAACAGTAGGTCTTGGACACCAAGGAATAATAATATGATGAGTAGCAGATGGTTTGAAAGAGGATGGAATTGGTCTTTCACCAAGTACAGGGTTAAATAACAAACAATTTTCCTGTCCTTCCTCAGAAAGCCTGGGTTAATATACTAGATTTGACTTATAGGGCATATACATATAAATTCCAGTTCTTTTCAATCAGCTTGGGTGAGAAAATATGATTGTTTCCCACTTTCACTAACTGCATGTGAATGTGGAGAGCATCTCTATCATATAGGAAGGCACAAGTGTATTTCAGGCACTTATGCTTGAACCATAAAGGTAAGTGATTACTTGCAAGAACCTGGTTGGAGGACAAAGCTACAGCTGTTCTTGACATTAGGGAACCAGTGTATGCAATATGCTTACTTGTTTAACCTGTAAATGTTCTTTTTCTAGCTCCTGATCATTGCTGTCTGCTCCTAGGTGTCTTCATGGGAGAGCTGTCTACTGTACATTGCTTTATTCTGGGGTTACCAAAGGCATGGATAATTCTTTCACAGTTCATATCTAAAAGAAATGGTTCATCTATGGCAAATAGATTGGCTTCCCCAGACACTCACTGAATTCATTGGCTGAAAAATCATTTTTTCTTGAAACCATCTGCAACACAGCTAGTTCTGAGTTCTGAAAGCAAACAAACAAAATACAGGACTTTTTACTGTTTCCCGTTTCCAGGAGTATGAGAGAACTTCAGATGAGTACAAGCAAAAACTTTAATTACCTTATGATCACAATTACATGAGTTTGTGTCAGTTGGATCTCCATTGATCCTGAAATAAAAAAAGGCTGTTGTTGTTTGATAAATAATTAACATGACTAAGATAAATTAAATAAATATTACTAAAAGAATTGTGAATCCAATTAATAGGTGTCCCAAACATTGCAAGATCTGCGTAACACCAAAAACATAGTAAGTTGTGATTAGTGGTTTGATTTTTTTATTTTTCCCCTTGTGATTTATGTTTTCTATTATAACATTTGATTTTTGGCAACCTCTGTGCTCCCAGCAACTTACCAACTGTAGTGGGTATCAGGGACTCTAATGGTTCTGAAGAAGGAAAGCAGGGGGAGGCAGGACAGACAAATAATTTTTATTTCCTAGAAAAATACTCAGGTAAACAATCAGGTAAATCATATGTAACCACAGGGACGTGACTGATAACCAGTGCAGAATTGTCAAGAACAAATAGTATCAAATCCATCTAATAATTTTCTTTGACAGGATAACAGCTTACAGCTGGAGAAAAAAGCACTTGATGTGTCACATCTCTCAAATTTTGTAGTGTTATCTCAATTGTCACATACAGTATTCTCCTGAAGAAATTTAGCAATTGTGATCTAGGTGTAAATAGGCTGGATGCAGACCTATTTAGAAAAGTTTTCTCAGAGAGCAATTAGCAATGATTTCTGTTTAAATTAAAGAATGTTGTGTTTTATTTGGCAGTTGTTTAAGCTGGGTCAGGTACTAGCCAATATTTTCATGTTTAACCCAGGTGGACTTGGAATGAAGATTACTGTAGAATCTGGAGATTACTTTAAGGTCAGAAGGGCTAAGACTAGGACTAGGAGAGTATCTAGAAGAGTCTTAGAGTCCAAATCTGAAAACACTATCTGGAAAAGGACACATTTAAGACACCAATGACAAGGCATTTGGCTTCTGCAAGAAGGATCTGTACAATGAGGAATTCAGACAGACTGGTCAGAAAATACTATTTCAAAAAATGATGCAGGGATGATTGTAAATTATAATCTATATTCCTTATCTTTTAATGGAACGTGCAGGTGGACATGCCATCTGTAAAATAATTTGAGTAATCCTCCAATTTTTCAGTCAGTTGTAGAATGTAGTTTGGGCTCAGTACAGGTTTTGTTCCTCACTTCAGAAAAGGTGAAACTCCTCAAGCATGCAAGAACAAAGACAAATCTCGAAAACCTGGTCTGTTGGGAACAGCTGAGCAGGGGGGCTGAGTTCACCTGAAGAAGAGTTGACTAAAAAGAGGTGATAGAAAATAATGTTTTCAAATAGGCTTGTGCAGAAAGGTAGAGGACCACTTGTTTATCCAAATACAGTGTATGTAAACAGGAATAATGGAATTAATCTCTAGCATGATTCTGTCTAGGTTTGGAGAAAGCCCCTTTTAATGTTTAAGACATTAAGTATTGTACCAGCTTGCTTGGGGACATTTTGGATCCTCCATTGATAAGGATCCATGAGAATGCATTAGACAAATACCTGCCCAGTGGTTATGTAAGTGTACTTAGCCCTTGCTTGGGGCTGGGAGGTGGAATGGATGATTTCTTAATGTCCCTTCCAGCCTGATCCTATTATCCACTGTCTTCAGACTTTTCATCTGAGCCACAGGGCTGGAAATGCTTTTAAAATGGAAACTGAATAGCATCTAACTATGAGGTCTGAGACTATAGAGTCTATGTAGGTTTACAAAAATGATCCCATAGTATAAGACCGCACACAACAGCAAAACTTGCCAGGTCTGTGTTAATAAATGGTGCGTTA
This sequence comes from Irena cyanogastra, assembly GCA_013397155.1. Taxonomy (NCBI): domain Eukaryota; kingdom Metazoa; phylum Chordata; class Aves; order Passeriformes; family Irenidae; genus Irena; species Irena cyanogastra. The sequence goes on from VWZV01008539.1 coordinate 649,142, forward strand.
AGAGAACCTAATTGAGACACTGTGTCTCTTGTGCAGCTGGCATACCAATGTAAAGGACAGCTCAACTCCTTGCTGAGTACTTTGTGTCCTGCTCTAGATAAGTAGCCAACAATTGGAAGCAAAATGAATGTGAAGAGCATCATAATGAAAAGCAAAAAAAATTGAGCAAAGGATGGCCAAAATATTGATATATTCATTTCTGAAAAAAATTTAGTGTATGAGAAGACGTGAGACAGCAGATTTGAAAATGCAAATAGGAAAGCTTGTTTCTTTGGTTTATTATTTGTATTGTTTTTTAAAGGAGAGTTGAAAAAGGGCTAGGATTTTACATAATTTTAATAGAGAGATTAATTTAATGTTCTTATTTAATATAATTTTGACCCTTTGTCTCTAATTTCCAGTTTGATTGGCCCTCTATTCAACCTCTATTTCTTGATCAGTAATAGAAGCAAAAGGAAGAAACAGGCTCCCAAGTGAAAAGTGGAATACTGAAAAGGTTGAAGTGGTGCCACCCTGACATGTCACCAAATATATTACATATCAAAATCTACTCTCATTTTAATGACAAAGATCCTGTCTGGGACAAAGCAGAACTGGAAATTAAATATTTTACGTGACAACGATTGGAAGGAGATTATTCCAACTCATTCTTCCATGCATTGTTTGAAGACAATGATTAAATTTATAGAATTTTCTACTCCCATTAAAAAGTTAATGATACCATTGTAATCATTTTGACATTGAGATCAAATCATTTTGGTACATTGACCAAAGGAATGGATTCCTACTAATTGCTTAAGAATTTAAACATTAAATTGAAACTTGACTCACTGATACAAACTAAAATGGGAAAAAAAGGAAGAGCATTTTAGCAAGTTTTCATTAAGCTGTCGTGCTAAATATTAGACTTCTATTTACTTTCTGTTCATTATCTTTGACCAAATAAATGTTGGAAAGTTTCTGATCCAACTTTCTTTTAATGGTTCATTTCGCCTGTTATTAGAAACCAAATGAATTTACCATTAGAGAGAAAATCATGGGATGCTTTTCCTTTTCATTTTTTTTCCCTCCAAAATACAAAAGCACTTGAATCAGACAACTCTCTTTGAGTTCAGAATATTTGCTCTGTGCGATGTTTGTACTGGAAAATGTAACAAATCTACAAATAATATATGAAATGCTGCATGACAGATTTTATTCACCACTATTGGTCAACTGCTGATAGGTACTGGCACTGAAACACTTATGAAACTTCTAGAAGAGGAGGTAAAAATGATAAAGACAGGTAGCAGAGCTGATCATTAAGAACAGGTGAGAAACTTCAGCACTGCTTGCCCCTTTTGCTTGTAAGTTGGTTTTGCACGTCTTGACAGAGGTATGAAGAGACAGCAAAGAGCATTTAATCAAAGAACATTTTTTAATCTGTGACTGGTCAAAATAACAGCTTCATAGCAGCTTTATTCCAGAAGATGCATTTCATATCAAGATGTGACCTTGAATACATGTTTTTAGGAACAAGGTTGTGTAGTTTTGCCTACTACTTTTATACTGGTACATTACAGTTAGCAGGGACTACAATTACTTTATGACCTTTCATAACATTGTATCATTACAGTGACAACAAAGGCTATATAGTAATTGTAATGGATGCATGAGCTGAATCAATGCTACAGTAGCTTTGTTTGTTTCAGACTTCAACAATGGTAGCTATATTTTGTTTACATAGGGGGTGCTCTGTGACATTTCTTTGACATGGCTCTTAAATTATGTTTGTCTCTTGTCGGTTCTTTCAGGGTATTTACAGTTGTGCATTATACCTCTGCTCATATCCAAATGATTGGATTACTTCTTCACAGAAGAATCAGAGAATAGTTAGGGTTAGAAGTGATTCTGAGGATCATCTAGTGCAACCCTCTCCCAAGGCAGGGTCGCCCAGAGCAGGTTACAGAGGAATATGTCCAAGTGGGTTTTGAATGTCTCCAGAGAGGCAGAATCACCTTTCACATTTTTTGGACTTCAAATTTTCAGTGGAGAAAGTGGAAGTCTATTGGGAAGTGGGGAGGGAGCTTTGAGCAGGAAAATATGACTCAAGGAGTATAGCATTTCCTTTCCACTTAAACTTTGATTGATAATTTAGAAATAAGATGGGTCGCTGTTAAGATTAGTTCACATTTCCTGCAGTAATCTCTGCATATGTTTGATATAAAGCTAAAGCTTTCTGTATTTTGTAAAGTAAGATGAATGGACTTCTTCCACACCCCCAAGATAGTGTTTAATAGAAGATTAAAAAAATCTTGCAACATGAAGATGAAAGAAATACAATACACGAAATGTAACCTTTTCCCCAGAGATATTTCTGCTTTAAAGTCTGTTTTCAGGCATAACAAATTAATTTTCACAACTAATAATATTCTAACATTCCCTTGCTAAGGGTAAACAGTTTAATTCAATTTAAGTTTTATTTTCATATTTATGCAGATAAAACTCTATTGATAGCACTGTATTTCGAGCTGCAAGCTGTAATTAATAATAACACTACATAATTGGCTACAGGAGCTTCAAAGTAATGTTGAAAAATTTCAAAATCAGATGGTAGGTGTATTAATATTGCAAAAGCTTGAAAATTACTCCAGCAGTTTTTAATATTTGTACCAATTAGTACCTGATAAAGAACAGTATAATTTCTAGGGATTTAAAATGAAGGACTATTTTAATTTCTCTCAGTGGTGCTAATCAGTGTGATATTCTTTAGCTATAATTATTTGTTTTCTCTATAGTTTTAGGGAGATATCTCAGAGCAGTAAGCATACTTTCTGTATATGCTCTCTGACCCTCTAGTAATTGTAAGGAGAGAGACTTTAATACTCTAGAGTTGTTTCTTCTTCAGTCACTTAGTTATGCCACTTTTAAATTTCTTATAGGAAGCTCACTAGCTGCAGTACTATAAGTACTACACAAGTCTCTGTAGTAGGACTTTCTTCCTTTTGCTTCCTGTGAACACCAGATGTTTGCATTGGTTATGAACAGAAATTCAAAGAGTAATAAAGATGTCCAGGAAAGTTTGTTTCGTCAGTGCTTTTAGTGCTATGACTTGTTTGTAGCCATTTCAAACTTCTTAGTCATGATATCTAATTCAATTTTTTAAAATGCATAAATACAAACAAAGTTATAAATGTGATTATGCTAATTTTAAGCAAATAGTCTTATTAGATTAAAAATTAGATTAAACAAAAATATTTTTGTTGAAATATAGTGTATGATGGCCCGTGCAGGGATTGAACCTTCACAACCTTGGTGTTATTAGCATCATGCTCTCACCAGCTGAGCCAATCTCAGGGTCTTCTGTGGTCTAGGATCAGTCTCATTCATGTTAAGAAGGTACAACCGATAAAGAAAAAAAAAATTGTTGGGGCTCTTGAGTTTTCTGAGAAAATTTCTTTTGTCTCTCTGTATGTCTTTTTGTCTTGAAATGGTTTCTGTTAAATATTTAGCATTTTTTAGAAGGCTTTGCTTTCTACCTGGAGAACTGTAAGTTTTAAAAATTGTGTGAGCAATGCCTCATGATTGATATTAGCAATACACTCCTAGTATCAGCTCTTTTGTGATCTGTGGCTGCAGTTAAAACAATGAAGCACTTGAACTGTCAGACTGAGCCAGACACTGTAAGTCAATATCTTGTCTCCAGTGGTGGCCTCAGTACATGGAACAGAAAGACACCAAAATCTTACTTAGTCACTGGCAGAAATACTTATCCGAGGAGTGTTCTGTAACCGCAGGTATTTAGTGGTTGATACTTTGATTTCCTGAAGCATGAAAATTTATATCCACTATAATTTCCTTCTGTTACCATTTTAACCTCACTTGTTAAATATTCTCATGTTTGGATGCTACAAATGGTATGCAGGAGAATCCAGTTAACCTCCTCCACAGTGTGCCTTCTGACTTAATTCTGGGTTATAAGATATGAAGTAATTGCAGCTTAATGGTTTCTGTTGTCACTTCCTGGGTCCTTTATTTCATTTATATCTCTGTTAAGCTGTGTAGCCATGACTGAACACTCCAAGTAAAGCTTTACTGTTGATTTATGTAGTGTCATTGTAATCTCATTTTTATTCTCAGCCCCAATCTTTCTGCACCCTGACAAATTGTAAGTTTTTTCTGTTGGCTGCTGGGTATCAAGCAAATTATTTCCAAAAGCAATCTGTTCTGACAGTCAAAGTTTATTAACAAATGGCAACAGCTGATTTAGAACCCAATGATGTGTGTGAACAATTCCAGGTATTTCTGCCAGCCTGCTCTCCACTGTATTTGTCAATAGTCAATATTTTTCTATGACATACTTGTTTATCTATCTTTGTGAATACTTTGTCTCTTCTCTCTGCTCTTGTTTATTTCAAATAATTTTATACCATTTTCAAAAATGCCAATCTTTCAATTCAATACTTTCCCTCTCCTTTTGAAGAGATTTGTGTTAAACAAATCAACTCCTAGCAGGCATTTTCAGAGCACATGTTTATTAGCCTTTTCCAGTGCTGAGTTTTGACTGCTTATTCCTTCTACTTGTTGTTTTCGATCCTCAGGAGTCTCTTCCCCCTCCCCTCTCCCCAGTTGCTAACTATTCATCCCAAAGTCTTCTAAAAACTGTATTATGGATGTTAATATTCTTTATGCAAAGCTGACATATCAATTTTGGTAGTCACTACTGTTGCATGCTGCCTAAGTACTAAGAGCAGAATGCAGAGAGATTTGAATTTACCTTATAAATTTACCTTATAAATGTATCTTGTACAACTGCATGCCCCTCCTGAATGCCTTTATTCTTCAAGGTGCTTTAAACTATGTAGGATCATATCTGCTACTGAGCCAGGGGTGCTGGTAGTTTGAGGGTGAAGGTTAGTAACTTTCCTAAGTTGAATTTTTGTTATTATCCAGCTGCACATGAAGCCACCGACTCAGTCACGTAGTCAATGGTCTTTCAAATGTTAGATTAGCCCTAACAGAAACTTGGAATTTCTTTCTTCTGAACTTTTGACAACTGATAGTTGAGACAGAGGGAAATTGCATTATGATTGTTGTACAAACTTCTGCATTACAGCTGAAACATATTTTGTTCAGATTTCAGTATAATTTTATTTTTGATAGCTATAAAATGAAACAGAAAATGAATATTTCATCTGATGGCTTTGCAATCATGCCTTCTGATATTATAAACAAAAAATGAGCAAATGCAACTGAGACTTCGTTTTCGAGATTATTCAACAATTTAGTCTGAATAGTAGTATCTATCAGAAAAAAAAATCATAAACATTAATGTTACCCAATAATTATCTTTCCTTCCTTCCATAGGTTAAATGTTGTATGTGCATGATATATAGTCTACTTTCCTGGCAATCTTATGGATGTCTGGAAACTGCTAAAGCAGAGAGTACTGATTTTTTTTTTCCTCTGAAGAGAAAGCAAAGTGAGAAAACAGCTATTCATCATTCTATGTTTATGTAACAGTTATGTGACTTCATGCCCATTGTTATTTACTGTACTGTGATATATCTACCTCAATAGCAGGTAGATGATAGTAGGAGATGCCCACTATCTTTCTTCCTTTATATTATGGTAAATTTCAATGTTTTGGGTTTTACCAGTGGGATTTTCACTTCTCATTTTATTTCTTTATGACTTTACCTACTTGTTCTACTTACTTTTTGTATTATCACTGGCTGCTATTTTTAATATGCTATGCTAATACAAGATTCTTGAGCTATGCTCTGCTGAATGATGTAGAAGGGCTGACTGAGTTGAATGTTACAATGCTGACAGTATTCTTGTAAGATTAAATGCAAAGAATGTCTGATTGTAAATGTCAAAGAGATACTCTTGTCTTCACTTTACTTATTTTCTTTCTGTTGTTGAAGGGCAGGGGCCCATATTGTGCCCTGAGTCACAGTAAGCACACGTTTGCTATTGAACATGCAGTGGGGTAGCTGAGCAGTAACAGCTCTCTCTTGGATGTTTGGACTGGGGTAACCCTTCAGACACAAGTCATTCCCTTAATTCTGTTACCTAATGAACTTTCCACAGAGTTCCATAGAATTATGTTCAAAAATAGTATTTCAAGTATTGCTCTTATTTGTTTCAGAAAAAAACAGGCATATGTGTACGCCTCACTAATATTTAGAAAGACTCCTGCACTGGTTTTTTTTCTGTTATAAATGCATGATTTTTATGCAAATTGCAAGCTGTGATACCACCACTTTAAACTGGGATGGCAGAAATATGCATATTGTGAAAACTCATAACTTATGAAAAAAGATATTTTTTTTTCTCTTGCCAGAAAACAGTGTTTCTTAGGTCCTCTCAAGGATAGAGTTCTGTATGATGAAAACAGAGTTGTTTATTCCTCTGCTTTCTTAAATACATAATATTTAGAGGCCTTCCATCACTTTCTAGAAGAAACTGAAAGAGAACTAATTGTTTAAAATGCTGACATTCTAACAAAAATGCCAGTCTGTCTTTAATATTCTTCATAAAAACAGAATATTTTGACTAGACAATTAATCAAGAGAATGAGTTACGAAACAATACCCTTGAGTAGCACAGGTGTCATGCAGATAAATCCCTGTGTTGCTGTGTCTGTATGCACCCCAAAATTTTCCTGCCACGTCCTTCTGGAGCATACTCTACAGCAGCATACAGGAATGCACATGGCCCTTCACAGGCATTTGTAAGTCATCTTCTCCTTGGGATGCTTGCTGAAGTGCTGTGGTTGGGTTGCCATAGAGAGAGGAATAAAATTTCAACCCCCTTGCAAACACAAGAACAAGGGGGTTGTAGATTTCAAAACTGAGGACCAAGTCCATTAAAATGCATGCATCTGTGTAATTTGTAGTTGTTAGGGGAGGGATGGAGGCCTGAGAAAACCAAAAATATCTCAACACCTTGATGATTCCTACAAACATTTATGCTGGAAATGTTCAACTGCCATTAAGTGATCCACGGGAATTGTATGATGCAATTAATCCTGAGGATGTTAATGCTCTCTCAGGTAAGATCAACCACACCTGTTTGTAGGAGTACCAAGTCAAGATCTGTTTTCTTTTAAAAATGGGAAAAAAAGGGTCTGAACTAAACTTCTAGGGAAGTTCTTTATTTTTGTAGGGATTCCTATTTTCCTTTTAATATACTTTCCTTTATTTTGAGAGTGGGTGGGTGTCTATTTATCTTCTGCATGGACCCTTTCCTTTAATACAGCATGCAAATCCTGGAACATCTTAGGCCCCAGAAGGGTGAGAGAGAATGGTGTTTTGTAGTCCCAGGAAATAAGCAACCCCCATTTTATAAAAGTTTAAGCTGAAGTTTGGTGTGAGTACCATGAAGCCCTGCTTTCACAGTAGAATGGGAGCCTATATAACTCATCAGAGCCTGCCCAAGTCTTTGGTGACTTTGCAGGGCTCCCATGGATAAAGGGAATAAAGCACAAACTGAGCTTCCTTTTGCTGCTCTGCTCAGACAGGAGCCAGATGAAGGCAGTGTGTCTGCATGCACTCTGCCACGTGCCTTGTCATACATTCTGCTGGCATATTGGATTTGCTGTGAGATGCACTACCACGTTTGCTGGGGCCAATAAATTGAATTATATGATTGTAAGTATTTTACCTAATATGGCAATGCTGCTCTATTTATAAGATTTGTCAAACCTCATAATTAATTCCATTATATTATGGTATTTTATGGATTAAATCCTTTCAAAGCTTATTCAGGAGGTAGAAATATTAATTATCTTTGATTAAAATATTTTGATTAGTTAATGTTTTTGAGTTTTAAATCATTAGCTTTGTAAACTATAATGCCCCTTTCATGGAAGTGAAATGTTAGAGCCAACCTGAAGATATTCTTTCTGTTGCTAAAATATATGCAAAATATGTATTTTTTTTCTTTTTTCCCTCCAGTTAAGCGCAAAGAATTTGATTTAATAATTAAAAAGTAACCTACAGAATGGTATTAGTGGCATAGGTTTTTACGGACTTAGTTATAAACTTTTTATTGTAGCTAATGTGCATTTCATTGTTAAATCCCTTAATTGCTTTGATATTTTAATTAATCAGATGTACATGAGTTTTCAATGATGACTGTACAGAGACTTTTATAGCCATGGAGCTTTAAGGATGCTTTCCTTCCTATGTGGACCTTGGTAGAATCTAAACTCTAGGTTGTCTGGGGAGGGAGGATTCCATGTGGTGGCAAATGTTCAGTTGAGATGCAGAATGACTTTTCAAAGAGAGAGCTATGGTAATGGCCAGTATTTCACAATAATGTCCATGAAATTGTAAGCTTCATTAACTAAGATCAGTTTAACTGGGGTGGCTTATCTTTCTTTGTCTTTCTGTAATAAACAATTTCAAAGGAGGCGGCTTTTTGGAAGAGGACATTTGGATGTGTTCAGGAAATGTGTTAGCGGTGGAAGAGCATCAGTTCCCATATGTACACTTGCCACAGGCACTGAAAGCTTATGACAAGCCCCTCTGGGCTACCAACACATCAGGTGCCTCTCAGGAGGAATATTGAAAGGCATTCAAGGACTTCTGTGCTGGCAGGAGAATCACTTCCTGTTTCCTTCCAAATAACTCTTTCTGCTCATTTGTTATTTCAGTTGCTACACAGGCATAGTGTACCTTGTGTAAGAAAAAGATTATGTACAGGCTTAAATGGTGGAATACATAGTGTTCCAATGCTTTTTTTCCCCTAATCCAATTACATAGTTTACACAGAAGAAAACAGGACAAATGAAAAGTGAAAGAAGGGAAAGAAAGAACATAAAGAGAAAAAATGCTTAGTGGATATCTTCTGTTATCTGTTATCAGCTTTGAATTTACATTACGTTCAGTCTAATAACATGCTTAACAAAATACAGTTATGTTTTGTTTGGAAGTGATATTCTAGGCAGTGAACAGGGAAGTAAGCCCCTGAATTCTGTCCAGCTTGGTTTAACATATGCACAGGAATGGAAGAAATGCAAAAGCAGGATTCAAGAGTGGACCTGAGCAGTTTATAAAAAGGACTGTTCAATGCATTTGCTTGAGACAAAGTGGAATTGGACTCAGAAACCCAGATGATCCTTTTGCACACTCTCTTTGTCTTAGGATTTGCTCAGACTCAGGGACAGAACAGTTCTGCAGGCTCAAAGCTTGAAAGTTGAATTTGGGTTGCCTCTGCCTCCTCAAATCATCCTTTCTTGCTCAAGCAATTTATCACTTCTTTAGGAAGGTATTTTGATTGATGGCTTTGTAATTTTATTCTATTTTAAATGTATTTATTAAAATGAAACACGAGTCTTGAGTAAATGTTTCTTTTGATGGTGCGCAAAATCTCTATGCTCTACCTCACTCTGTCTTAAATAACAGAAATGAAATACACCCACAAATATTTTTTTCACTCCAATTTTGAGATATGATTTTCCAATCCAATTAACAATATGTACCTTTTAGCTTGGAGAGTGTGTTTTATACTAAATCATGATTTCAATTAGAAAAGGTTGCTCTTGAAGCAGTTGTAGCTTTATGGATTATTGGTTATATGATTATGGTATATGAGATGTGACTGCTTTTTTTGAATTATGGTTAATTAATTAAAAAAAACCCCATAAAACAATAAAAAGCTTAATGCAATACCAAAAATTCACCGGAGCAACTGAGCTTAAATCTTAGTTATCTGTGCAAAAGCTCCTTTGCTATCTCCAAAGGAGAGGAATCCCAGAGTTACGAGATCTTCATGATTCACCATTTAGCAGACTGTGCCATGTGCAGTTGACAGCATGGTGAGAGGGTTTACACAGTGCTATTGCTTTTGCTTACTCAACATTATTAATTTCTTGCTTCTGCAATCAGTGGTTTTCTCACCATTCTAATTCGTTCCTTTCCATACATGTGAATAAATAGATTTTAGACAATTAAGCAATTGAAATAAGACTGACACCACTAAAATATAGCACAATGAGACACCAAGATTAGCCTCAACCCTTCTCCAATTAATTTGCTCCATCAACATTTTATTCTTACCGAAATAATTGTTCGCTGCTAACTGGATAAAAAATAAAGCATTCATTCTATCACAGATGCAGTGTGAGGGGATGGAGGGCAAGAAGCTGTAATTTTTGTATTAAAGTAATCCTAATACCACTGAATCAGCAGGAATAAGATAATGGATATAACAATGCTAAAATGGCATGTATTCATCTTTTGCATTTAATACAAGTTTACTATAAAACTCAATGTTAGGTTTAATCTCTTGATTATTGATCAATGTTACACATCAAGAGGAACAAAATTATTGAAAACAACTTTTGGAAGGCAGAAACAAACCTGGTATTTGTCCTTTTCAGACTTACCTTTACTTCCTTTCTTTTTGTATCTTGTGGACTTGCATTATTTTAATACATTAAACTAGTTGCCAGAAAATAGTTACTTTTGATTTAGTTTTAGATGCAACATCCTGTGCTGTGTTTTCCAGTAACTGAGTGGTTCCTGCCTTTTCAGGTTTTGTTATTGATTGTGTTGAGTTGCGGAACTTAGGGTATGTATATGTACATATTTGTGGTGGCAGTGGGGAGTAGAATGAGTGGTCCTTGTTTAAAAGCAGAGACAGAGGTCAAAGTCCCAAAGCTGATGGCAGAGTGCTAGGTGAAAAGAAAGCATTACAGATGCTATATGCTACCACAAGATCTCTGTGGGGGGCAAAAAAAGCTTTTAACTTCTCATAACTTGCTCATGACAGCCTTTCAGATTAAGAAAGGGGGGAAAAGGGAAAACAAGAGATGCAGTTGCTTGATGATAAAGAAGAATTAAGGATGAATAATAGATAATTAATTCTGTATTATGACATGAAGTCAGAGCCCCAGATGGCCTTCCACCTGTCATTTTTTTCAAATTAACTCTTAGATATCCAAGGAATTAGTTTGAAAGTTTCTTCTGGTTGCCAGCATGCCATGTCCTCAACACTTCAAAAATCCTCAGAGAAGTCTGAGAGAGTGGCTGAGAGCAGGAGTTTGATTTACATCATTTGATGCTGTGATCATCTGTGGTGTTACTCTAGCACCAATGGACACTGATTTTTGGAGATGTGCCAATGAGCTTCCCAGGCTGACTGCACCCAGAGCCTACCTGTCCAGGAGGGTGCCTTGACCTCTAGGGTTGCACACATGCACACTCACAGAAGGTGCAAAACCTAAAAATTATTTGGGAAAATTAGTTCAAGTGATGCCTTTTAGTTTGGAAATTCTAAGATTGAGAGTAGCAGGTGTGCAGGTTTAGACCGCAACCTCAGATATACAAATAGAAAAACAATATCTGTAAGTTTAGAACCTTATTTGACAGAAAATAAAATACAAGAATATGAACCTACAAACTTATTTATTTTCTCATAGCATGCCTTAAAAATAGTTGCTGTTTAAAAAGGATTTCCACTACGAATGAAGTATCACATTTGTATTCAGTCCCTTAGTAATTTAGCAGCTCAGTTTCATCAAACAGGAGTTTTCCAGGATTACCTATGGCAAAGGAGTTATCCGAAATGTGGAAGATCATCCAATTACAGTTTAAAGAAACTTACAACAAAGAAAATTAACTAAAGATAGAAGTCTGAGAGCATAAGGAAAAGAGAATGAAATAGTGTGACAGGGGTTGTGTGAAAGCAAGAGCTGCTCTTGTGTCTGTGATTAAAACAAGAAGAATTACATCTCTTGTTTATTTTTGCAGTTAAAGTAATCAAGGTCTCTGGTGTTGGGACACCTGCTTATCTTCATTTCTTCTCTTACCTTTTTTTTTCCCATTTCTCTCTCAATTGTGCTATGAACAGACCCCATACTTATATGAAAAACTGTCATTTGATTCAAATGGAGTGGTTTTAGATTTATACATATTAACAAAAAGAGATCAATGGTCTGCTGCAGAAGGAGAGAGGTATAGGGAGATAATGAAATCTTCCTCTGCATTTTTCTATTGACTTCCTAAATTCTTTAGAGAGTCAATTTAAGTGGACTGATAAGTCTCCATTTGGGTCCAGAAATTTAAAATTTCAGTTAGACAGTGCCTAACTTGATCATCCCATTAACAGGATTGTATTTCATCTCATGTGTATTCTGTGACAATAGGAGAACTATTATAGGAAGGAAATCAGGGAGTTTTGAGCAATCTCTTATTTAATATTGTGTGGATGACATTTCATTTAAGGGATGTAGTAGCAAATTTTTCTTGTAAAAGTGGTCAGGGAAATTTAATTATGATTAAAGTAATTATCTAGAATTCACAAAACATAAGAGCCTTAATGCACCTGAATGGGGGTCTAATAAAAGATCCAGAAATCTCAGGTCTCTATCTGTGGCTAAGGCATTTTCCAGAAATAAACCTCTAAGGTTTTATATATGTAGAAACTGATTCACCAGCATTTCCTAGACCATGAAGTGTAGTTAGGCCATTTTATTTAATAGCCATTTCATCAATCCATGCTCCCTGATTTTTTTTTTTTTTTGGTAGGAGACTGAGCATATAAAAGGCATTGAGATTTTCTAAGCTGCAAACATCTCTGGTTCTAAAATTAAAGAACAAAGAGTTTTGATGAGCAGGGGCATAATGTAGTCTTGTTAACTATGGCTTAATATGTTATGGTTGAATTGGGTGAGAATAATCAAAGTTTTGTCTGTTGTTGGAGCATTTGAAGTGACTCTGTCCTGTGTGGGTGCCATGCTGTCTACCAGAAACTGAGATTAGCCTTTCCCAAGGGAGACCACCTAACTGAATCTTGTCTCTAATCAGCCTTGTGCTTTCACAAAAGATGAATGTACTTAATAAGCTTTTGGATCTCTACCTCTCTGTCAAATTTAGCAAAACTGTGAAAAAAGCGCCAGCTTTTTTCTCTTGCAATATGCCAGGAAAAGGGTACATTGTTCCACACAGGGAACCATAGCCTTACTGTATAGGTCTTGTTTCTTTGGGAAACAAACAAAGAAGAAAATATCTGGAACGTGCGAAGCATGCTGATAATGTGGTCAGAACTCAGCCTGGGGTTTTAAATGAATGGACAGAGAATTTACCTCTGAAATTAGGGTTCTTGCAGTAAATACTGTATTTTCCCCTCTTAATAATTATTGAAAATAAAAAAAGGAAAAAGTTTCTTTCCAAAATTATCTCCCTCTTTGCTCTCCCTCTCCTGCCCAAGAGGAAAATAAAAGCATCAAGTAAAGGCTTTTATTTCTGATGATTTATGCATTGTTTATAAGACACCATCAGTGCCTACAACTTTAATGCATGGCAATATTTACCTTCATATAGTATTTGTAACATTCAGAATTCAATGTGGCATACTGAAAAGATAATAGTAACTGTAAGTACTGTGTGTGGTAAATGTCAAGATTTTAATTGCACCTAAGCCATTGGCTTCTTACTTCTTTTTTGGAGGAAGCCTGTAATGAGCATCTCCCCAGGACGTTGTGTGATGAAGGGCTTCATCAACATACTTCACCTGCTGCTGCTCTAAGAGTAGTCTGGTTAGTGTGTAGCTTTAGGCTGCAGAAAACAGACCCTTAGAAAATGAAAAAGGAGAAATGTGTTTCTGTGATAGTGTCTCTCCTATATACACAGCAATTTAATATCACCACAGTTAAATAAATTGTCAGTTCCATAATGTGGTTTTTTGCCTAGGTCCTGCCTAACCTTTGCAGGATATAATAAAGAGGCCATTGTCAAAGACAGCAGATGGAAACAAATAGTGAAGGAATTTAACTCTCTGCACTATTTTCAGCTGGTTTAAGAGTGTTTTCTTCAACCGTGAGCAGAAATTTGTTCTTAATATGCAAGTCCAACTTGGTCCCTCACAGTTATGACGTTTGTGGGCATTTTTCACAAAGATGTAGACAGCCCAAGACCTGCCTGAGTAACTGGATGATTTGGACTAGGGCAGGTAAAAGGTCTCAGTGATGTGCCATGCACAAGCTTCCCCATCGGTTTGTCCGCTCTAGTTATCAATGCCCAAGATGCATTCATTGTGGGGCTGGGCTTGAGGTGGAGTTGCAGCAGGTTCAATGTTATCTCCGTCCTCTGGCACCACAGATTAGAAGAGAAAACACTCTTATCTGAGTCATTTTTACAGCCCTTCTCTGACTTTTCCTTAATTCTCCAGCACCAGGGAGTGTAACGGTTTTCCTCTAGACAGATCTTGTCTTATGCAAATACTTACTGAGGGACTAAAGTGCTTAACCCTCTTGTCCTTCACATTTGCCCAGGACATGCTGTCCAGTGTTCCTGTGGTAGCAGTTCATACATGTAGCCTCAGCTCCTCCAAAGTAAGATTCTGAGTGTTGAGTTGTGGACCACCAGTTGTGTTTGCTCCTTGCTGTGACACAACATAGGGAGAATGAACTGGGTCTTCTCCCTTGAGGGTGTTTCTCTCCCTGCATATATCTCCCAATTTTGTGAACAGAGAGATGCAGGTTAGTTCTGGATGTAAAAAAACCCAGACCTGAACCTCAGCACAATGGTGCCCTAGGAAGCAAATTTGCTACTGTCCTGTTGAAAAAAATTTCCCTGTAAGCTCTCAAGCCCTGACAATGGGTTTTAGGTATTAATTCCAGAAGCAAGATTGCTCTGTAATTGTGTTGAATTGTGTCAATTGCTGTAATGCTTGGCTGTTATTTCTTCAGCTTCCTGGAGAAACACTTTTTTGAAAGTGTTTGAACACAGGCCTTAAACTTTTGGCTGTTATTGAATGAGGGCCCAAAGTGATGTTCAGTGAATCTGTTGCCAGACAGTTTGCTGTCACTGGGAATGGGCTTGAGGACCCATCCAATTCCATCTAATAGCATGTGCCTGTGCACTCGAGCGGAGTGTCCTCTGAATGACAGAGAGATATAGCAAAGCTGTTCTTTGCTAGGCAGGCAGAGATTTTCCAGCTTTGTTAGGATTTCTGAAGAGAATTAGTCTGCTATAGGTGATGAAAGAAATACTTATGTTGGTCATATTTTCAAGTTAGCATTTTATGTGATTTTTCATAACATTTAAGTGATAGTATTACTCCTTTTCTGGAGCTCTTAATTGCATTATACATCATCTGGCTGCACAGAAAAAAATATGCTGAAATCTGGAAATGGATGAAATGGATTCTTGAATTAGTCCCATAGCAAAATCTTTTGTTCTAGAAAGAAAAAAACATCTTTAATTCTTTACACTCTAGGAGAAGAGGAAGAGCTGGTTTGGATTTACATCCATTATAATCCTGCCCCAGTGACTTCAGCACATTGTGCTGTGTTAGGCACTCATTTTCAATTATGGAAATGATGCCTTAGAAGAAGCTCTTTTTAATAAAATGCATAGAATTTTTGAAGGAAGCAGACTGATGATCACTGTAAGGTGACAGATGGAGGGAGAAAAAACAATTCAGAAGTAACATTATGGTATTCTGTGGGTTACATTTGGAATCTGGGTCATAGACAGACTGTCTAGTATACATATTTGAATAGGCTTTGCAAGTACTTCTTGCTGTTGACTGCATTAGGATCCCAAGGCATGACAGCACTGAAGAAATTGGCCAGACAACTTGGATATGTCTGTCTCAGTTTTTGTAGACCAGCAAGTACATCCTGCTTTTCAGAAGCTAGTAGAAAACAGAGCTGCAGTATAAAAGTAGGTACTGCTTAGTTTAATTAAGAATAGTTTTTGATGCTCAGCTGTCTGGGTGATTTTTTCAGATTAATTATTCTGGTGCTATAAAGAGCAAGAGACACAAAGCACTCTTGCGCTGCTCCAAACTAGATACAAGCACCTCTAATAGTCACTCTCTAGAAAGCAACGTGTAATCAAAAGGGCCTTCTGAGCCTTTTTGAAATAAGAGGAGAAAATTGGTATCTAAAAGCCTTTCTCGGCTTGTCATGATGGGATCCAAGCATGGCATTGAGTTAAAAGGCACATCCTGTAACTGCCTCTTCAAGGCAGCATGGCAAATGTTAATAATGATATCCCCTGACTTGCTAACTGCAGAAGAGCAGGCATGTGACATTCATTTTCCTTCCTGCAGAGGTACATAATATTATGTGCAGAATCACCTATTGCTTTCTTGGGGATTGTGACCTCTTGACGACAGCAAGACTGACCTTACTCAGCACTGGAGTTTAGGATATCTGGTATAATGAAATGGGCCATACTGGAAACATTTTCCCTCAAAGCTTATTGAAAATAATCTGTTCCATCTGCGTGTTGAAACTCTGATGCTCTGATATTTTCTGTAAGAACAACTCATTTTCAATCTGCCTATAAAGAAACATTCATGAAAAATAATTGGATACACCAGTTTTGAAACATGAGTCTGAGAACTGCACACTAATTGTGTCAGTATTGAAGCATAAGAAGAGAGAAAATTCAATGAATAAATGATTCATCATTAATTACTGCCATTTCATGGGCACTGAGAGTATGATAGGGATGTACAAATCTTTGCCCAAAAATCATCTGATAAAAAAGAATGTGTTCCTGATAATTGCATGAATATTAGGTGTATGCATCAGCAGCAGTGCAGTGGTAACATTTATTTTTGTGAGAAGTTTATTAGCCTTTTTTCAATCTAAATCTCACAGTTATTCTCTGAAGTCAATGGTCAATTTTGCCTCACCCAACCTAATTTGGCCTCTTCTAATGTGCCCACCTGCTCTTTCAAATTCTCTTCTGAGACATTTCTGAAATTCTGTGAGGAGTTCATGCCTTGAGAACCAAGTCAATGTAGCTGAATGTGCTATCTTTTTTGTGGATGTGGGAGAAGAAATGGATTTTGCAGAATTATGGGATACTAGTGTTGTGTGTCCAACATTACAAAACAATTAATACAGTTATCTTCTTAAAATAACATTATTGGAACATCATCTGTGTCTTTGTAGAGATTAATTTATTTACCATTACATAATTAATTGAAAGATTTGTGCCATTAATGAAGCTTCTGCTCTTGAAATCTCTGCATTCATGTAAAGTGATCTCAAGGCCCTTTCCCGACAGCAGGTACAAGGTTACAGAACAGAAATGTTATGAATTCCAATATTTCACTCTTTAAGGGTACTGCCATTTGAAAAAAAATGAGCAACTTCATGCACTTCAAATGTGTACCACTCTGTAGCATTAAATTTTGTTGTTAGTGATTACAACAGACAGTGCATGCAGTGATGCCATGTGTAGCAGCTGTCACACAATATCATTGGGAACAAATTTTCCTTTGACTGTAGAACATGAACTGCAGCTAAAGAAAATGTGGAGCTGGGTATCTGGACAGATGCAAGCTGGGATATATTCGGACAGTGCTTTCTGGCAGTCAAAGGAGTTGCGCACCAGTTGGTATCTTTTCATTCAAACTGAAATTGCTTTCTGGGTATACTACATACAGATGATTTACAGCTTTATAATCTGTTATGGCAGTCCCTGGAACAATTCAGTAAAGAAGTAGAACTGGTTGGGTTATGGACTATGATGAAAAAAGTTACATTTTCTACATTTTAAATCCTAGTATTTCAGTTTAATTGTGCAATTAAGATATAAAGAACAAATGGAGACAATGTATTAAATCTGCATTGAGACAGCTAAACTGAACCATAAAAAAGACTATGGAAGAAAATGTCATGGTTAAAGAACTACAAGTCTTCATGGGAGTGAAATTTAAGAGATATTAAAGACTATTGGACTGTATAAAACTGAAGTCATATTTGCTACTGCAGAAATCAGCCAAGGTGCCCATCTGTCAGGCCCACTGGGATGACCATAGAGCACAGTGATAACCCAAAGGCTTGTCTGAGCTGCAGCTCAGTTTGTTGGTCACCGAGCCAAACTCCCCACTACTAAATTTGAAGAATATCTTTTTAACAGAGGAATCAGTATGTACAGTGTATTCATGCTTTCTCTTTTGAATAACTGGGGGATCCTATTCATCCATTGCTTGCATAAATCAGAAATGTTATAAGGATAATAAATAACTTTGTACATTTTTTTCCCTGAATTCAGAAAATCTTAGATATTTGATGATTACTGGCCTGTATCAGGGTAATAAATACGAACCTCACCACAAAGCCCCCTTTTTTTTTTGTTTTGTTTTTTGTCCCACTTAACTTCTGGATTACAGAGCCCCTGCTGGTGTGATGATATTTAGACTCTGGAGGCAATCCATCTGGACCTTTTGAGTAGGACTGTGAGAAGACACTTGACCATCTTGCCTTTGCATCTCTATCTCTTCTATTGGCTTATAATGAAATGAAGCTTCCAGCCCTTTGGTCTACCGAGAATATTTGCATTCTCACTGTTTACTCAGAGGAAAAAGCAGCAAACCCCCCTGTGTGTAGCAAATAGTGGTAGTTTTGATTTTTGTGGTTGTATAAGGCTTCTAGAAACTGCAACTAATCACAGATAAGTTGTGTCTGTTGTAGTTACTTCATGCTTTCCCAGCTTGCAAAGCAAATACCAGGGTTTCAAACTGTACTTTAAATATGGTGAAGTTTTGATAATACTGAACAGATAATCTTTCTTTGAGGTGAGAAAAGTTTGTAAATGAAAACGAAGCACCCTTACAATTGCTGAAAATGGGAACCTGAAAGTGATAACATTTAAATACTGGTGAAAGCCCTAATACTTGCAAGAAAATACCTTAAATTCTCTTAAGAACAGACCATACTTGTGTTCTTACAGTATGTCACCTGATGATAAGGGAACTGTTCTTTTGAAGATAGTCTCTCCAAAACTAAATTGCTAGAAGATGCAGATTAAAATGTCTGCAGGTGAAGAAATGAAGTATGTTTTGAAGACTTCACTATATACAGAATCTTCATACAGTGGTCTTTGTGAAAGCCTAAAATTACTTCTGTCATTTGTTAAATTCATTAGTCTTTTTATTTGCTTGATTTCTTGAAATATATTTGAAAGAACAAGTCCTGTGATATATGCAATTTTTATAATTTTATTTTATTTTTTATTATTGCTAAGATTATTTTAAACAATAGGGCTCTTAAAGTGGGTAGATGAACAATGAACAAAGGCTACAAAGATTCTTTCTGACAGAAAAATATAGCCTGAAACCTAAGGGATTTGTTATTTCAATTTTACTTGTTGTAGTACGTTACAGGATGCTAAAGATATGAATTACTGGAGAACATGAAAAGTTAGTTATAAATAGTTTCAACAAGCAAAAAATTTGAGGCTATCTAAGCATAAGCTTACCTGGGTAGTTCAAGTGTAAGTTTTACCATTTGGAGTGCCTTCTGTTAGATTTTTAACGTGGCACATAAGAATTAAACACAGACAGTGCTTTTAAGTTCCCTGAAGCAAAACCAACTGATAATCTGTTTTAAGAATATCATCTCTTCAAAAAGGGACCTTTAAATATTTGCTGAAGTATTGTGATTTATTATATGTTTCATGATCCGTTGTAGGGCTGCCTCCCTTCTGGAAAGTTTTAGTCTTTTTAAGTGGTAGAAATTTGCCTGTGAGAGAGCTAATCTTTACATTTCCAGAATGCAGATACTTCAGGAGTGGAACATGCCATGTTTTAATAATTGTAACACCTAAAGAAATGATTAAAGAGGAAAAGATAACATGTACTCTTGGGATGGGAAAACAATTCCTGAAGCAATGGGAGAGGTGCCATAGTAAAATCTGGCCAAACTACTTGTTAAATAAGTAGTCTAATAGCATATACTCAAGCATATATCAGAAGTATAAAATAAAAGTTACCTGTTGAAAGAAGACAGAAAATGTTATTTCTGAGGTTGAGAGAGATTTTTAACAAAAACAAAGAATAAGAGGAAGTTTTTGTTTTTAAAGGTCTGAGGTAAAAGAGCACTCTGACCTTTTAGGTACATGACTACTGCAATTAATACAATTTACATGGCAGTGAACTGGCAGCAGAGTGTTAGATCTATTAAAAGAAGAGAAAAGAAAGAAGGACAAAATGCTTCTGTCTTCCGTAATATTTGGGTATTTCGTTAATTTTATTACTTTGGCTTCACTTTGTTAATAGCATTAAAAAATTGCCAAAAATTGAAAAGAATTTGCAGCAGTGAAATGAGAAATGAGTTGCT
The DNA here is from genome assembly GCA_013397155.1 of Irena cyanogastra. Taxonomy (NCBI): domain Eukaryota; kingdom Metazoa; phylum Chordata; class Aves; order Passeriformes; family Irenidae; genus Irena; species Irena cyanogastra. Next base: position 669,222 of record VWZV01008539.1, read on the forward strand.
GTGGGTATCGAGAACGTGTGTATCACATAAAGGCATTTTTTACCTTGCAAGAAGAGGAGAAGATGCCTTAGATAATATGAATAGTAGAGGTCTGTTTCCCAGGGGGCATATTTTGTCTCTTCCAATGGTCTACACCATGCCCCTGGTCATCTTGATGTTTAGAGAGTACTTGAGAGCAGCAGGAACAGCACTAGACCAAGCTGACACTAGACAAAGACCTGTCTGTGTTTATATCCCTTTTCTCTATACTCACATCACAGGTACATTAACAGAAAGGTCTTCTGCACATCTTTCTGGAGCAGACCCAATATCTGGAAGTGCCAGAACTTGTCATGCCTGTAGATAAAAGTCCTTGCTGTGTAACAGAGAAACCCACTATTTCAGCCCACTGGCTGTTCCTTTCAGTGCTGGTAAGAGGCTGCTCTGGATGCACTGAATGCTGAAAACTGCTGTTCTCATTTGACAGACTGTGTCTTTATTCCCATGGGCTGTCTTGTCCTGTTATTCTCACTGCCTGTCCTTCCTCTTGCTCTTTCCCTTCCCTCATTGTCCTCCTTCCCTACTCTTTGGCTTTCTCCTTCTAACTTTTCTTTTTCCTCCTAACTGGCATACCAAAGGCTGTTGATATGCCACTAGCTCTTTTGTATGATGTATAAATTCTCCATTTTTTTTTATAATGTTTTTTTTTTTTTGGCTCAGGGGTTGACAAGGCCGATTGTTTGTCCAAAGTATACAGTGAGATGGCACAATCCTGTAGATTACCAAAATGTAAATAATCACTTGAATAATAAGTCCTCTATTTTTTATCTAAAGGTCAGAAAGCTGTGATATTGTGAATGTGCAAGACATCTGGGTGCTGATACTGTTGGTATACAATGTATTCTAAATGCCAAAATTAAATAAGAGCTATAATAGAAAGCAAAATGAAAACAGGATGACAGTGACAAAATTATAGTGGTAGCCTTTTTTTTTGTCTCATTGGTGTTCCTATCAGGAGAATGTAGGGTGTTTTAGTTTAACCCCAGCTGCAGTTAAGCCCTACACAGCTCCTTGCTCACTCCCCTTCCCTGCAGCAGGAAGGGGGAGAGAATTGGAAGAATAAAACTGAAAAGACTCATGGGTTGAGATAAAGAGAGTTTAATAGGTAAAGCAAAAGCTGTGCACACAAGCAGAGCAAAACAATGAATTAATTCACCACTTCTTATGAGTGGGCAGATGTTCAGCCATACCCAGGAAATCAGGGCACCATCATTTGTAACAGTGACTTGGGGAAGTAAATGTCATCAGTCCTAACATCCTTCATTTTCTTCTTTTTCACCCAGCTCTAAATGCTAGGAATGCCTCCATATGGTAAGGAATATCTTTTGGGTAAATTGGGGTCAGCTTACTGCCTATGTTTCCTCTCATGCTTTTATGCACCCCCAGGCTACTCACTGGTGGGCTGGGGTGAGGAGCAGAAAAGGTCTTGTCTCTGTGTAAGCACCGCCCAGGAATAACAAAAGCATCCCCGTGTTATCAATACTGTTCTCAGCACAAATCCAAACATAGTCTCATACTGTGAGAAAAACCCTATATCCTAGTCAGAACCAGCACGCAGGGTAAGAAATGAAACTGCTTATATATACAGTGAGGGAAACTTTATCTCAAGTGTTTTCAAGTGTAAGGCTATGTGGCATGTGCAGTAGAAGAGGCAGGCAGGCAGGGTGGTGTTCACCTGTCCTGATTTAAGGTTTCAAACATCATGTATTTGTGATGGTGTTTGTTATCAAAACTTGTCTCACATTCAGCTTAGAAATATGAAGGCAGCTTCAGAAATGAATTTATTTGCTTAGTTTAAGTATTTGAAAGGGGGTGAGATTAGCACCACTCTGGTAGGGGCTAGTTTCTGCCCAACGATGATAAACAGAGCCTGAATGGCTACTTTGTATTCTATTACCTAACTTTTAGACACTGAAATTTCAGTGATGCTGCTGTCATTTGTGATTACCTGATTTATATATACTTTTTGGAGAAGAGACAAAATATTCAGGCCTAAGGCTAGTGGAACATTTTGACAGTTTGTTTTTGCTCCCTATACGGTCTCATTCCACTCATACTGCTTCACAGCACAATGAAAATAAGGGCAATGAGGTCTACATGGAACAATCACATGAGTGCCTCTTGGCACTAACAGATGTTCAGTAGTGATTCTGATTTTGATTTGCTTAGGATGCACTCTCCTGCTTTCTACAGCTGTCTGCCCAAGCCTCCTGCTGTACAGCAGAATACCCATAATAAAGGTAATAGGAAGGGTTGTGTTTCTGGGTCTCAGTAACCTCTAGGGTACAATCAATACATTTCTGATAAATATGCATTTTATTTCTATTTTATCTCCCTAGTGGTGTAACCATAGCACAAACACATGTAATCTGGTGGAGAAGAAGGGTGATCTAATGCAGTGATCTCCAAAGTGGGGTTTGCACACCACAGAGGGTGTGCAAACCAACCTGTTGGGGAGAAGAAAGATTTTTTTTTTTTTTAGTACTAATTAAATAAAAAAATAAACCACAAACACCAAATGTAACAGTAGCATTATATTTTATCTTTAACTTACCCTTTTAAAATTATTTCTGAGTATTTTGATAATAATAATATGATATTATTATTAATAATAGATTATATATATACACACAGCAGAAATGTACATGTACAGTAGTACATGTATATGGTCTATAAATAAATATATATTGGGGTGTGCACTTGAAAATTTTTTACTGATGCGTGTGATCAAAAAAATCTTGGAGACTAGTGGCATAGTGGATTTGAAAATATTTAAAATTTGACAGCAAGATTTGCTAGAGAATGTCTGTCAGAGCCCTTCATGGTGTTTTTGATGGTTTCATGAAACCAAAGACTTCTGTTCTGTTGATCTCATCAGATGCAGAAATTGTCTCCTGTTTATTTGAGGTAAACACTACCCTGAGCAATATATTACTAGAAAGGTGATAGACCTGTCACCACTTGGTGGAAAACACAGTATGGCCTCTAATGGACTTTAGAAAGAGCAGAGGGTAGGCACAACAAAGCAGAAGTTTTACAATATACTTAAAGTGTGAATCATGAAGAAACTGACCTTGCTAAGGAGTCCCTGTTATAAGGTTTTAAAAGTAACAACACGCTCATCTTATTGGCAGGGCTGCCTATGGGACAGACGAAATCGATTGGGAGGATGCCTATGCCTCTGTCATTTCAGACAGGCAGGCTTGCATCCAAATGATGCCAATGGTTTTATCTTCTTTGTGGATTTAAGCTGAGGATAAAACCTGATATCTCACCTTTTTATCACATTATGGGTTATCATAAATTGCTTGTGTTTCAAATTTGGGAACTAGCATCATGCTGGGATCAAATAGGCTAGTAAAGGATGATAGGAAGTGGTGTGTGTAGTTCTTATCAAGTGTCAGAAATTGTTAAGAAAGATCAGTGAAGCATTTTGGTAAAAGAATAAGAAGGGTATGCACAGTGGTGCTGTAAAGAGTGGTACGTTGTCACTGAGCTATTTGTGAGTTTGCCTGTGTAGGAGGAGTTGTCCTGTTTAGCCAGCAGCAGAGCCTATCAGTCCCAGTTTCCTGCCAGGATAACTGTCAACCATGTTGCATAACTTTCCAATCTTCTAGTGTAGGAAGAGACTGAACTTGTAACAAGGGAGAATGTGCCTTCATACTGTTTTTTTCAGTGTAATCATAACATTTTTAGAGCAGTTTGGGATCTTTGAGTGGGGTCTGCAGGACTGATTTTCAGTTCTGAGAATGAGAATTTTCAAATGAAGCCGTTAATAGTGATAGAAGTTAACATATCCGAAAATCTTCAGAGATTTTAAATTCTCAGAGTTCCTTTATGTGTCAGTCATTACTTTTGTTTATTCCACTAGAGTTTATTTTTTTGAAGAATAGTTGTAAAAGGACTGTTTTCCTCATGTGGGACAATGTCTGCATTTTATCGATAATCTACTGTTTAAAGCTACAGGATGTTGATGTGACTCAGGAGCCATTTTCTTAGAATGATGGACATTACTCTTGGGTTGTACTTGAAAACTGAAAACATCTGACAACCTTTCCTTAGGTTACTTCTACAGATTTCCCAGCTCTCTTCAAATCTGTCCAAATTTCTTAATTGTGCTTTTCAAGATTTGAATGATGAAATTCCTCCCGGGAGAGTTGCGAGCTTTCCAGCAAGTCTCCATGTTTGTAATTTCATCATTTATGAGATGTCACTTTAGGTAAATGCACGTTAACAAATTATGAAGGGACATAAATTTAATGCATTACTTATAATATTACAGCATCAGCCTGGATATATGCTTTTCTCCTAATGTGATGCAACATTTTTCCAGAGCGTGTATGTATCTGTTGCAGAGCAGTGGAAAATGTTTTTTTACAATAATATACCAACATATCTGATTGTAATTTGTCTCTGTTGCAGTTCCATAGATAACCAAATGACCTGTACTGTCCAAGCCTGAACTTTTTGTATGAAACTGGTTTTCACACTACTCTGACTACTTTGGTTTTAGTGTCATGATGGCTTGGTTTGCATTCTAATTTTTTCCTGGCACAGTTTTCTTCTTGAAGAGAGAAATACTCATTCTCCCTCAGCTTCTGTACTGGGGAGCATTGATAGCATCTGTGTGAGAATCTGTAGATAGATAACACCAGAAAAAAATGGGGATCAAAGACTGTGAAGTTAAAAAGAATCTTAAAAATGCATGAAATGCACTTTGAAACAAGAGCTAACGAACTTTATTGCTGTTCTGAGTTCTGTTGGAGAGTATTTAGGACATACACTTGGTTGAAGTGTTTATGGCTTCCATTTGCAAGTGTGCTCAGGGATCTCACATTTCGTATTAACACATTTAACCCAGATATGAAATGTACTGTGTATAAAGAAGTGATGGAAGATATGATTAATGTCGTCTGGGAAGCAAAGTGCATCATAATTTGCCAGTTGTCTTCCCTCAGTCTGTCCTGAGCCTCTTCCAAGTCATCCAAACCCAAGAAAGATCTTCACGAGATGTTTTTATGACCTTTATGCATAATCAAACTGCTGTTTTTCTTAGGTTGCTTCATAAGAATGCAGTCTTGTTTTTTTCTATCTTAATTCTATGAGCTGGTTTTAGTTCTTTTTTACCCCTAATAACTCCCAAAGGTTTCAATAAAAGTTAAGTTCCTCACATATTGCTGATTTCAATAAAGGTTAGGTTCCTCACATATCACTCACTGTATTGATGAACATAGAATGTCCAAAGACTTCATAGTATATGGAAACAAGATGTGAATTATAAATTGTGGCTGGATAAATTATGATAATGAATATTGAGAAATATAATCACTGTCACTGCATTTTGGTTTTTTCATTTTAGTTGAATATAGCTAGATAATCCTTTCTACTGAGATTTACATTGATATTCAACAGATGATTTCACAGGGGTTGTAGCAAAAAATACACGTTGAGAAGGGCGTCCACAGGGAAGAGGGAGAAGAAAACAATATTATAAAACTTGACTACAGCATTTCTTTTTAGAGGGGGCTTTTTAAAATGAACAGCAAGATTTGGATGTCTTGCTGGAGTTGAGAAATTAAAAAATATTCAATGCCCTTTTTTCAGAAGGTACAGACCATCACTGTCTTATTTTGAACCTGCCCAGCAAAAATTTTCTGCCGTTTTCTGCGCTCATTACTGAAGCCTCAGGATGACCTGAATCACAACAAGGGTCTTGCAGTGGAAATCTGTAAGGAAACTCTACTTCAGATCGATTTTTATGCTGCATTATAAGGCAAAAATTGATATATGGCTTTCTGTGGAAAATTTTAAATCTTGAATACTGAAAAATAATTTCTTTTCACCAAACTCAGAAAGAAAATCACAAGTAAATAAAGGAGAAAGAATTATCTTGTTTGTTCAAGTTGCAGAGAAGTTAGAAAAGTAAAGCTTGAAATCAAAATTGGTTTGCCAGAGCTTTTTTGAGGTAATACATTTGATAATAATATCACCACAACAAGAAACAATTTAAAATATCCCAACCTGGTTTCTTAGATTAGGTTGATCTTGAATCTTTTTTTCTTATTGTATAAGAATGCATGTCTCTGAAAATACAAGATTTTCACAGTCCAAAAGTAAATAAATACTCAGAATTTGTTTTATAACAGTAAAAATTTGACTGAATTTACATTGCAACTAAAGCTGGTCCTTACGAAAATGAGCATACAAAAATGAATGTGTTCTCTATTTCATGGTGTTAAATAGGATTCTGTATGACCTCTGAATTTCTAAGTAGGAGGGTTCCAGAGATGAAGGGACTGTCTGGCCTCAGCAGTTGGTCCCCTAATTCCCTGCTGTTACTTCAGAAACCTGTGGGTTTCTGGTGTGGCTTCCTCAGCTTCTTGCTTACTCAGTGCTGTGCCTGACATGACCTGGTGAGAGGGACAATGTCACAGTGCAAACTGAGTGTGGGCTGAACTCCTCTGGGTGTGTAAACCACTGGAACAATCTCACTGGTTTTTTGCAATTCAAAAAGGTGGCGCTGGCAGCAAGTGACTTTCTAATCCTTTTGCATGCCTTTGAATCATGATTTTCTGTTCCTCACTAAAGCAATCATCTTTATTTTATCAGGAAAGAATGAGAAAATGGTAATTATACATACACATACTCTGTGGACTTTTTAATGTAAAACCACTGAATAAGTGTTTCACAGAACTGTACTGACACGATCCTAGAGAAGATTTAAAGAATGGGCAGGAAATAGGATTGATTCTATCTGGGGAAAAAAATAATCCCAAACAACAGGAAGAAGATTGATGGAAATCAATAATGTTGAAAAGCAGACCTATGGGCAATAATAGACAATTAGATATAAGTTTGTTGTGAAATATGGCAGCAAAAAGTCAAAGCTGTTTAGATTTAGAGGTATCTCAGCTAGCACAGGAGGTGCCAGTGCCCCTTTCTGAGAGCTGCTAACACTGCAGTTAGAAAAAATGTTCTCAGTTGTGAGCATTTTGGAACTAGAAAGACACCAAAAAAATCAGGAAAGTCACGAGGATAGCCACCGAGGTCTTTAGGAACCCAACACTATTACCTTAGGAAGGAACACTAAAGACTGAAATTTGTTTTTGACTAATGCAACTGAAAAATTTGGACTTTATTTTTGGTGGTTATGGTGGCTGTTGGTGTTGTTTCCCTGCCCTCAAAAAATAACTTTATAGATACTGAAAAAGAAAAGTTGATATAACAAAATATTTATTTTTATCAAAATGGAATTTTTTATTTTCCTCTGTTTATTGCTTCTTTATGCTTTAATTTTGTTAAAGTCGTATGTATTATTGCTACATTAACAGAAATTGAATTGATATGTGGTACTTTTGTTACGTTACCTTTTTTTATTCTGTGCAGTGATTTCCTGTTATCAGAAAAACGGCAGAATTCAGTGGCTGAAAGAGAGGAACTTAGTAATATTTGAGTATTCTTGGGTAGGTAATTTTGCCTCCAGCTGTGGCTCCCAAAAGGCTTGGGTTGCCTGTTACTCCTGTGCCAGCCCTGCAAGGGCAGAGTCAGTACCTCAGGTGCTGCTGTGCCCACAGGAGAGGAGGCACCTGTAGCCCCTAAAACAGCTCTGGATGTCCATTTTTGTTGACCGAATTCTACATAAAGAATTTAATAAAATAATGATAATTTCTTCATATTTTTTTCATAATTTCTGTTCTTAGAGAAGATGGTAAAAAGAACCCTCTCCAAAGAGCAGAATTTGCCTCTATTTCTGATAGAAATAAAACAAAATAGTATAAAGATACAGAAAGTAAGAAAGGGTAAGAATGCAACATAGAATCAAAGAAGGTTGTTTAGGATGTCTAGGAGTTGAGAAGGATTTTGATGACTGTTAGGATGGCTTTAGAGATTGCCTATCTTCCTAGAGTATCAACCTTCCTGTTAGCTGCTCAGCCATCACATGGCAGAAATACTGGAATTAAATGACTGCTTCATGTTTCACTTAGTACTTCTATGATAAGCTTAGAGCATGCCAGCCAAAGCAGACATCAGGTGGATTTCATGGTGGTGATTTCACTGCTTTAAGGTGATTATGGGAGCCCAAGTAAGTCTGAAGTAGGGATGTCCCACTGCTGAGCATATACTTGCTCAAGAGGGATGTAATTTTAGAAATGGAAGGAGTTTTGATCTCTCTGTACACTTACAGGACTTGTAAGAATCCAAGAAAACTGTTTTTCTTGGTTGTTCTTGTGGTGTTTGTATTTAATATCTTAAGTGCCTAAAATCTCTGTATTTCAAAGTGGGATGATGTAGGACAGCCTGGATCTTGCTCAGAGTGAGAGATAAGATGAGGCTAGACACCTCATGTACAGTTGCCCTAGTTTTTCACCTGTGAAAAATCTGGAATCTTGTTCACTGATTCTTTGACAAGCATTTCTGGGTGACTGGAAGTGGCCACCCTACTGCTGTATTGGGAATACTCCAATGTGTTAGAAGGGAAGAGATTATAAGAGTGCTACCAGGAACTTAGTAATAAAGAAAGGAATTAAAGGATTTTATGTGCACAGAGATAATATGACAGCTTTTTCCTTTTCCTCCCAATCCATCTACCATGTAAGATTGTCAATTCAAGAACATAAGTTTTATGAAAAACCCTTCAAAAAAAGCAAGATAGCATTAATAAAGAAAAATGTTCTGAGAAATGAATGAATTACTGAGAAACAAATTGTTTTCTTTCTCTCTCTGTATGTGACTTATGTCCACTTGAATTCTCTGTGTGAGTGCACCCTCAAATGTTTGATCCTCTTTTCTTTAAAGGGAATTAAGATTGAGCCTGATTTTTTTTTTTTGTGCCTGAAGGAAAGGTAGTAAACCAATATTAGCAGCATATAAACTTGTTTTCTTGAAAATCTTGAGGCAAATAATTATAAGTTATTGAGACTAAATAGCACTGAAATGTGTGCTTTGGATAAATGGAGTCATATCTGCTAAATATCTTTAACAGAAAAATATTTCTCCAGTCAATGCACCTTTCCATGGATGAGGACTGGGGAAGAGGAATAAACTATGATGAAAATAGAAATGTCTTTGCCAATTTTGCTACATGAAATGCTATTAATGCAAGGAAGAAATATTCACATTGATTTAAAAAACATAAAAAAGGCATCAAGATGTATGATCAGTTGTGACAAGGTGCCCAACTGAGCTGTAAAAATGCAAAGGGTATTTTAACAAAATGGAATGTAACTTACTCTATTTTAAAAGTTTTCATGTGCATGACAGCAACTGGAAAAGCAGTTGTTTTGTAATGTTTACATGTTTTGTAATGAGCAACATGAGCTGTTTGTATAATCAGACTGTGCAATTGTTGTGGTTCAGTTCCAGCCAAAAACTACGTGCCAATGAGCTGCTCACTGCTTTCCCCCCGGTGGGATGTGGAACAGAATCAGGAGGGTAAGAATGAGAAAACACATGGGTTGAGATAAAGACAGTTTATTAAGTAAAGCACACACAAGCTATACAAAAGAGAGAATTTACTCACCACTTCCCATGTGCAGAGAACTGTTCAGCCATCTCCAGGAAAGCAGGGCCCCATAATGTGCAATGGTTACTTGGGAAGACATAATTCCAAATGTTCCACTCACTTCCTTCTTCTTCCCCCAACTTTATCTGAGCTGAGCATGATGCCATGTGGTCTGAAATATCCCTTAATTCAGGTGGGGTCAGCTGTGCTGGCTCTCTCCCCTCCCAACTTCTTGTGCACTCCCAGCCTCCCCACTGGAGGGGTGAGGCCAGAAAAGGTCTTGACTCTGTTCAGCAATAACAAAAGCATCTCTGCATTATCAATGTTTTAATCACAAATCCAAAACAGAGCTCCATACTAGCTAAGGTGAATTAATGAGGTGAAGCTCATTAACTCTATCCCAGCCAAATCCAGCACAGCAATATCAAAAGATGCATTGTGATTTTACTTACAATTTTTCACAATCTGTTGTATTACTTACAATTTATTCACAATCTCTTCATATAATTTTATGTAACTACACCAGACTTAAGATCTGCAATGCAGCATACAATTATTTAAGGTGCTGGTAAGATCACTCAGCATCATCAACTCCCACTGACATCTTCTCAGCTTCAGGAAGCTTCTCAGCTTCAGGAAAAACTGTAAAATGCTATATGTCGCCAGTCAGAATCACTGTGATTCTGGGCTAGGAAGATGTTGAGAAATGTAGTTTTTTTGGAAGTACTTTTTATCTCCTTTGACTAAAACCAAAGAAAAGTGTTTGCTTAATAAATTCTCCATTTCTATGGCTTTCCAATTTTTTTGTGGTTGAACAAATGCTCTTGGATGTAAGGCATGTCTGTAGAACCTATGAAAATCCATTTCTTCCTGCATGTGCACATGTAGTAGCTCTTAGTTTAAGCTCTTAGCTTGAACAGCATTTAAGCAACACTTTAGGTTCCTCAAAATGAGTAGACTTGTATTTACAAGTTAAAATAGGAATCCAGAATTGGGAGAGCTTGTGAGGCACCTCTCTTCCTAAATCTAATTCAACTGTTTTCACTTGATGAAATGATCAAAGATGTTTCCTGCAGTGCTAACATTGTTTTGATCAGGTTAATAATCTGATATATAAAAGGTGGTTAATAATCTGGTATATAAAAAGTTTATAGTAGATAACCTCAGACCCCCCCAGTGTGATTGCTTAAGCTAAATTTTCAAATTCCACAGAAATGTTACCATTCTGTCTGTGTGTTTGTGCACTTAATCCATACCCATAGCACAGGCATTTGCAGATATTTTGAGTGTGGGGATATTGTAAGAACATTGTTCAAAATACTAATCAGGGCCTGAACTTGGAATTTTCATTCCAATATGATGAATTTAAAGACTTTTTCAAGTCTGAAAAAGTACTAAGAAGATCTGTCTTATTAATGACTTGTGCAAAATTGAGTAAGGGTCTGGCGAGACAGTTTAGTATTCTGGTTGTTTTTATGTACCGAAATGCCTTTTGCACCTCACAGTGAGTCTCTTTCAGACAAACTCTAACTCCTTTCTCATCTAGCTCTGCAGAAACAGGAGTGCAGACAGTGCCACAGAACTGTGATACTACTCTCTGGATGTCTTGTCACACGAAATAGACTGCACTTGGAGGTAGGGTGAAGAAAGGAGAATCTTGTGGTCTAACTTCCATCATCTTCCTTAGTTAAGGTGCAAGGCTAATCTGTTCAGGTGGCCTGTGAAGTCTGGAAAGGACTCATGTCCTTTCCAGACCAAGCTGGGAGCTGTTCATGTTGATAGGTAATGCAAAGGATAATGAAATGGTAAAATAAAGTAAATTATGGAATGTTCAGAACAAGTTATACCAATGCAAAATATTGATCAAACAGAAAAGATGTATGCACCTAAGCCACCTAATTTTGAGACATTTAAATGCAGAGTAGTACAAGAAGAAAAATATCCAGTTAAGGAGCTTTGGCTAGCTGGGTTAAAGGCATCATTAGGTATGTAAATGAAGTATTAGAACAGCAAAGAGATATTTCCTCTATATGCAGTTTTGAGTCCTGCAGTTAAAATAGATGATTCAGAGAAAGAAAATGTTTATGAGCTGGAAAGTATATTTTATGATGGGAAACATAAGGAGCTCACTGAAGAGAAGGTCAGGAGGTGATTTGAAGTAGTCTGTGTGTCTCTTTTCAGGAAGCAAAGATATCCTTTGTAGAACAAAAACGCTGCACTACTTAATAGCTGAAACAGTGCTGCAGAAATTCAGGAAGGCTTTTTAAAATCAGTGTTATTATCTAAGATATGAAAAGTACAGCAGATATAAGATAATTCCACTGCTGAATACTGTCAGCCATATCTGGATTTTTTTTTTTACCGAATGCTGTAGACAGCTAGTAGTGTAGTAACTGTTGTGCAAAAAGATGATTTCTGCATCTGGGAATTCAGAAGCTAAGCAGAAAACAAAAGAAAATAGAATTCACCCTTTCAGCCTCAAGTTATAGGTATAAATTGGAAACTTTTAGGTGATGTAGAGTATACTGTGCAGGAGATAATACCAGGTGTTAATAACAAGTTCTAGGTTTTCTTTAAAATAAGAGAATTGCATCTCGTAATAAGAACTGAATGCAAAAGGTCTTATAAACCTTTTCATTCTACAAAACATTCGACACTGACTGCTGAAAGAGGAGAGAGTACAGACATGAAAGACTTTCTGGTCAAGTAGGTTCTCTAAATAAACTGCCACCCACTCTCCAGTTATCAGTAAGAGGCCAGAATGCTGTTTCTATCCAGAATTCCCTCAAGTACCCTGCCAGATACAGGCAAAACATGGAAACCTCCACACAAAATATCAATGTGACTTGACAAGAAATTTGTAATATAATTTCTTTGTGTTGATGTAATTTCTATTCAGGAATATTTGATTCAAGAAATGGTGCTTTAATATGCTGCTAGGTATTAAGTGTCCAAGCATGAAGTACTCTATTTGGTCACATATTGTGGCATCAGAATCTATCCTGGACATACTTAAATGCAAGCTAAAAACTCCTCAAGTGGTGGAAAAGGAAACAATTGGGTACTAGATAAATGGGTAGAATTAGTATACTTTGGAGATGCTGTAAGCCAAGTTCTCATTGCTTTAATACCTGTGCTTATGGGAACAATTTCTTGTATCATTACTTCCTATATGGATGTTAGGGAAGGGAGAATTGGATTCACTGTGAATAGCCCATGGAGTTCCTGTCCTAGCTCCTCTAATGGACATCTACAGTGACATGCAGACCATGTTTACATGTACAGGTTTGGACAGCTGTGCTCCCATTCCATCTGTGCTCTCAGACAGCTGAATGCAGGCCAGCAGCATGTGTTATCATAGTGCTAATTCTAAAATAATAACCAGGTAGCATGGTTCTGTACATTTTGGACTGGAGCTGGCCTGTATCCAGCCATCTCAGACCTCAAGTGAATGAGTGACTGCATCTGCTTCTGTGGATATGCTTGCACAATCACACAGGATTTTGTGCATTCTCAGGATGTTCATACCTTTTGATTTTTTTCCATCTGTTGTTGAATTTAGGGGGCAAAGGTAGGGCAGGGGAAGAAAAAAAAAAGTCATTCACTGATGTTGTGCTGACAGTAAATCAGCTATTCCTAAACTTTTTTTTGTTGCATTATACTTGATGTTAAGTATGGTGTATTTTATCTCAACAGCAGCTCTTTAGCATTCTTTCTTTCTCTTAGTGGAGGAGAAGGAGAGATCAATAAGCTCCTGGTTATCATAGATTGTCAATGAGCAGCAAATTTTTAGCTCAGACTATTTCAATAGATGTTCTTGGACATGGAACTTGAATATGTTCACATAAAGGCTGCAGATTTTGTTTATTTTTCTTTTTAAAATTGCCTGTTGGTAGGGTTTCTTCGACTGAGGCTGATAGAATTGGTGATGAATAAAGAGGCAGTTTGATCAAGGCACATAACACAGCTGCTGGCTTTCTTCTCTAATGTGTGGATAGGGAGTAGTTTTTCTCTAGCCAGCTCTAAACTGACCTCATGTGAGAAATTATGGCTTTCGGCCTTTGGTCTGTTCTGATCACAGCTGTAACAACTGGGCCCTGTTGATGACCCTAAAGTGGTTCTCAATATAGGAAAAGAAGGATTTTAAAAGGTGTAGAAGTAAAAAGCAGGCAACCAAGTAACTGCATGTTATGTGAGCTGGCTTACAATCTCCTCTACATACTCATCTATGAAGGCAAAAAGCTCATCCCAGGAAGCAGTAAGGTAGAAGGAAAGCCATCTGAGTATTAACTGCTTGACCTCCTGTTCCAAAAAGAAAGAGAGACTGGGCTAGAGCATGGGAAACTGAAAAGTGCTTGACTTAGGGTCAGCACTGGTTAACAACAGCTAAAACATCAGTGTGTCCTCAACATTTATTGTTATATTAAAACCAAAATGCAGCACTGTACCAGCTACTAGGAAGAAGTTGTCTCATGGCCGAAACCAGGGCAATACATATTTCATGTGTTTTCTGTTACAGCATGAGAAAATCTAAAAGCTCTTGTCAGAGAAGACAGAAGTACAAGACTTGAGTTAACACACTAGCTCACGCTAAGATATCCCAATTAAGGGAAGTTGCTATCCCCATTATGAAAGTCATTGCCAATGAATGTTGCTGGACCTAAATGTGTTCACTGGGAGACATCCTGATTAAGCAGATCTTCCGAGTGTATATCCTAATTAAATTGTGCATCTAATAATAGATATTGCAACAGGTCACTGGCTGGGTGACAGGATATTCCTCCTGAGCAGGAATCTTGAAATCAGGTTTATTCATTTATCATGTACCACTGAGAACAGGGAAAAAAAAATCATCCTATATAATGAATTCTGAATTTCTCAGAAAATGTTCCAATTTCTTTATTGGATTCAATGCTTTCATAGAACTTCATAAAGAAAATAGAGAGAAACTACTAAATTAGTTATTAATTATGTAATAGATTAGTAATAGCAATTTCAGCCAAAAAGATTGGCACGAATTAATGAATCAGCAATAACAGACATGGTTGTCAATATGTGGGTGAAAAATACTGATTTTACTGGCACTACATGTTGGGAAATGTTGAATAGGTGACACATCTCAGGTAGTAAAATATTGATTTAATATATTTATAGAATTTGAGGGTAAAATTTAATAAAAAAAAGTTCAGAGCAAGACATAAGGAAATCTCTGTGTTTTCCAACTTTCACTGGATGTCACAACTGTCTCTTACTGCTGGCTCCTGAGTACTGAGGGAGATGATGATTCAGATACTACAACAAGGCTCAGTGCCACCAGGAGCAGCACCAGCCCCAGTGGACTGGGGAGAGGTTTCTGAGAGTCCATCAGGGATTTTGCAGAATTTCCTGTCCCTTCCTATGCTCCTGAGCAAACTGAAGTCATACCTGACATCAAAAACCTGCTGGTAAGAGAGTTGTTTACAAACTCTTTTTTCTATATTGTGATACCTGATTGCTTTGAGTTTTCTCTCTATAAACATTTAATTATAATAGATGAAATTGTAATGATTCTGGCCATTTTGAGTCTGAGAGATGTCAATTCTTTTTCTATAATCCTGTAATATTAAGAAATTCTTGATTGATCCACCCAAGGCTCTGCCACTTGAGGAAGGAACAGCAGATTTCCAGAGCTCACATTTAAAACAGTTGTCTAGAAAACAAGCGAGTAGAAACAGGAGGAAAGAGGGAAGAGAGAAATTGTAAAAGCATTTCAAAGACAAGAGTGGTAATGGAATAAAATTTGTAAAAAGAAATCGAATATTGAAATATAGATGTATTTTGAAGTAAAACACCTCCAAAATTGTAACAAAGTGAATGATGAACAATTGACCAAAAAAACCCCCAAAACCAAACAAAAAAACCCCCCAACAGTAATTACACTACTGTGAGCATTAGAAATTACTAAAAAATTAAGGACTGCTAATTAAAGTGCATGTGTGCAAATGACAGCAGCTACCTTCTGCTCGAGCTGCTTGCCATTGTTTGCAGAACTTGAAAAAGCAGCATAGTTTCCTTTCCCCATCTGGCTACCAGATTCCAGAGGTTTCTATTCTTCTTCAAGCTACTTATGCTTTTGATATTTTCTGCTTGTCCAGAAAACTCTAAAATTGCTTGAATCTTTCTTTTCCACAGTCCTATTTTTAGGTTGTAAGGATCATACCTAGCTATCTTAAATCTTTTTGCTGTACAAAAGTCTTCTTAATGCATTCAGGAACAAAGTTTTAGAGTGTTACTCGTTTCATTCTTATCCATTAGCTGAGCTATGCACCTTCAGCTTTTTTATGAACTAATTTTTCCACGCCATTGACATTTCCTCTTTCCTTGGTGTCTGGAATATAGCCTACTGTATTGTTGTTTTACTAAAACTGTTGTGTTTTAGTTATTTCTTATAATACTCTTTTACAGGGTAAGCTGAGGTAATTTGTTTATGATGTCCAAGGAGTTCCCCTTTTAGCTGGCACAAAAAAGGAATGTCCTCATTGTCCTGATAGACCTATGCATGACCTACACATGGTGGGAAACAAGGTGAAGTTTGCATTATTGATTCAGGTTTGATCCTCTGCTAAGAAATATGTTCAACATGACAATGGATAAAAATGCAGTTGAAGAGGTATGGGTTAAAGTCTATTAAAACACCATTTTCTAGGAAAGTGAGTTTGTGGGTGTAATGCACAATTAAGCTGAGAAAATTCAAAGGATAGAGTGCAGTATAAGTTTTCTTACACTTTTAGCCTGCAGAGATCAGCAGAAAATCTTTGTGTGCTTTTTTTCCCCCAAAAGAACAGAATTTTATGCTTAGTACAGAAGAACATACTTTAGTTCACAATGTGATGAGGGTTCCCTGAAATACTCTTGATGTAAGTGCTGCTAGTTTGAGAATCAACAGAACATCTTCATTAGAGTATTTAAAGTAGCCAAATTAATTTGAATCTTTGATCACCTCATCTTTAATCTGATAATTTCTCTAATAGAAAATCTAACGTTTAATTATAGAGGCTTACATTAAAGTATTAAATACCAGAGCATTTTACTGATCTTTTCCATGTGGCTTTGAAGATTGGAAACCTTGCTTCTTTTGTAACTGTCATAAGAGAACTTTTCTTAGCTCCCTTGTCCCATAAAGCAGGCAATTTGTCCATTAATCTTTTTTTAAGCACAGAGGTTAGATGTCTTTTCTTAACTTTTAATCTTATGGACTACTTTGTAACCTGAAAATAGAGTTAGAATTTGATTATAGCAGCTTTTAAGTGACAGGGGCTAGGTGAGACTAAAAGAAATTATTCTTTGCCAAATAATCCTCAGTAAAATATTCTAAAGTGATGAAAGAATAAAGAAAAAGGGGTGTGTGTCACATCAAAAGGGGAGGTTTCCCTCACCCTTTGTGTGGGGAGATTTATCTGACACTTAGTGTTTAACTTGTCTGTCATGGGGTTTATGCCTGCAAAAGACCCTTGTGTCTGACCAGTGTGTGATGGGGCCCTTGACTGGGTCCTGCTGGATTAGGGGCTGGACTGACTGAAGGAAAAACGCCAATAGCACAAGGGAGACACCTCAGCAGGTCTACCTTTTATTTGGGATATATTCCCTGCTGCCAGTGACCGCCAGCACCTGTGAGGGACCCACACCAACGGTTTATGGAATAACACTATTAACATAAAATTGTGACAGGTAAAGGTTCGAGGATTGTTGGTGATAGTACTGAGTGCAGAAACATATCCAAAACAATACACGGCAAGCTCTAATCCCCAAAATCTATGAAGCACACGTAGAGTGGCTCTTACCCAATTGATATCCCTATGGGGGAAGACAGGTTCAGCCCATCAACTGATCCCAACAGTTACAATGGAGTCTTCCCTGACCTTTCCCCCATTCTTGACTTATTTTCATACTATATGTTTATGTGGAGCTTGAGTGAATCTAGTCATGCATACCTTTGTTACTGATTGGTGCAAAATTGTCTCCCTTCATTTTCAAAGATACAATCAAAAATAATATAGAGCCCATGCCCAGTGAGGGGTGGTTGTACCTTGGAGTTGGGTAATGTTGAGATGGAGGTGTGTGTTAACATTACCATTAGGCTTTAGTGAATCATGTTCATGTGAGGAGAGTGATTTCACCACAGTTGTTGGCTCAGCAGCAGGACATCTTCCCTCTCTCCCCTGGCCGACGAGTGTTACTCGGTTTATCAGCTGCAAAGTACCATCGCGTTCCCCTCGCCACAAGGATTGCAACAGAGTCTGGCCATGATTTCTCCACTCTGCTCCACCCTCCATTCAATCCCCCTCAGCACATGCTCCCAGTTGCAGATTGTGTGTATGGGGAATCATTGTGGAATAGGTTTCGAGCGTGTGAACCACATTCCATCCAGGAAACAGCAACTATATTTCATCCTGTAATTTCCATATGGTTATAACTTCTGTTAGGATGCAAATGTAACTTCTCAGTTTCCTCTAATTGTATCCCCATTCATCTTTTCACAGTGTGGGCGAGGGTTACAGTTTCTTTGTGGATGGACTTTTTTATCTGCCCAGAGAAAAATGTTGCAAAACAGGGGTGCTGTTAAACATAGAAATGTCATGCCAAGTTGCATTCTGCTAGCAGCACAAAAGAGCATAATCACTTTTCCCTGTTCCTTGGAGGCCTGAATGCACATCTTCATTCAGCTGCTACTGGGCAAGGTGGGAGGGTTACAAGCCCTGCAACCACAGTCATTCTCCATCTCCATCCTCATGTAACAAACTCAATTGCTCATGGTGTTGTGTCCTGACCATAGTGAACTCAGGTTGAGCTTAGCTAGTGCAGGTAGTAGTAAATAGCATTACTGGAGTTATGACTACAGAAGCTTTCATAGCTTGGATCATGCCTTTGGATTGGGTTATTATGGTGCTGAAACAGAAACAACTGCACTGGCAGGTCAGAAATGCAGTGTAGATATAAGGGTGCGTGTGGGGATGACTGCACAGGGTGATCCTCTTGGCTGGAGCAAGCTGTGTGATTGCTGCCATGGTGCTGTGGTGCTTTGGCTCCCTGGAACATAGATCCAAATTTCTTTGAGATATGTGTGTGCTTTTAAGGTTCTTCTTGTCTTACTACATTTCAAATATTTCTGACATCAAAATATGTAGCTAATGGTATGAAGATATCCCTGGAGAAATTGAAGCTGTGAATACAGGAGATATGTCTAAGTCACTCTGCTGTATGTCAGTGGCATTTTCATTCATATTTTAATGAGATCTTGCTATTATGAATAAAAATAATATTAAGAAATGTTGCACTATGTAGTTTTTTTTATAATTCTTGTCACCTAAGCCATGTGACTCATAACTTTTATGAGTTTTTAAATCCCAACTGGGCAAGATGAATAAAAGTGAATGTAGTGAAAAGTGAGTTGTACTACTAGTTGTATTGGATGCTTTTGCTTTCCCCTGCATTGTCTCACTTGCTGCTTAAGAAGTATCAGCTCCCAAGGGGTGTGCTTTTTGTTAACAGGTGTTTAAAGAATGAAATAGGTTCTAGAAATAAGTTCAAATAATAATTTAGATGGTAGTATAAGCTTTTTTGGCCCAATTTTTGAAATTTGTATTTTTCATGCTCCTTGCACATTCTAGAATGTCTGGGGTAGAAAGGACTACTAGAAGTTACTTAGTCTGTCTCACCCACTGCAAGGTTGACAAGACCTGTAACATTTCAAGGGAGATTTTTGTTTATGCTTTCGGATATTTCCAATGACAGGTGTGTCACAGCACGCCTAAGCACCCTGCTTGAGTGTTTTGGGTGCCCTTGTTCTTTGGATGATTTTCCTGTTTCTAACCTGAATCTTTCTTGCTGCAATTTAATCTCATTACTTGGTGTCCTTTATACCATGGGTGCAGAGAACATACTGTCTTTTGTGTAAGATATTTCATATAACATTGCATTTCATCTGTCATTTAGCATTGTGAATTAGCAGATAGGTGTAAGCTTTTTAAGTATGACTAATTTGATTGGAGGATTATTGATTTAAATGTCAGAAGGAAAACACAGTAGGCAAGATATCTGCTAAAACCAGGAGCCTTACATGGACATTTAATGATAAGAAATGCCAGTGGAAATGTAAGATACTGCTGTTTGACAGAAGTCTGCACGATAACAAATGCTATTAAGAGTATCTTGTACTTGACCCAAGTAATTTACTGGGATCAGAGAGAGTCAATATAAATATCCAGTCATGAAGGGAAAGAGAATTTGGTTCTTTTTTCTTTGTTTTTGGTTTTTATTGTTATTACAACCAATGTTAAGAAAACAAATTAATATACCTGTATTTGGTTATTGTCGAGATGTTCAGACATAAACTATTCTACTATAACCTGCACCAAATTGTCTTTCATTATGTATTTCCAATGGTAAAAGTACTTTTACCAAAACCACAATGAAATTAGTTATTTCTGATGTGAGTATAGTTGAGCTTTTTGACACTGGTGATGTACAAACTCCTTTGTAATGATTTCAAAACTACCAGTAAAAATTTCAAAAATACCAGATTTCCCTACACTGCTTCTTAGTTTTTCAAGGGCTGTAGAACACATTGGAGGCAGACAGCGAACCCTGCCAATCTCTGGAGCAGATTTTAAAGAAACAGCAATTGATAGCACAGAGCAGATTAAATGAGTGTTCCAAGAGTTGCCTTCCCTTGCAGTCATGGTGTTAAAACATGCTTCATCACAATTTGGCTTGCACAGTGGAGCTTCTGTTACCTGTAAGGAATAAAAGTAACTAGTTTATTTTAAAGTCTGGTGAAGGGATTTTTTCTGGCACTTTTGCTCCTAATGTGAGATTTTTAGGAGGCATTGTGGATCTCACAGTTATGTTCAAAGATAAAAGATCAATAATTACGGGGTTCTATCATTAGCAATATTTTTTCTTTTTTTTTTTTGATAGAAAGTTCTACAGCAGTTCTGTTCTGCAGAGCTGTTATGATGCTGAAAGGTTGTTCATTAAGAAACATTGGTCCATTTCTGCAAACTGTTGTAATTTTTTTAGCTCTACCATGCAGCTTCACAGTAGTTTTCCTGAGAAAGCTGAAAATAGTTTGTGGAGATGTTTCTTGTGCTATTTCTGGTTTTTCTGCTGATGTGACATACTGCTTTGATGTCCCTTGCTACATAACAACTTAATGTCATCTGCAATGTCTTCACAGTGCAGAGGAAATATGGAAGTTTGCAATTGTTTACCTGCTGTGCATATTTGATGGAAAGTTTGCACTGGGTTAACTCATTCTGTTTGTCATGGCTTCCATTTATCTGAGATGCACTTTGCAGCTGTGCTGGCAGCACTTCAAACAAGGGAGATTCAGACCTCTGTAGTAGGAAATAAAATACTGAATTTGTGCTAATAACATAAAATTAAAAAGCAGTGTAACCTTCATTAGCACATTTTCAGCATGAATTTTAAGGAGGAAAAAAAAATAAAATAAAGCACTTTGCAAAAATGTCACTGATTGGGATGCCTGGGTGGGTGCTCTCACCTTGGAAAGGTGATAAAGCCAGTATATATTAACAATGAGGGAATCTTTCTGCTATGCAGCTCTGTTTTAATACAGTGCTGACAAATGTATTCAACATATTTTCATGCTGTCCTATATTTAGTGATCCTCTGTAGTATTTGCAGCCAGGAGCTGTATGCCTTTAGATATGCCATGCAGAAAGGAAAGGAAAATGTGAAAGTAGGGAAGAAGACATTTTCTTAAAATAGAATTTCTTAATGGAACCAAAACAATTCTTTGCTGGTAAGTGGAGCAAATAAAAATGATGTGATACAGAAAGATTTTTCTCATCTCTCTTGTGCATTTGCCTTTTTAATTAAAATAAGTTAACAACTATGTACTATTTAAAGCTTTTCTGCACATGCCACAGGGCTTTCAGTGTCCTGTCACGATGAATCATTATGTGTTAAGACATTGCTATGTCTGACAGACTTTGCTATTTTGTGATAATGTTGATTCAGCAAATGTAAGGTTTGGGGTCAAGCAGTAGGGTACCATTAAAATATAAACCAACTCATTTCAGAGGTGCAATGTCACCTTAATGACATGAGCAGCTGGCAGAATGGCCTTGCATTCAAAATATGAGGGGTAGGTAGTCACTCAGTCCTCCTGCCAACCCAACTCACACCTTCATAGGCCTCACCACATTCAACTGTTGGTGAAGAGTGTGTTCTCAAAATAAGGTGCAAAACTAATTATTTCAAGAATAAATATGTTTTGTTATGTATAACTTTCAGATAAAAAGAAGCGTGTCTTTTTTATGTATAACTCTGTGGTGTTAAAAGAACAAATGAGTAAAATCTTGAGATATTCCTAGACACTTCTCTAGCAGTTGTACTTAATGCTACCCCACTGCAATGAATGTGCTTGTAGATCAATAGATAAACTGTGGCCTAATCATTCATAAATGTCAGAGCATGTGTGCCTGTTGAAATAATATAAACTCTGTGCTCAATTTTGGGCACTGTAATTGGTATCCCCATTATATGACACGTGTACAGCAGAACCTGGGTTTATGTGTCTTTGGCAGCACTCCCATAGAATGATTTAGTGTAATTACCATCATCTGTGTAATCAGTGGGAGTTTTATGTAAATAAGAGAGAGATTGAGATGGACACATAGAAGAGTATGAAAAAACACTTTAAAAAATGAATTATGTGATTAAGGTTGAATTGCTTTGTTTGCATGTCTTCTGCATTTACTTTCAAAAGTGCTACATTGGACACTCTGAGTACCCATACAGAGACTTCAAGCCAACCACCAAAATCAATGCTGTGATCAAAGCAGAGGTGTTTCTTGGATGTTAGCCTACAACAAGGCCAACGAATTACATGTCAGAGTACACTGAAAAAGAAAAAAAACATACCAAAAAACCAACTAGGGATGACTTTATATCTTTCTTGCATGAATAGTATCAGGGCCTCCTATTTTCCTTGACTTTGACTTAGCTGGTTAAGCAAAGCAGAAACATTGCTGTTTTTCTTTATGCAGCACAGCTGCAGAAAGGACCACACGATCTTCTGGTAAAGATCACACATGCTTCCAGAGCTCTTAAAAAATTAAATTAACTGATAAATAAACATAGGCACTCACAGTCGCTCACTTTCAGAACTGACATGCATAGAAAGAAGCAGATGTATACAGCTGCTGTGTTTACCAAGTGTGATTAAAAATGCAGAAAAAACCAGTCCTTCCTGGAAATTTCCTCAGAACAGTTACATTATAAAATGTCTGTTTGTTTAGCTCATGTGCTTCATTCAGAGCGATTTTAGCTTCAAAAGTTTTGAGTGAATGTTAGAGATTTGTGCCTAGCTTCTTGTTGGACTTCACCATGTAAACTGTTGGGGTTTATAATCTCTGATTTTGGGACCGATTCAGTGACTAGAGTTCTTCCCCCTTAGAAATGACTGAAAAAATGGGCCCCATGAAAATGCTGTTTCACTACTGCTATTAGCAGTAAAAATGATGGGAACAGAAGTTTCACTGAGCAGATGCACTATCTGCTCACAGTAAGCAAATATCAGCTTCAACCCCAAATTTAGATAAGAAATTTAAATTTCTTGATAACCAGACATATTGTGTTTATCTGTCTAGTCTCAGCTCCTGTCATTACTGTAAGTATTTCAGATAAAAAGAAGCATGTGCTTTCCATGTAAATAAGAGATTAATGGCAGGTTTTCAGTTTTGAAGATCTTCTTCAGTTTGTAATAGCAGTCAAAGGGCTCCTGCAATTTGACTTCTTAATATAGCTTTTCCTCTCCTTCTTGTTCTTCCATTTCCTCCCCTTACAAATTGAGTACAAGTGTCTATGGTTTGTACCCAGCTAAGAGCTCTTCCCCAGATACACTTGTGTTGAATGCAGTTTTTCTAGAAGAGATTAATCTCAGCATATGGCTGGAATGTACGAGTTCCTTCCCATCATATTTAGCAATCCTGGTTTTTTTTGGCATTAATCTAAGTGTTGTTTTCCTGTAAGGAATGTTTCTTTCTTTCCGTCTTCTGTCTCCATCACAAATGTTTTTATATTCCTATGCATTTTATTTAATTCTACAATATAATGTGGTTTGTTCAGAGGTTGAATACTAATTATAAAAGTTTGTCATTAATAAATGCTCAATTTTGAGGAAGTTCAGATGAATAAAAATCCCAATATTCAAGAGCTATTCAATTGATAGCACTTGCTATTAGTCCTTTTAGTGATGATTTTGTATTTGGAATAATAAAGTCAGTAGTTTTGCTCCCAAATTAAAGCGTGTTGGCAGATTTTCTGGGTGCAAGCTGCAGTTTTACTGAATTGCCTGTGATATTTTGAATTCTCCTTTTGCATGAGGTCGAGTCTGCAACACAATCTGTTCTCAGAGAGAGCTACATTAAAAGCTGCCTCTCTTTTCTCAAAATGGGAAGACATTACAGGTATAGAAGGCTGCATACTTTATTGCCAGTTCACATGGCAACCAGTTAAAACAAAACAAAAGAAAAATCCCAAACCTGAACATAGCATAACTGAAGGAATGAAAAAGGAATTTCATGTCTGTCTTGAGGGATAGTCCATCCTCCTCTGCCACTTTATTCTGCTATTGTGTAGCATGGAAAAATTTCTGAATGTGAAAATATTTTTTTTAATTGACAGGAACAATATTCAATATAGCCTATCTTAGCAGTAACAGTGCAAGTACTCAGTTTTGGAAAATTATGAAAATAATGAAGCTTAAACAAATCTTTCAGGGCTGCTTCGTATTTCTCAATGGGATTATTAATAGTGAAAGGAAAGAGTCTATACTGCAGTCACAGCAGTGACCTTCTCATCATTTACAGTGCAGGGGCAGAACAATCATAAGAAATGTAGAAAATTAACTAAGCTGTAGTTGAAAATATTTGAGATTTGAAATATATGCTGAAAATATTAACAGGGAAATACCTTGCATTTTATTCATATGTGAGTATGGCTAGTGGTACAGTAAGTAAGAACAAATTGTTTAGAAAAATATCAAACTTTGTATTTTAGCTGCAAACACTTTCCCCTGCTGGCAGGAGCTAAAATTAGAGTAGATACATTTATATTGTTATATAAATGCACATTTTGCAACAACTGTGGATGCTACCTGTCCTTGCAGCAACTCAAAGAGACATCAGTAGGTCCATAGGATGGTTAGGGGAGTTTGCATATGTTATATGAATTCCAATCAATGTTACAGAATTATTCTGTAGTTAGGAAAATTGCTGTATTGTGACTATTTCTTGGCAAATATTTATCTACATTTACTAACAAGTTTTCCAACATATACCCTTCAGCCTCAGGACAATAGTTAAATTTTAGTGACTGTCCCTTGACCAAAAATGAATACACTTTATCAGTCTGCAGGAAGAGGGTGGAATATGACTAAACACAGAATAAAAAGGCCAAGCTTTTTATATATAGAGAAACTTCCAGGATCACCTGGAAAAGCTGTCAAAAATCACTGCAGGTGAGAAGAGAGGAACTGTGTGTACATGGCTTAACTGTAGGTCTTGCTAAGGTGAGCTGGGCTGAAAAGGCTTCAGGGTTCAGAAGTGATTCAAGATGCACTGAAATGTCATGAAGATAACTTAAGTTCCAGCTTAAAAGGATGAGAAGTTCTGTATGTTTGCAAGACTTGCCCATCTGTAAGAATCTTGCATTTTTCATACTTACATAGTTTGTTTTTTAACTCGAGGTGTTGAATACCTCCAGTGTGACATAGTTAGGTTGAGGAATAGCTCTGATGTCTTTTTGGCATGCAAACTGGGGAGACAACTGGCTGGTGAAGTTGAGGGATAATCTGTAAGGTTAGCACAGGGACACAAGCAGGGAGATCAGGCAAGTCCTGCTGGATCAGTCCTAGAAATACTCAAGGAGGGAGGAGTCTGGTGGAAATCGTATGAAGCAGAGCTTGATCAGATCTGGTGGAAATTGTATAAAGCAGAGTTTGATGAGACCAGTGATGGAGCTGGCTAGTGAAACTACAAATGCTGCCAGCTTGAATGGCTCTAAAAGAGTAAAGCTTCATGGACTCTTCATGATTTATGCTAGTATTTATTTAGCAGCCAAGAGGGTCAAAAATATTCAGTAACTTGTATTTCTCTGTATCTCCACACCTCAACATCCTGTTTTCTGTAGAGAGCAGAGGGACACTTACAAGTATCTGTTTACAGTATTTTCCAGCAGCATTCTCCAAAGTATTCACTCATAGCTTTACCCTGCTTGAGTAGTATTTTCTGATAGGACAAACATCCTCTGTCATGAATAACTAAGCTCAGTGGGGTGGGAAAGGGAGATTGTAGCTCTGTGATTCACCTGGGAGAGAAGAGGCTTTGATCTTGGCTTTTTCTCTGCTTACCTCGATGCACGGAACATGCACGCATCTGGGCCAAACTGCATAAGCCTTGTTTCAATGTGCACTGGGGAATGCAGGGGGCTAAAGCAGGTTGAGCTTATTATACTGTGTTGTTATGGTGTTTGCACACAAGAATTGGCCAAGAAAAGGCATTGTGAGAACAGTAAGCAAACCTCTGTAAACACTGGTTGTCTTTGCAAACTGCGGCAAGTGGGAATGTCAAATTGCTCTCGTTCTGCTTTGAGTTCAGCTCATCTCTGAAACAGTGAATTCTCATCTGAATTACCTTGATCTACATGTGAGACAGACTGATGTCATGCATCTCACAGTCTCATTGGAGACTCTGTGTTTGAAATCCCAGTTGTCCTCTTTTCTGAGACTTGCAGCTCACATTCCAGGAATAGGAAAATACATTCAGAACAAAAAGTTTTTTGTTTGTTTGTTTTCACTTGTGGTTGGATTTTTTTGAGTGGGAGGAAGGCAGAGAGGAGGTGTGGTATGGTTTCTTTTGTTTTGTTTTGATTTTTTTGGTTTTTGCTTGGTTTGATAGGAGAAATACTCTAAGTCTTAACTTTGGGTTTCAATGTAGTTTTTAATTTAAAGCTGATGCATTATCAGTGGACGTAAGTTTCAGCTTTTATTTTGTGTGTTTTCCTGACCAATATTCAGATGCTCTTCACTCACGATTACAAACTTCATGATTAGCACACAACCCTAATACCATTCAGGATGTTCTGTGCTTGCCTGCAGCTCTGTTTAAATGGAAATAATGGCCTTTTACAAGGTCACAAACAGTTTTTCACCTTTCTTATGTAAACTTTAATATGCAGAGAAGGTCATTCCTCTCAATACCATCCTCACTCAACAGAACTAAGTCTTAAGTGAATGCTTATTTAGCCTAGTGCCTGAATCTGAGCCAATACAGGAGTACATGAAAAATACCCTGTGATTTGTGTCTCTGAAGATGAAGAAAATAGATTGCAAAGCTTTTCTTTTAAAATTACACTGTATATCTGATGTTACATTGACTTATTTAAATAGTATTTCTTTTTTTAATAAAACTGTCTAATGGTGATACAAAGCATAAGAGCTGAAAGTGCTTACAGATATTAGCTATTTCTGTTGAATTATATTTTTGCATTTATTTCAAAGATGTATAGAATAATTTTTCTAAAGTAGTTGGGCATTATTTTTTGGTATGCTGAGTATGGGATCTATAAGGTTGTTTAATTGCTGGCTTTCTCACACGTTGTAATCCTTAAATAATGGTGTGTTTGTATGACTGACTGTACTTTAAATTGCTTATTAATGACTAAAATTGCTTTTACTCTGTTGTGGTTTACCCCAGCCAGCAACGAAGCTCCACAGAGCTGCTCACTCACTCCCTGCCCCAGCAGGACAGGTGGAAGTGAACTGGAAAGGTAAAAGTGTGAAAAGTTTTGGGCTGAGATTAGAACAGTTTAGTTATTTTTCTTTTAATAAAAATGCTAATAGTAGTGAAAAGAAAAATAATAAAGAGACAGGAATAAAACTCCAAAAATACAAGTGATACAAATGGAAGCAATTGCTCAGCAACAACTGACTGATGCCCAGCCAGTCTCTGAGCAGTGGCCCCTCAGCCAACTTGCCCCTAGTTTTACTGCAGAGCATGATGCCATGTGGTCTGGAATTCCCCTTGAGTCAGTTGGGGTCACCTGTCCCATTGTGTTGCTTTCCTCCTTCTTGTGCACCCCTGGCCTCCTTGCTGGCAGGGCAGCATGCAAAGGCCTAGACTCTGTGTAAGTACTGCTCTGCAATGGCTAAAATAACTCTGTATTATCAATCCTGTTTTCATCAGAAACCAACACCACAGCCCCTAGTAGCTACTATGAAAGAAATTAACTCCATCCAAGCCAAAACCAACACACTCAAATGTGTTTTAATTATGTTTCCCTGTAGGCCACACTACAGTATCAAACTATATGAGACTTTCATGGGTTTTTTGTTTAATTAGGAGAGGCAAAGTCTTTAGCACAAATGGATTACAATTCCCAGTACTAGATGAGACTGCTTTAGAACCACAGCATGCTTTTCTTTTGTTTGACATCCCCTTCTCTTCAATGTTTTTTTAATCCTATTATTTCCTTTCTTCAGAACTACAGAATACAGTAGTTGCAACCCTGAGAGGAAAGGACAGACTGACAAGATGACTTGCTGCTTATGCTGAGTTGATAGGTTGTTTAAATCCTGCATTTGTAATGCAGATGGAAATAAACAGTTTCTGAGCAAAAGCTGATTAAAGAATTTAGTCAGAATTTTGTATTAAAAAGAAATTTCTTACTTGAGCAAAATGAAAACATTGATGGAGCCCAAGTGATTAACTAAGAGTCCTCATCAACCCCCTAAAAACCAAAAGCAAACCACAAAAAAAATAATAAAAGCCTTGCCAGATACAAGATCCCCAAATGACCAGTTTCATGATGAAGTCACTAAATTTTACAAATTTAATGTAAGGGTAAAGGACTTTAAAATACTGACCCCGTGGGATCACATAGCATTTAAGAGACTTGAACTTCAGTTCTATAAAGGTGATGAGGCCCTTATAAAGGTGGTGAGAATTACTTAAACAAGCCCTGAAGCAGGATGTGTTTCAAGGTAAACAATCCAATGAGTCAGTGTGCAAAAAAAATTTCTTCCTTCCTTTTCTGTTGTTATGTACATGCAGAAACTGTGGAAGTAAATGAGATCCTCAACTGCTAGTTGGAGCTGAGCCCTTCTATGCTCTTGACCTTTTGGCAACCTTGGGCTTAGGGTCCAAATCCTACATTGATACTTTGATTATTTGAGTTAGACCTGATTTCTGTATGGGGATAAGAGAATTACAGCTGGGTATGGGTGTGAACTCTTATTAGCCCAGACAGTGATCTGTCTTCTAAGCTGTTGTTTCTGCAGTGCTGTCTCCTCTCCACTAACTCATCAATACAGTATATTTACTGAATTTAGTTTATTTTCTTGAATTTTCTGTGGCCTTCCTTTTCTTTACTGTGAATTTATAAGCTTTTGTAATGAAGATCTGTTCTTTAATATATTGTCTTTGGCTTATTTAGAGTCATCCTCTGAAATGCCCCACCAGGAGCTGTAATTTAACTTCACTTTCTAGAAACAGAAATCTGAGTATCATGTTAAAAGAGAAAGTTCAACACTGGAGGCAATCTGTGAATTTTAGGCTAACAAGCTGGATGTATGACTTCTACTGCAAAACATGTATGAAAGTCTTAATTGAATAACATACTATAAAATCAGTGTTCATGGAAAAAACACAAAAGTGTATAGACTTCTTTGGGTAGCGGCAGAGATACAATTTTATACATAGTTTTTTTGATATTTTGGCTGACTGTTAAATACAGATAAGCTGCATACTAATCCCAATGCTTTCTTCTGGGGATGCAGTCATCAGACAGCATCCACCAGGCAGTAACAAAGCAGCAGCCATGCAGCGTGCCAGCACCTGAACTAAAAAGCAGCTGTGACGGTGTCAATGGCAGAGCCATTGTTTGATGTAGCAGCCAGCAGCAGCTCAGTGCCTCCCAGGAGAGCAGGTGAAACTGATTTTGTTCCACCACAGATGGCAGAACAGCCCTGGCCAAAGTCGGGCTTCTCTTGGCATGGGCAGGAGTGGAGGAGGATGGAAGTGAGTCGGGAGGCAGAGGAGAAAGACCCGGAGAGGTAGCCGTGTTTCTCAGGCTGGGGGCTGTGGGAGGCAGGGGACAGCAGTCCCGCATGCTCAGAGGGGTCCAGCTCTGCCCTCCAGCCGGCCCTCCCCGCTGACACCCCCACCCAGACACACCCAGACACGCCCAGACACGCCCAGACACGCCCAGACACGCACACACTGTCCCCTTGCCCGCGGGGCAGCAGCCGCAGTGCGGTCCCGGCTCCGGCTGGTCTCAGTAGGCAGTGGGACCACAGGCAGTGCGTCATCCCTGGCTGCCTCTGCTCTCTGCTCTCAGCTGCCTCGCTGGCTGGTCTCTGCCCTCTTAGCAGTGCTTCTGTCACCTGGCCTGAAATGCAAATAGATGTGCTAACAGAGCTGAGGAGACTGTGCCCATAAAAATGGAGATTTTGGAATTAAAAGCACCCTGTAAA
The DNA here is from genome assembly GCA_013397155.1 of Irena cyanogastra. Classification (NCBI taxonomy): domain Eukaryota; kingdom Metazoa; phylum Chordata; class Aves; order Passeriformes; family Irenidae; genus Irena; species Irena cyanogastra. The sequence goes on from VWZV01008539.1 coordinate 699,302, forward strand.
GGTAGTTGAATGTTTGCTGTTACTCTGGTATCTTAAATTCATACGGTATTGGTCCTTGTGCCTACCTCTGATGGTAAGTATTTATTTCTGTCACAGATGAAAAGCTTCTGGGACAGTGATGTGCCTGAGGAAACATGAGGGATGAATAGCAGAGCAATGAACTGAATCCAGGTCACAGCTCAGCTCCCTAGCCAAGAGCATGGCCTTTGTTTGCTTGCAGCATCACAAGTCCTCCTGGGTCTGCAGTGAAGGACTTTGGTTCTCTCCTACTGCTCATAATGCTGACTTGAGCTCTGGGAACATTTCAACTCTGTGAATGTACCTGATTGAAGAAATACTGGCAGTGATTAGAGTGATCAGGATGTATGATCTCATGCAAAAAGGGGCTTAGATCTCTCTTGAAACCTCTGGGCTTTATTGCTCTCCCTAAATCCACCAAAATAATACTCTCTCTTTCATAGCTAATTAAGAAGCTTCTAATTTCTAGCCTAACCATGGCCGTATCTCCTTTTCTTCCTGTCTTAACATTATAATTTGTGTAAATAGCTCTTTTGTCTTGCAATATTTCTTCTGTCACTTTTGAGAGAACCAGATTACCATAGTAGGACTGAATGTGAGTAGTTTAATTCAGTGCAGAACTTTATCCTGAGTTATTTTTTTGGCAACTGTCACACAGAATTTGTGTAGACACAGATCTAAGGTACATCAAAAATATTAATTAGGATATCCTGTCAGCTTTATCTTTTGGTAGGTAAGTATTTTACCATTTCTTAGAGTGTGGTCGAATGCAGCATTCTTGTGTCTCACCCTTGAGAGACCTTCCATATTTGACTTTAATGTGCTGGGTTTTTAAATATGTAACCTAGAAACATAAGAGAGTACAAGATTTTAATATAGTTTTGTACCTGATTTTATGTTTATTCCTGTAGTACATGACCTTCTAAGGTCTCTGACTGGGAGTTTGTGTAGCTTTTTTTGGCTGCCTCCACTTTCAGGATCCAGAAAGATGTCTTAAAATAAGAAGAACCTGACATTAGAACACTCCTAAAAATCTTTGTTCACTTTTGCAGGTGAACTACCATCTGTCTTGTCTTTCCATTTCCTAATTTAAAAATATCTTGATGAATATAATAAAATTCTTTCAGGGTATTATTTGATTCTAAGATGGCATACAGTGAGATTGCATTAATATTTCCATTTTCAACCAGTCTAAAAAAGTTATATTCGCAATTGTGTATCAAACGTATCAGTACTGACAATCAAGGAACTATGTTGTTTGACACCATCCAGGGTTTATTCCCATTTTGCCTAAACAATACCAGTGCCGGACTTTGCTAGAAACTTAAAGAACTTCTCCCCTACTTAGATTGTGATTGGTATAGTACAGCCCTCCATGAGTGTGGCTTTCAAGCAGTAATCATGCATTTGAAGAATTATTAGACCACTGTAAACATCTTCAACGTGTGTTATTTAGCTATTTTGACAATGTCAGAACCCTGGAATTGTTTAGACTTATTTATAATGACTGTGGACCAGACTAGAATGACTGTAGACCATAGATGGTGTTCTGCACCTTAGATAGTTGCTCATCATAAAATGCAACTCTGGTAGTGAGAAGGGAGTATAATACATTGAATACATAAATCTCTAAAATATTTTTAGCTATTGTTGTTGGTGTTGAGGTCTTACAAGTTTAACCTTCTGATACTAGCAAGACTTACTTAAAATTTTGGAGTATTTCAGAGGAAAAATTGTTAAAACAATCCTTATGGCAGCAGATGTAGTATTATTGTAACAAGGATTTTCAATATAAACTATATTATGCATTACTAAACTATATAGTCGGTATAGTTGGTAAGCTATTTTGAAAGAAAAATATTTGATTGATTTTGAATTATTTGTTTAACCCTCTGGCTGTTGGTATTCAAGAAATAGTAATGTAATGTAAGCACACTTGGATCCTGGTTTGGCTTCTACATATGCCTGTAGGTGCAAAAGAATTTCAAACAATTGAAATGAAGAAGCAGTGTAATTAGGAGGCTCTCCTAAATTATGCAGTGCTAATATTCTCACTCCCAAGATTTTGTGTTGTAAGAAGTTTGCCAACTAAAGAAAAGCTAAAGAAAAATGCTAAAGAAAAATGAGATGATTGAGGGGTATGTGAGTGCAGGTGAAACTTACCTAAAAGAAACCCAAAAAAAAAGAGGACAGGGTGAAGAAAATAAAGTGAAGCACAAAAGTTTTGGATGTACAATTAAACTGTCCCAGGAGCTGTTCTTCATGGTGTATGATGATCACTTGTCTAAATCCTGATGCAAACTCATCTGAAATGTGTGAGTTTAGCATGCATAAGAAAGACAAGATTTAGCCCCATATGGCTTTTCACTTTGATCTTCAAAGGTCAATTTTGTATTGCTGAGCCAGTATTGAATAAGTCCCCAATTAATTAGGAAGAGAAAACACTTCTGTTCAGAAAAAAAGTGCATCTGCTCAGTGTTACTTTTTTTGCAGCAGAGAAATTAATGACTGCAAACAGAACAATGTTTCCTATTCCATTCCCTCTGTCCTTCCACAACAGCAGTAATGCAGGATACACCCTCACTAGCTATTTTAACAGCTTCACCATCTACCCTCCCTGAATAACAACAATAATAGATATGAGCCTTGCATGAAGTGGACTTTGTTTTCTTTGGTAAAATGAAATTAGATTATCCTTTGCTTTTTGTATAACATCTTTCATGTAAACTGCATTCCAAAAGATATTCTAGAGGAAGAGCAGCAACAAAAAAAGAAAGCAAAAAGCAAAATAGTGAATACTAGCTATAGACAAGAGAGAAAATGCAATCTAAAAAGAAATTGTATGTTAATGAGATTGGATTTCAATTTCACATGACAGAAAAGACATTCACACCTAGAAATAATACTAAGTGATGAAGCAGAGAGACCTGTGTTAAATGAACTGAGGAAAAAGAGAACTAATAATACCTCTCACTGAATTTGCTGTATGAATAATTAAGCAAAACCCCTTTGAAATCCCAAAACCTAACTCACTTTCTGCTATTTTGCAATACCTAGGTGGTTTCTGTGGTGGGATGGAGTAAGCCTGGGAAAACTGAGAGTTTGTTTTTGTTTCTTTTTTTTTTTTTAATTCAGAGGAAGAAGCCGTTTTATTAATATTTTTATTGTGGATAATCTATTTCACTACTGTAGCATCAGAAATCAACAAAACTTTAGCCTGCTTGGTCTACAAGTGAAGTAGGAAATATCTTTTTTTCTACAGACAGAGGAAGAAGATGATATTGTTCTTGAGAGTTGCTTTTGGGTCAGCTAGAAACACATCCTCAGTGTTTTGACTGGAGTGATGTGACAAAACAATTTCTTCCACCACAGATCACTCTCCCAATTGGTTTCGCATGTCACATGAATGAAAGAGAGGGTTGTTAGCAGATATATTTTGCATTTAAAAAGCTGAGAATTTGCATTTTGTTTATGTCAGACTGCAGAATTTGGACTTTAATAAAGGCTCTGCAGGAATCCTCTTGCACTGCAAGTCAACTTGAAGCAATGGCATGAACAATAAAAGCTGTAGATTTAAGGCCCATTCAGCAGGAGACTGATGTGCACATTACTTCAGATGTATTCATAATCCCACAGATGCTTCCAGTGCCTGCATGTTCACATGCTGGGAAAAGATCAAATAAGGAAGTCAGTTTGAGATTTATGATAATGCCAGTACTGCAGACTTCAGAAGGAGTGGTGCAACGTGTCCTTAATATTATGCTTAAATTCTCTGGAAGAAAATACTGTGGGATATTTTGTGTAATCAAGACCTTTGGTTTTCCTTGCCCACAAAATGTGTAGGGAGGAGTAGAGGAGATCCAGGTGGATTAAAAGGGGACATTCACAGTTGAACTGAGCTCAGCTGGCTGCCATAGCTAATGTGATTTTTTTCTAACCATAGGTATTTCAAAGAAAGGGATCCAAAGTCCTTTAGGAAGCATTTACCAAAAAGATTTGACTCCAATAGGATTTTACTAATTATTATTATACAAATTGTTGCTAAAAGAATAATAAAAAAACCAAAGTGGAGCAAATGCAGGGATAAACTGAATTTTGAATCAGTGGAGTCCTTGAGTTTTTGTCTTTTCTTTTGTATACTGTATACTTGCCAGGAACACATGGACAAAAAATGAGTTCCTAAGCACAAACCATTTTGTATGATGTGAATGATATAATGATGAATCAAAGATAATTTGATTCATATGGCATTTTTCCACACACCTACTCATCTTGAGGAAGAAGGAGAAACGAATCTGCCTTTCCACCTACATAACAACACAAGGCGCCTGAACTTAGGTAAAATAGGCTCCTAGTGTTGATATAGTTGCTTGGATAGATATATTTATCGTGTTCTAAGTAAATGTGAAAGAAATGGCAAAGAAAGAATTTGCTGTCCCAAGGATGGGTTCAGAAATACAAAATGTCAATACCTCTCCTTGTGCTTTCCTTTCATTTGCCATCAGCAGGCTGATATTGGATTTTCAGTAAACAAAGTAACCAAATAACTTTTGATTGTAATTTCTCATCATACTGGGAACTCTTTTTTGCTATGATCATTAATTGTTCTAAACCACAGTGAACCTAAAGAAAGGTCTTTGAACCTCCTTTCCTTAAAATACAGCTCTGTGACAAATGTTTTCTGTTATTATTTAACAGCTTTTTTTGATTGAACTTCAGATAGTAGGATTTGCCCTAACTTCAGAGAGCTGTAGTTGCACACTGTATAACAATGGGGTAGAGTAGCTGCTTATAAAGTAAGTGGGTATCTCAAACACAAAGGTATTTCAGAAATCAAATCATGCTGCTTCGTTCTGCAAGCACAGTTTTCTTAAATACCATGCAAGAATCACAATTAATCAAACATACATTCTATGTCTCTGCAGCATTTGTTTAAGTTTTTTCTCTTATCGGGCAGAGCTTAATATTCTGTCAAAGATCTTCCTCATTTAAGTTATCAAGCAGTTTATGCTGACGGACTTGTTAAAGCAAACTTTTCTTACTCCTTCTCTCAGAAGAACCTCGGCTTTGGGGAAGGGGAAAGTAGAGGTGAGTAGTAGGCTGCAGGCACAGTCTCCAACCTTGACCCACCTGGGCAAGGTGGATTTTCAGGCTCTGGACAGGATTGGGATACTTGCAAGGCAGGTCCCCTGCCAATGAGGTATGTGCCTTCTGCGGAGGCAGGGAGGAGGCCGGTGTGTGGCTGTCACTCCTGACACCTCAGGCTGCCCCTGTGCTCTACCTTGCTGGAAGTTCATGCTTGTCTCTCCATGAGGAGCTGACACCAGCTCATTTTGATACTGATGAAATGGTCCACAGGACCTGCTTCCAGGCCTCTCACCCGTAAAAGCCCGCTGCAGTGGTAACTGTGTGGCTGTTGGATGAAGGGAGTGATGAGAATAAATTCCCTGCCTTACTTATTGCATCTAAAATGGGACAAACTCTTTTTTTCTCCAAGAAATGAGGAGAAACAAGAAGAGTGGATGTTTCTACATCTAATGGCCAAGCCTTCACAGTTCATTCTGCTGCACTCTGGGTCTGGATTGTGATTTTGCACTATATTGAGTGGAAAGCCCTTATGTTACTGTGTGCATTCACTTTGGAGTCTCATGGAAACTTTAAATCACTTTCTCCTTTCCTTCATTTTTATTCCTTTCCCACTTTATGAAGTTGAACCTATTTAACAGAAGTATGATACAACCCAAAGGGGAAGGAAATTGTAGAAGAGAAATTTTGTGAGATGCATTCTTAAGCGAATGCAACACACCTTTGAATTAAAAGGGCAATCAGAATAGATTTAGAGACAGTTAAATCTGGTGACTTGTAAAATGTCTTTCATCAGTGGTTGCAGTGAGCAAAGGGTTTTGCTTATTCCAACATTTTTTCAGGAGTCTATTAATAGCAAGGTAGATAATTATATGTATTTTATATGTTTAACCTTTCCACATTTAAAAAGGATTTTTCTTTATCTTCATTTACCACAAGCCTTGGATAAATTTGATCAATACAGTTTTAGATATTGCACATAAGAGTCCATGTGAAAATGAGGGAAGAAGATAATTTATGCTTTCAAATGTAGGTGTATTTCAGGGTGGTATATAAAATATGAAAGCAATACACAGAGGCTTTGCCTTGCTCACTTGAAACAAAATGGTCATTTCATACCTTAAAGAAAAATTGTGTAGCAAATAGAATAAAGTAAAATGAAGAAGTAAATAGGCTAGGAAACACATTTTAAATCCTAAAAAATATCATCATGTAGTTCAGTTGATGTCTGACTATGTGAAATGTACCGAGAGCAGCCTGGACTGAGAAAGATTGCTGTGGATATCACTTGAGCAAGGGTGGTGGGCAGGGAGCTGGTTTCACAAAGATACAGGCAAAGAAATTGTGATACCATATTTTGTCCAGTTTACAACTGAATGGATGGTTTGATGGAAGGTATTTAACATTTAATTGTATTCTCTTCAAAATTATCTGTCCGTGAGCAAAGTGTCTCCCTAACCCTATAAATTACTGCTTGGGTTATGCCCTGGAGTATGAGAGTTTACTGCCCTATGAAATTGTTTTTGTTCTATCTACTGTAGCATAGTTGGTTCTCATTTTTCATATAAATATCTAATGAACATTCTAAACTATGAAAAATGAAACCCTTTCTGTGACTTCAGAGGGAGCTATGCAGTATGAAATAGGACTTCTAGAAGCAAACTCAATGAAATTGGCAAACTCAAATCAGAAACCAATTTCGTCTTGTTAAATTTATTGTTTTAAATACAAATATTTTGGATGCATGGGAAAAGATTTCTTGAGCATCTAATATGAGAGCTTTACATTAAAACACTGCAGTTACTGGATAGGTACAAACAGAAATAGATGTAGAAAATTGCCATATTTGAATGTATAGCAAGAAAGGGTTCAGTATGTATCAGGTAACTGCTAGGCTATTGTAAAAAGTCACTAAGGTATAAATATATCTGGGATTATTCTGTAATTTGTGTTTTGAGTCATTCATAAAAAAAAATAAAGTTCTCTTGATTCTAGAGCACTGAATTGCTTGTCAGATATATCTGGTCCTTGATTTCAGTTGTCCTAGAAACTAAAGAACTTGTTACTTCAAAAAACTTTCATGCAGCCTTTAGAGATGTGCGTATATGCTTGTAGATTCAGATTCTTGCATATGCTGTTTTTCTTGGCCAGTTTTCTGGGGTCCATGAAAAAAAAATCTGCAGACGCACATATGGGGATATAAAAATATATCTACAGTTTTAGATACTAGAATATTCTGGGAAGCTGCATAGAAATGTATCTAAATATACTTGGCAGATCTGTTCCAAAAAGAGGGGGAAAAGTGATGGATATATATGATGAATAAGACCACCAGCTTAACAAGAAGGCAAAGCTGTGAAGTACATGCAATGTTGGGAAGACTTTGCCATGGCATTAGGATCAAACTATGTTTTTTGGAGCTTTAGACTGTAATAATGAAAAAAGTAAAGGGAAAATTGGTCTTTAGGCAATGAAAAGTTTAGGCTTATTGATGTTGAGAGAACCCCTAGACCATCTATTGTAGCTTTTACCTGTGTTCAGGGGAACTAAGTGTACTAATGAAGAAAAATTCTAGCAAGGGCCTAGCATAAGGGCACCTTCTGTCAAAAAGCCCTTGAGCTGGATATATTGAAGGCTAGAACAATGTGTCAGCACATATGTTTATTCTTCCACTCTTCCACTATGAGTCGTAGCCAGAAAAGGACGATCAGGGAAGATGAACCTTTGGTCAGACCCATAATGGCTGTTCTCCAGTAGAGATTCCCTTGCAACTGGAAATCCAGTGAGCTCAGTTAGCAAAATTCAATTAAATGGCAGCTGGCAGGGAACATTCAGCCACAAATGTGGGAAAAAAAAAAAAAAAGACTATTCCAAATAAAAATATGGAACTAAATCCTTTTGCAGAGATGCAAAAAAGTACCCATTCCTGTCATATATACAACTTTATTAGAAGGAAAGAATTTTGTCCATTCTAGACTTCAATCATCATAATAATATAATAATAACAGGCTATTTTCCTAGTTTCTTCAGTGACAAAATGCAACAAATAATTTATTCCTTGAATATCTCATTTTTCATTATTAATTATCAGCAAAGTGTGTTGAGGTGATTGCTGCCCATGTGTGGTCTGAGAAGAGATGATGAGAGTTTTCATCTCTTTGTGAAGATTCTATGAAACCAGACGAGGAATGAATTTGTGTTCAGACTCCACTGTAACTGCCCAGGGACATGCTGTTTTCCTGTAATGAACAGGGCTTATTTCTGACAGAGTATTGCTATCCATCTCTTAGTGGGGTGGAACGCTGCATACCCAAAGTTACATTACAGCAATTTTTTTTCCAGTTGCATCGTGTCTGTGAAAACTGATTTCGTGTGAGTCACTTAAGTCCCACCATACTGGTTTATGCTTGGAAAGGATGACCCTGACTCTGTAGACAGAAATATCTGAGGAGAATTTAAGAGAGAATTTGACAAATATTCTGAAAATAGTTTGAAGGTGCTCAATGGGAAAATATCAGGAATCTGGGGTATAATTAACATATTTTCTTATCTCCTCCATTGCTAGTCACTAGATTTAGCGCTTGAGAGAAGCTGGGCTTCTTTGATAGCTCTGAGAACAAAATTAAAGTTATCTATTAAGACATGATCTTGGTAATTTCTCAGAATTTACAACTTCAGATGGCAGCTCTATGTGCATGTCCTTGTGCTAGTTTTTGATAGGTCCTTGTCTGTTTAATTTCACTGCCTCTGTCTCAGGGACCTAGACTGACGGTAAATTCTCCAATGCCATAGGCATCATTTCACTGTGTCTTGTTAAAAAAAAATAAAAATCATCTGTTGGCTTTGATTTTAAATCAGGCTCTCACTGTGCTCTAGTCGAGCTTGGCATGCAATGCCAATCTGAGGCATGCAACTTGGAGGAAAGCATAGCACTGTGAGAGCAGGAATTCAATTTAGGAAGTCCCATGTGGGATTGCCTCTGGACTTCTGTCATCTGCAGCATTGCCCTTCAGCTTCTAGAGGACTAACCTGAATCTAACAGCCACACAGCTTGTTACAGGTGATTTCTAGAATATAAGTATATTATTTTCCAATTAAAAAATCAGCATCACACAAAGCCAATCAATAGCTAATTCTATTGCACATAGTTTTGTGCTCTTAATGTCCTTTTTCGAGATAGAATTTTACACTGGAATCTTTTGAGGCTCATGACAGATGCATTACCTTCTTTAAGTACTTTTGGTCTTGATCACAGTTATGGTGGTGAGGAGACTAAGCATTCCTGTTCTGTTTCACATGTGACAGCACGGGACAGTGTCTTCCTCATGGGATGGGGAGAGGTATGGTGTGAAACAGACATAGGCTCTGTGAAGCACTGTAAGTCTTCTGTAGGTGTTCTTATCCAGAGGGAGTTTCCAGAGAATAATGCTGAATTGTGAATGTATTTTTTGGAGATAGGAGAGTAAAAGAGGAGCTGAATATCCTTAGGGTCCCTTTTCTGGTCCTCTCCTCCCTTAACAACTGTAATCTCATGCTTCATGTTTTTCTTCCTATGCAAGAGATGAATCGTAAGTCAAGTGAGTAGAAGTTTCATAGGAGAGGAAAAATTGTGGAAGTCTGAGTGGAAAATGGCTAGACTTAGGTTACTAGGAGAGCTATGCACATAGTTGACTTCATATGGAAAACCTGCCAAAGGTTAGTTTACGTATCAAGAAGTAAAATATGTCATTGTGAAAAGGCCTAGCTCAGGCTAAACATTTTACAGTTTTACAAAAATTCAAATGAGTTATATTTGAACACTGAGATCCTTATGCATTGACTCAAGGAGCCCAAATCTGAAGCCTGAAGTTGGAGCATGTCTTGCAGATTGTACACAGATGTCTGGTATAGGTTCCAGTAGACCTCATGTGCACATGCCACTGTGTGGAAAGGCATGAGCACAGCAAGGTCACTGTCCCTGACTTGTCTTCTTGTAAACAAGTGTTCTACACGGTGGCTTGGATGTCTTAAACTGGTATATGTGTTTAATACTGCTTTCTTCATTGGAATTAAATTTATTTTCAGACAAGCTATCAGGAGTGGTATTCTGCAGTTAGTATCTTCCTTTTTTTCCTCCCATATTCCTTTTATTTTCATTTTTTTGGCTACTCAGTTCTAAAATAAGTTAGTCCATTCACAAGAAACAAGCAGAAGAAAAAGAGGGCAGATTTGTGCTCTTCAGAGCTGTCTTTTGCTTTTTACTATTTGTTGTGTTTAACCTCAGCTGGCAGCTAACCCCTGCACAGCCCCTTGCTCATTCAGTCTCACAGCAGGATGGGAGAGAGAATCTGAAGGGTAAAAGTGAGAAAACTCAGGGGTTGAGATAAAGACAGTTTAAAAGGTAATGCAAAAGCTGTGCACACAAGCAAAGCAAAGCAAGGAATTAATTCACCACTTCCCATGGGCAGGCAGGTGTTCAGGCATCCCCAGGAGGGTGGGGCCCCATCATGGGTAACAGTCCTGGGGAAGACAAACATCATCACCTCTCCTTTTTCTCCCCCCCAGCTCCATATGCTGAGCATGACATGATGGTCTAAAATACCCCTTTGGTCACTTGGGGTCAGCTGTCCCTGCTGTGTCCCTTCCCAGCTTCTTGTACACCCCCAGCCTCCTTGCTGGTGGGTTTGGGATGTGAGGCAGAAAAGTTCTTGGCTCTGAGTAAGCACTGCTCAGCAATAATGAAAGCATCCCTGTGTAATCAACATTATTCTTGTCTTAAATCCAAAACATGCACTGCACAGTCTACTACAAAGAAATTTAACTTTATTCCAGCCAAAATCTGTGCACAATTGAAATTGATTTCCTTCTTTTCCATCCTTCCATCACTGAAAACTTTCTAAATGGTGGGAAAGGGATACTGTCTCCAAATGCTGAATCCAGTAGAACTTCATACATCTTTGGCTGATGGTGATCTTTCTAACATAAAGAAAAATGTTCTCAAAGTTGTAGTATTTTGGCTGCTAACAGAGATCAGAATATGAAAAAGTAAAAATTTCAATACTTAAATTTCTAGTAACTTTTATTGAATTCTTCTGGGATTTGAAAACACATATTTTAAGGGTTTGGAAGACCCTTGTTCCTTGACTTTTTCTTATAGCAGAAGTGTGTATTTCACTGAGGAAACTTCTATAAATAAGCAGAGCAAGAAAGTTCTTTGGAAGTCTGGAGAATAAAGGATTCATTCCTATTGGTTTTTTTTCCACTTCAGAACTTGAGAGTGATTAATCATAAAGTATTGCAAACAAAGGTGTATTATCATTTTAGCAGTAGGCATTTGCCAAAGATTTTGTTTTAGGATCAGCACTATTATTTGTGCATTACACTGAACAATGAGTGATTGTAGCATGTCTTCAGTCCTTACTTGCTTTGTTATCTTCGCTTTGTCTTCTATGTTATCTTCATTTTTTTTTTATCCTCACTTGCTACTTTTGTCAAAAAACATAGAATGGATTTTTTGTTATTGCAAGGTGGAGTTTCTTTCTCATGAGTCCGTGGGGCTGATCATATATCTTTATTCAAGATATAACCCAGAGTAAATTTAAGTACCTTCATTATCCTCATTACATCTTTTGACAGATTTGATGGGCATTACATTTCAGAATTAATTAGTTTTGAAAACATGTATTTCTGTACTTTTCTTTTATAAAATGTGACGTATAAGTGCTCCATGAATAATAGATTTTTGTCTGATATAATTTTTGATAGCTTTTGGGACAAAGAAAAACGTAATGGAGGATGCTTAAAAATGTTACATGTGAAGAATTGTCTCAAATTACTGAAACCACGTGGTCAAATGAGTAGGGTGGACAGAGAAAAATCCTTCAGGCCCTTGATGAGATACTTTGTTGATCAAAGGTCTATGTGGAGGAGACTAGATGCACACTGAAACAGGCTTTTATTTCATCTTATACTAACAGCATAATAGTGTCCACTATTGTGCAATGCTCATAAAAGCAATTTTGTACTTGGTGACTATATTTTTTGTGTCATTGTTGATGTGGTTTTTTTTGTCTCATTCTCTAAAAAATGTGGTGGGTCTATCAAACCTTATATTAGAAGGGCATGAAATGCAGACATCTTTTGTCAGTTACTGTATACCATGAATACATAATCTGTGACAAAGCAACCGCTTCCTTCCATTTCTTTTACTGCTAATGATGATTTACTGTAGTACAGGTATTATTTGCATGAAGAGAGTTAGATCTCAAGTATTCTAATATTAAATCAGATGGAAATAAACCTATAGAGCACTTGTAAGTTTTCCTCTCTGGTAAAACAAAGAAGGGGGCTGCTCTGTGGCAAGGATTAAACTGTTGTCCAACCACCCTCCTAGTGTTTGTTCAGTTTCCCATGTCTTAAGCCTTTCTTCCATTTGATAGCTGCATTAGTAGAAGTAGCTAGATTTCCCTTTTGCTGTAGTGTTAACTCTGAACAGAGTTGCATCCATTCATCTGATGACACTAGGCAGCTTGGCTGGGGTAGAGTGAGATCTGTATATTCTAGCTGAGACTTTCCAAGTTTGGACTAGGAGAGCAAAACCTCTTCTTCCCACTGACTTCCATTCTTTCCAGGAGATTTTACATTAGCTGTGCACTTGCATGGAAAGAGCAAGGTTTTCTCTTTCTCCCTGCATGGATAGCAGCTTTCTTGCCATGTTTTTCTGACTTTGATGTTATGTAGAGCCTTTGTTCCTTTCATGATGTTAGTGAAAATGAAGTCATATTTCTAGCACCTGGAAAAAGGATGGGTAGGGTTAAATCCTGTACTAGTACAGCTATTGACAGACTACATAACATTTGATTCTGGTTGCTGGTCCCAATAAGGCAACTTCATCCCCAGTTGTTACAGAAACAATGATCTATATAAGATAACTCATCAGACCTCCTATCCAGAATGTTTAGTATATGTCTGCTGTATCATTTACAAGGTAGGATTAATTCAGAAGATTAATCTGATATTTGTGTCCTCAAACACAAGTGTGAGCAATTAGATATTCAATAAAAGTAAACACTGCTGTATTTCTGCAATTTATTTTGTGTGCTAAGGAAGCTTTCCTGTCTGGCCATCCCAGAGCATCTCTGGTAGTCACTGTCAGACCACCTGGATGCCTTGCTTCATGCCCTATGCTCACTCCACAGTCAGACAAGGATTCCTTACCTTTTATATTTTGAGTGCCCAGTCACCTGGCAGTGACACAGGTCCCCATGCTCTTTGTTGTGCAAAAGGTTGGCACCAGCTCCCTGCCTCTTGCCTCAGGCTCCTGCCCCCCAGAGCTCAGCCTGAAGCTGTCTCTGCAGCTGCTCACCGAGCCACCTGCACTGATGCACGTACATTGAATCTTTTGTCCAAGAACAGGCAAGTACCTTTTCAGCATTTATTATACTCCAGGATTAAAACTGTTTTGGTGCTTTTACTCTTGCCCCAATATTTCTACATTGTTGTTACATGCCTTACACGCCTCTGTTCAGTGTGCAATCTCTCTTTGATTGCATGCATAGGTCTTCTGAACATTTTGCTGTGACTTCCTTCAGCCATAAATTCTCATGCCTGTTGGAGCTGTCTGAGGATGTCTCCTGGTTAGTCATTTTTGTCCAAATGCTTTTTTTTTTCTCTAGACCTTTCTGAATTCAGTTAGATCTTTATGAATTCAGTTAATCCTTTATCCCAACATGCTCCAGGAAATGCCATTTAGCTGATCTGCTCATCCTGGACTTCTTCTCAAGAGACAATTTACCACTTGTTATTAAATGCATAGATACAGAAGGCTCTTGGTATTAAATGCATGGAGACAGTGCAGCAAACTTTCTTAAATCTGCAGGATCTGTGTGGCCAACTTGAATTCAGTTTCATTTTTAGAATTGATGTAGACTTCTATGAAGTCTAATTGTCTTCTAATCTTCTAGTGTTCTAATTAGTGGATGGCTGCAAAATCACTAACTTCCTTGTTTTACTGCTGTGTTACAGAAGAAGTATTACTGATTCTTAATATCACTGTATTTTCAGCAGGTGTAAAGAAACATAAAGACGTAAAGCAATATAAAAGATTTAGCTTTATTCTCTCAAATTTCTATCACCACAATGGTGAGAAGTCAGCAGATAAACTTCCTTAATATTTTTAGATCCTAATTGGTTTTTTTAATCCAAGTGTCCAGCTCTCAAACAACTTTGAAGCCAGATAATTTGTGAGGTGCTAACATCAAAATAGATATATGTATAGATATATGAATTTTGAAAACTTAACTTGCAGTCTAGATACTTAATGAAATAAAGCAGGCCTTCCTAATTTTTAATATAACTTGATAACAAAACTTAATAATATACAAATTATTGTGTTTGGAAGAATGAGGGAGGTGGATGTCTGTTCATCTGTTTTGATGAAAAAAGTGTAACCAGACTGAGTTTTTTACAAACTGAAGTTAGAAACATTAAAAATTAAACTGATTAAGAGGGACTTTTTTCAGTAAAGATGATTATAAATAATTTCAGAAACTTCTACAGAGATGTGAGCCACCCTTCATGCCTTAAAATGCTTATATTTTTAACTATGTGTACTTCAGCTCACATGCAAACCTTTTGATACACACATTACAAGGTAGCACTCTTTGACTCACTACGTATGCAACCACTCAGAAATTGTATTTCCATTATATTGAAAACTCTGATACTAAAAAGAACTTAGATACTGAAATTTGTTTTGTGAAATTTCAGAAATACAGAGAGAAAATAAAACATTTATTTCTCAAGTATTTAATTGCTTTGTCTCTCTAGTGCTGACATATTATTTTGTATTGAGTTAAAAAAAAAACGACCAAGTAACAAACCCTCAAAACAATCCATAAAAAAATCACATTTGATCTTAATGTTTTAATATTGCTAAAATAAGAAATCCAACCACTAAGTCATTTCATACTTTAAAATATTTTCAAACAAGTGCAAAATATTTAATTTTTAATGAAGCTGCCTTTCCAAAAGCTAAGCTAGGCATTTGAAAAATATTCTAATCACGTTAAGTGGAAGAGGCCAAGGTAGATGGTGACAATTGTCCCTTAGGTCTGAAAAATCTTTTCTCTTTTGATCTAGTTGATGAACAGAACTCCTCATATATGGTATTATCTCTGTAAGATAATTATGACCTAGAAGGAAACTTCTGCTTGCTCCTTCATGGCTGAAGTCATCATGGCTCCTGATGGAAGTTTCCATGGAAGTAGACAAGGCCTCTTGAGCACCAGGTTGCAAGTGGGCACTTGAATAATATCAGCAAGGGCTTAACTCCAATGTAGGCTGTGTAGAGAATGTATGCAGCAAACCC
Source organism: Irena cyanogastra (assembly GCA_013397155.1). NCBI lineage: Eukaryota > Metazoa > Chordata > Aves > Passeriformes > Irenidae > Irena > Irena cyanogastra. The sequence continues at coordinate 714,753 of VWZV01008539.1, forward strand.
CATTTTATACCTGTGCATCTCCGTTGTGTTGTAGGAGACTGTGAATCTATATCATATTTACTTTCTTGGAATTAGATTTGCCTACAAGATTCCCTGTCAGAATTGATCCCTTCTTGATTTTCCTCACAGTTTTGTGTATATAATTTCATGTTGAGAAAATCACAGAATTATCTTTTTGCAGTTTCATAAAAATAATTAGATGACAGTTATTTGTTGAGGCTATTTTTTTTGAATTTCCAAGTTGAGGCTTTTTTTGAATGTCACACTTAAGCTCAAACATCACTAGTCAAACTCAGACTTATCTTCATTAAAGTTAAGTAATTCTTTATATGCAAACCATTTTGATAGGTCAAATTATGAGAAAATAAATATTGGATGAGTAGAGATAACCTAGTCTAAATAACACATACCTGATTTTAAGAATAAATTCCTCATATTGAACTTTAGGACTACAGAAATACATGGAGAAAGATAAAAATTGATTTTGCTACATCAAAAGAAGACAGCAAAATTGATTGATTTTGCTTTTTGAAGATAGCAAAAAGCAGAAGTGCTTTTTTAAAATTTTTTTTTAATACAGGAAAACTGGGATTATTTTACGACCACAAAGAAGAAGAATGTCTTCACAAAGCAGATCAAGAATTTTCAGGAGGAGAACATTAATCACAGCTGCTACTTTTCTTCGAAGGCATGATTAAAAGTTGAGTTCCCCTGCCTGTGTACAGAATTTCAGTTCAAAAGAGGTGACTGAATGCAATCTCTGAACACCATTATAGCATTAAGAAGCATGCAAGGGAGAAATAGGATAGCAGCCTACTGTTAAAATCAGGCAACCCAGGACAACTTAACTGAAAACAGTCTTTTATAATGCCAGTAAAATATTTAAAATAAACAAGGTGGAGGATGGAATAAACACTGATAAACTAAATACTAACTAATACTTTGACTGTAGGGAGGAAAGTATCCTAAAAGAAGAAAGAGTATATTTATTTTGAAATAAATGTTTTCTTGTGGTGGACTTTCTTTTCCTGCCTAAACATATTTAAAAATAATGCTATAAGCTCCTGTGTCATCTTCATGATCTTCTATGAACTATTGCGGATTGTGACTTGGGACCTGTACTTGGAAGCAAACTGATGATTTTTTGTGCCTGAACCTTCTCTAGAATTTCTTTAAATTGGCTATTAGCATCTCAGCTACCCAGAATATCAAATCCAAATCAGTCTAGTAAGACAACTAGTCAGGCCCATTAATATGGAGAATTGTAGAGAAATGGAGAAAGAATTAGGGCAATATTTAAGCAAATTTACTTTTAGAGGAAAATACTTTAGGTAGCCATGTGCCGGGCTTTGAGTTCATGCTATTACTTTTATGTAAATCAGAACTGATGTTACTTTAAAAGCAAAATTTGAAAATATTTTAGAATTTATGAAATTTCTTTTCATAACCTAGGTTCCCAAGATCTTTAGAAAAGAAAAAAAAAAAAAAACAAAGTATAGAGGGTCTCCTTTCCTCATTAAGGCTGTACCTGGCATGTAGCTAGAAAACAGAAAATCACAGTGTATTTATTTTTTCATATAATGCCTCTATGAGTTCTAAATCTGCAAGTAGCAAGAGCAATGCTTCCCCAGAGGGAAATATTTATATCCACTGTGATGATAAAAAAATATAGCTTTGAAAGCATTACAGCAGCTGACCAGTAAATGGAAGTGGAGGCCTATTTCAATTACATTGGTTTGGAGTTTGACTGGGCATCCCATATCCTTTATGAAGTAATTATCTATGGAGTCACTGTGGAGATAAAACATCCTCTCTCACAACCTCCCAGGATTCATTCTTTTCAGAATTTTTTTTGAGTGGCTAGGTGATTTTTACCCATTCATAAACATCTCCACTACAGATTTTTCTTTTAGACTTTCAATGCTGTGAAAGTTGGCTTTCATTTACACAAATAGCACTAAAAATCAAAGGACAAAAAGTGATTAAAAAAAAATCTGTAGGTCTGGAATGGTGGGAATATTCTTTGCAGTTATTTTCCATCAGATGCTGCATTTAACAGAATCTGTAGTGCTACATTTGGAACTGTTTCTTCTGGAGAAAAAAAAAAAGGAAAATGTAAAGAGCGTGTTTTACTTTTCAGACTGGAAGTGCAAAATAGCAGATCTCTCCTGTTTCATGTCACCTCAGAAACTGACTCTGAAAACTGAAGCCAGTAGCCAGTGGTCTCATGTATTGGCAGAGCTGGATTATTCCCTCCTTTTCTATTTTAGAATTAGCAACTGCTTCGACCACAGAGTAAGGATCTGTGTGAGCACATGTGCTTGTGAAATATGCATGGCTGTATGCCTGTGAGTACATGTGGGAATGAGAAAAACAGGTTCAGAAGGAATGGGTGAGTTGTATTTATCAGAATGTAGCATGTTCATTCATGGTCTTGCTTAATGCTTTGTAATTTTTTTTTCAAAAAAATTAATAAATGTAAGACAATAAACAATAAACCCTTTGCTAAAAAACCTTTTCTAAAACACTATAATAAAAAAGAAAGACTTTGGTTTCTTAACAGCTGTTAGTTTTGAGTAGGAAAGCTCATAACTGTACCTGACATGTTAGTGAAAAAGCATCACCCTGCTTGTGCAATTAAAAAAAATATTTTTGTCATAAATACTAAGGGATTTTGAGGAGCTGCAATTTTACTTAAGTGAAGGAAATAAGATACCAATATATGGGTTTGAAATGCAGAATGTTTTTGTCTGTTCAAAGGTTATAACAAAATCTCTCATCCTCTATTATATTTAAGTGTACTGGATATTAAGTGCCACTTTTGTCAATTCAGAGTAAATTCCTGTTTATTTTACCTTTTTAAAAAAATATTTTTCTTCTATTACCTTACATCAAAAAGTACTGCCACTGTGGGCTGAAGAATTAACTGCCTTTGCAGAAACAAGTCAGTGAATTTTTTGCTGAGGTATTTAGTGATCTTCTAGGGAAATGAAAAGCCACAAGATTTTGGTTTATTTCTGTAGCACAGATAGTTTGTGACTGCAACAAAAAAGGTGCACTGGAATGGGATTTTATTTAACCAGTTTTGGACATGAATAGCAGGCAAGATGCCATGGCATTGACTGTGGTGGAAGCACAGAGCCTGCTGGATGCTCAGGTTCTTACTCATTAAGCTCAGCTACCCTGAAGTCTGCACAGTGGCATCAGTGAGAGGATTGTTTCTTGGGTTAGTTAGGTAAAGGTAGCTCTGGACAAAATGCATGGCTGCATTCAGACCTCCCAGCAGCAGCACTTTGGCATTAAGGAAACATTTAATTTTGAATTATTGCTTGAGAAATTTTATCTTCAACTTGTAATTACATCTTCCTAGGTGTAATTACACTTCCCTGTTCACTCATACTCTAGAAAATTATTCTTAAGGGAATCTAGGGACACACCAGAGGATGGCAGGTTGGTTTTAGTTTAAATAATAATTGCTAGGAGTGGCTGATTATCAACACCAGTAAAAGTCCCATGCAGAACAATCACCTTATTTTTCTATAACATTCTGATTTCTTACCATCTAAGTTCAAGAAATAATGAAATCTCTGATTAAAAAGAATGTCTTGACAGATTCACTAAGTGATATAAATATTCTGATTTTTGTCAAAAGAACTAGAGTTTGGAGCATCTTGTAGTTTTTAGTATCTTCAATAATCTTCATATTGATCTAGGTTTCTGGCAAATGGAATAGTCTTTCAATATAACTGGGTCTAGATTTTCTAGACTTTTAATATAACCAGTGGAAGGACTGGAAGAGGAGGAGAAGTACACTTGTGTGTTTTTCCTTATGTTCTTCTGTGTCATGTCATATTGTCAGAAGTGCGCAGCCTTCTGTCAGAGGCTCTGTCTGCCTGCAGCAGCACCCTGTGGGTCTCAGAAGAGTTTCTTGCTGGGGCTTCTTCTGAGTCTCTGAGATCTGTTCCCCTACTTGGAATAGGAACTTTTCTGCCTTCACATATTTCTGTAATGTCTTTTGGAAACTTTCCACAGACCTACATTAAAATTTTGTTGGCCTAATGACCAGTGACATACAACTTACAGTAAAAAAAGAACATGTGTACTTGAAGGCAGCTGAGAAATTCCTGCCAGGTAGGACTGGATCCCAGATATGGCCTGACTATTTGTCTGGAGCTTTTTCAGGAGCAGTGTGATTTGCGATGAAGCTCTCATGAAATAATTGACTTGCAGTGCTGTGGACTGAGTCAGGTGAGGTACACCTCCTTCAGCTAACAAATAGATTGCCAAAGTGCATAGCTTGATCCCTTCCTTATTACAATGGTAAGGCTATTTATATTTATGTGGGAAAATAGTTTAGAGAGTAAAATGGTTCTGAGTAGTACGATTGAGGTTCCAGCAGTGAACTGATAACCGTCTTCAACTTTCTCAATACAAAAACTGGGGCCATTATTATATATCCTACTTAGCTGATCCATAATGTAATGCTGAATCCTAACTAGGGTGGGAGACAATCCAGCCCTTTTATTTGCATTGAGCTTCACCATTCAGTCTTTTTTTCAGGAAATTAATTTGTTTGTACAAGTGTTCCACCAAGTCTGCTTGCTTCCAAACACACTTTCAGTATCTTCTGACACACAGGTTCATATACTCGAGTATTTAATGTGTTTAAAATCAACATGGCTTGTCATGACTTCAAAACTCTCACAGGCAAAAATCAGTATTTATTATTATAAATATCATTATGTTCACCTACTAAAATTATGTGGGTACTACCTAGCCATTTTTTTTTATTGTGATGAGACCACCAGAAAAGGTTATTTATCCACTGTACTACTTTACTGACAATATCTTCAAATATCTCCTTTTTTTTTCCCAGTTATGTTTGTTTGTTTAGTGATAACCTGTGTTCCCACAAGCTGTGTTATACAGAGTATCTGTAAGCAAAGCAAGCCTAGCCTGGAAAAATTTTTTTAAGATGTGATTTTTATCTCAACCTAGATAAAAATGTGTTGTTGTAGACCAGGTCTGGTTATGTCTCTGTTCTTAAAAGCACATGAATTTCCAACTGTAACCATGGTGCAGAGTGGCTGGACTGAGCCCCTTATCAGGAATAAGGCAGCTCCTGTCTTGAGCCTGATTTCCAGCTCCCACCTCTGCTGTCCTCCTCTTTATCATCCCCTTGCCCCAGGTGTTGGGTATGGCACTTCATAGCTGCTGGACAGAAGACAAATGGATACTTGTCAGCACTGACACAAGGTAGTTCATATTGACTGTTTTATTCCTCCAATCAAGCTCTGGGCTGACTGAGGACAACCTTGTCTTTACAAATCTGAAAACAGGTGAAAGAGGGTTAGCAGAATCTGGTGGTAAGGCTTTATTTTCCTCTACAGTAGCTGAAGAGCTGCTTTCCTTCAGTGCCCTTTTAACGTCTTTGAAATGTATGATAGATGCAAACTCTTAATTTCATCTCCTGTGTCATACATGAATTAGGGAATGGATACCGTAGCAGTGGGTACAATTACTGATGCCTGTTGGTAGTAGTTACCTGAAATGAGTCTGTCTGGCTGACTCCTTTCTTTACCTCAATAACTTTAGTGTTGTGCTCTCTGAAGCCTCATCATAGGTCCTTTTAATTGATGAGGCTTAAACATATAATTTTCTTTTCACTAAGAGGAAAGTTACCTCTCATTTCCTTATACAAATGCTAGATTTATCATCATTTTAGCCAAGGGAAATTTAGACCAATGCATTTTTTTTTAAAGTACATCCCCAGACTATGAGGGATCTTAGAAACCAGCAACTGAGACAAGCAGTCATCATGCCAAATCAGTCAGAAATGCTGACAGAGAGAAATACGATTTGTTCTTATAATTCAGAGCCATAGTCTCTTGAGACCTTAGATGTCTGAACCATCTGCCCTTTGGCACCTCTGCAGAAAGTGGTAAATCCATTGGTATCACGTATGAGACATCTGTTCTCAAGCCCTATTTATTCTTGATTTGGGAAATCTCTCTTTAGTTCACACTTCATGAGATTAATCCTAACTACTGGCCTTAAACTTGTCCTTTTAGTACCTCTCCAACCTATTTTGGAGGAATAATTATTCCTTATTTAGTTTACTGGCTCATAGGAATCCTTTTCCTAAGCTTATCTCTCTCTGTGTCTGGGCACTTAGCCCAGGCTGTAGATTTCAAAGGCAGCAGGGTGCCAAGAGGTTAGACACTGCAATGTTGTGAATACCTTTGTGGATCCAGCAATTCACCATTAGCTGAAAATTAATATCCTGTTATTTGTTTGAGCAACAGTTGTATATGCAATATATAGGTTAGGATGTATATGAGATATTTTGTGAGTTGGAGATAGCCTGCACAATTAATTATAAATGTAGCAACAAGGCTGAAGTGCATTTTATTTTGTTCCTGGTAGTACTTAACACATTCTTCGATGCAGAGATGCCAAGATACACAGTACAGTCGTGACTGAACTTGCTGCTGCAATGATGGAATGATGTTTCTTCTACACTATTTTCACTGAAAATAGCCTTTTTAGGTACTGCAGTTCTTCATTGCTTGATATCCATTTCACAAAAATTGTAGATGGATGTACGTAGTTTATTATATATATGCATTTTGTAATATTTGCATTTGATTTTTATGTAGGTAGAATGCTTTTTTTTTTCCTTAAGGGCCATTGCATGAGTAGAAGTAGTTGAAAAATGCACTTACAAAATGTATGAGGTAAAAAATTATTCCTTTATATCATTTTTAGGATCTGTTTTACTTTTTATGCTGAATGACTTTAGGGACAGCTGAGAGCTTGGCTTTTTTTTTTGTTTGTTTTTTGAACATTTCTTTTTTTAACAGTGAATTTCTGATTGTTAAATTTACAGGATAACTACTAAATATTTCTCTTATGTTTCAGCCCTGGTACTTAAGAAAGAAAGTAAAGGACTTTGTAGTGTCTATCACTAATATAGTCTAATATCAGCTAGATAATTGGTTAAAGATTTTCACAGTAAAGTGTCCATCTTTTCATTACTGGATTTTCAAAAATACCTGGTAAATATAAGGATCACCTGCTATAAAGGCTTATTTGTTATTGGCAAATTAGTTGTCCATCATGAGGAGACAGGATATTTGTGACAATGTGAAGAAACGTGTTGCCGTAAAATGATTCTATATTCCATTTTGTAGCATATAAGAGTAAATTATTTATGTTATATTGTTGTGCTATTTATGGATAGCAAGGACCTATAAACAAACAATTTTTGTTAGAAATGGCGGATGTTCTGACTTGCAAATATTATTTCTTTCATGTAAAGCAGAGAAGAATTCAGGACAAGCCTGCAGTATGGAATGAATTTCTCCGTCGAATAAAATAATAATGTAACATCCCAAGTAATTGATGTATAACTGAAAAAGGTGATATGCTTGCCTGTGACTAAAACTGGGTGATGTAATTTGAAAGTCATTGTTTTTACACTGGCAGTTGGTAACTCCATGCTTCATTTATGCCATGCCTAAACTTGATTCAAACTTAGGATTTGCATGTTCAGAGAGCTATTGAAGTCAATGAGATTCTGCAAAGGCAGCACAAAATCTGACAATGAATTCCCAGCATTTTAAAAAATGAATAGAATAGAATAGAATAGAATAGAATAGAATAGAATAGAATGGAATAGAATATTTCAGTTGGAAGAGACCCATGATGATCATGTAGTCCAACTGTCTGACCAAATTAAGACTGACCAAAAAATTAAAGCAGGTCATAAAGTGCATTGTCTTAGTGCCTCTTAATCACTGACAGATTTGGAACAGCTTTGAACCATTCCTACTCATTTTTTGAATAAAATAAAGAAAAATACCTTCAGACATACCTTTATTTTGTTTGTTTTTTTGCTGAAAGATTAAATACATTAAGCTTAAGAAAGCTTACACAAGGGACCTTGGTAACACCTTCATGTTAATCTGCATGCCAAGCTTCACCTGGCTGGACCCTTGTTTTTGTTCAAATCCTATCACTGAAAGTGTTCATCAACCTAATTTGTGAAGTACTTTGGAAAAACAGAATTCTAACATTTTGATAGAAGGAACAAGATGGATGAGAAAGTTGGAAAGCCTCCCCATACACAACACAGCCATCTAACTGTGACTTTAGTTGACTAACTGCATTTAATGCAAAGAAAGGTATGTGTCTCAAATGATCTTACACATCAGAAGATAAATACCAGCATTCATTAAAAATAGAATACCTCTTTTAAAACTCATTAAAAATAGAGCAGGGTTTTTAAAACACATTCTTATTCACACTGAAAACAATCTTCAGGGTAGAAGTATTTCGATGTAGAGATGCAAAATGTACAATTTGCTTGTGTTTGTCTAGTAACATGTCAATTTTGGTCAGAGCTAAATATTTTCTTATTTTCTTAATTTTCTGAGTTTATTAGTGATTAGATTCCCCACAACAGGCTCTTATGGTTGGAATAACAACATCCAAGAACAAACATTGGTGGGCATTAGATGTAGTAATGAGAATCATGCAATAGTTCTTAGAGAAAAAAAATTGAAATAAGCAAATCAGCAAACAATCAGAAATATCACCTATGGTGTTGGAAACTGGTAGCAATATGAGCTCAGTGATTCATGAAACAGGCTCAAGAAATTTGAGCATGCTCAAACACAGGTAACAGTGTTGTAAATGGAGAGTAGAGATTCCCCTGAACTGGTCTATGAAAGCTATTAGAAATCACTAAGTTTCTGTAGAAATCAGCCCATTTTACTTGACAGATAAAATGTAGATTTCAATCAGCATCCTCTGTCAGGAAGAAATATAAATATCGTCTCTGAGTTTGTGTTCATTTGCTGATTATTAATTTAGAATATTCAATGACAGCTCCTTAAATAATTAAGACAACTCATTTAAGAATGTCATAATAACAATTAAAAGGGATCTGTATATTTTGTCTGCTACATACTCTCTGCTGACAAAGCAGAGGTGTGTACCTGATACCGAAGAGCCGCATCACGAACATAAGGTGACTGCAAAATTGTGGATCCGTGGTTCATTGCAGTGCTGTGGCAAGGCTGGATTTTCAGCTGCCATCGATTAGGTAGCTCTGAGGAGCTCGGTCCAGCTGAACCAGAGTGTGGTGCTTGACAACAGGCCCCAGAATGTTGTTTAAAAATGTACTTAAAATACAAAGTAACAGGTAGTTGTGTTATACTCTTTAATGCAGCATTAAGTGTGTAAGCCTGTACAAACCACGTTTCAAAACACATAGATAATGTTACTTTTGGCTGTGCTGTTGTATCTGAGATTAGCACCTTGCTTTGTCTGCTTGCCTGGTTAGCTAAGAATTGTTAGAAGCGTGGATATTTACTGTGTTAAAATTCTTTTTTTATTCTTTTAATTTTTCCTAGGAGGTGTTTGCATTGCTCAGTCACTCAAAATCCCTCGGGAACCAAGACCAGGAGAATTTGAAAAGATCATTAAGCGCTTGTTGGAAACTCCAAATGCTCGAGCAGTGATCATGTTTGCCAACGAAGATGACATTAGGTGCCTGTTTCCTAATTTTGAGTTTTGAAGATGTGCCTCTTCACAGATGCTTGGTTGGCTGGTGGAAAGTAGACTAACAGAGAAGTTTCGGATTCCATCCTATGTAAAAATTCTTGGTCTGAGGATAAGAAATTAAGTTGTAATTATAGAGTGTGCTGGTCCTTTATTCTGTGCAGTTCCAGACTTCTAGCTCCTAGGAGTGCAGTGCCAATAAATAATTGTTTATTATTTAGGAAGAAACCAATAAGAGTGCTAGAATAATATGGCTAAAGATGAAACAAATTAACTTGTATATTACTGTATCTTGAGTTCATTACAGCTGTTGTTGAATATGCCTTAGACTGTGAAAACTATAGATTAATTAATTATTGTAAGCTAATCATAACCAAAATAAATGCTGATTTTCTCAAGTTCTTTGTAAGTGGAATTTGTTTAATTGATCATTTGTTGTTTGTTTGCAGGAGAGTACTGGAAGCAGCCAAAAAAGCTAATCAGTCTGGACATTTCCTTTGGATTGGCTCAGACAGCTGGGGGTCAAAAATTTCACCAGTCCAGCATCAGGAGGAGATCGCCGAAGGAGCAGTAACCATTCTACCCAAAAGAACATCCATAGATGGTAAACATGTGGCACAAACCTTTCATTTTCTGTCAAAGTTCATGTACTTTAGGTCTCTTTAAAAATAATTTAAAGATCACATAGACCTTGATTACAGGGAATTCAAGAAAAGCTTTCCGACCAAGTTACCTGAATTGGCCTGATCCAACAATAATTTAATATATCTGTTGAGATGAGAAGCTGCTGAATCTGTAATTAGGCAATCTTGTAGTTGTTTAATAATGATGACACTTGGAGTTGAGAGCTTCTTAAACATAGCCTGATCATTCTTTGGGACAAATAAGGAGAGTATTGGATGAATGATAATGAATCAGATTATTCTCTGAGGAGAAGATTGATCAGTGCTAGCTTTCCACTCCTAAACTTACTTTAGGAAGCTAGTGTGTTAGGAAAGATTCTCTACTTGGTGGATGAAGTGGAAGTTGGTTTGCAGCAGTACCTTATTCCTGTGAGGTTACTGGATATAGTGACGTCTCTTAGTGTCTGGGTAAGTATGCTAAACTGGTAATTGATTAGGAAAAATGAACACTATTGATGTTACACAGAGACTTTAGCCACAGGGAAATACTTGTAAGGAACTAATCCAGATGGTATGTGTTAATCATGATTTCATTATGACAGCTGGATTGCAGGGGTAAGGCTGGTGATCATCAGGTTTAAGTAGGAATCTTTAGTTTCTCGACTGCTGTCATTAACTATATAAACAGAAGCAGAATTATAGGTGTCCTGGATGTCCTCTTGTTCAACAAAAGAGCTACCCCATGATTTTATGTGGCCTTGAAATGAAATCTAATCCTTAGATGCTACTGTGCTCATAAAATAGTTTGTGCCTAAAGCTTTTTCTTGTTATTGTATTTATAAAAAAAATCTGATATTGTCTTTAAATTACTGTTTTTATACTGTATCATATTTTAATACTCCTTTCACTTCTCTTCAATGTAGGATTTGATAGATATTTTCGGAGCAGAACACTTGCTAACAATCGAAGAAATGTCTGGTTTGCAGAATTTTGGGAGGAGAATTTTGGATGCAAGTTAGGATCACATGGAAAAAGAAATAGCAATATCAAGAAATGCACAGGTAACTGTGGAATTAAAACATTATCTGTAAATTGTTTATAGGAATGGTGGAAAGGAGATGCTTCCTTTTCATCACTTTTCTGTCTCCCTTCAGTTCTCCAATGCATATTGCTGAGTTGTAAGAAAAGTGTGACATTTTTTCTTAAACCTGAAGAAAAAAATTATGGACAATTTATGAGAAATTTAGTAGTTAATTTGCACAAATACAGTGATGGTACAGATTTTATTAAAGCCCAGTGGCAGTGGTTCAATTCCATTTATGTTTTCAATGACCTCCTCTCTCACCCCATCTGTAGTTGTCAATATGATTTTTTTTTTAGCAAGTGTGTGCACCATGGTAATTTTCATATTATTAACCCTGAAGTATATACAGTGAAAATTAAATTTATGTTTAAACTATTGAGCTCTTGATGATAGGTCAAGTCTTGAACTCCTTATTTAGTTTACAAACTGTGTTTGAGGATGAAGGAAAAAGCAAATCAATATGTTTTTATTACTTGTCCCCATGTGTAAAAGAAGAATCCTATATAATATTATAAAACTGAAAGCTTCTATAAAGTTTGAGCAAAAACTTGAAATAATTGTCACTAGTTTTTGCAAACCTGCTTGCTCAGGCATCAAATCCAGATGCAATTGTCATGGCACTTAATACGGCAGACACATCAGCAGCTGACTTTGATCTTCTCTATGAGATGTTGTTTTCTTGCTGGTACTTGAAAAGTTTATTACAAGAGAGTTACTTTCAGTGGCTACAGCAGATTGCTTATGTTACTTTTTGTGTAGACACTTTTACCTAATGTCAGGGCTCCTTGTGTCATTTCCTTAATTACTGCCACCACTCCCAGAATTGCTGGTTGTGACCACCATCTCTGTGAGTAGTGCCAGCAGCAGTACACAATTTTGCTGCACTATATACATAAGTTATATGTGATGTGCCTTGATTTTCCTGGCAGTCTCTTCTTTCACCAAATAATATTTTCCCTATGGAACAGTAACTTTTTTTTCTTTTTTTACTTGCTGTCCCAGGATTTCTGGCTGCTTGCTGACACTTTCCTGTAGCCTTTGTTATAAGGGTGCCCTTCCAAACTTTCTGCATGCCAGCGCCCCACTTCTCCTGGGCTTGTCAGACAGAAGCACTGTGAAGTCTCCAAGAACATGCATTCCTGCACTTTCTAGACAATCAGATTTATTGTATGTGTATTGTGCCATCAATTCAAACACTTAGTGCACTGGGCTTCACAAGTCACAGATATAACTCACACCGAAATATCAGAGCCATGCGTTCACTCTGTCATTTCAGCAATGCCTTCTACCTTTTACCACATATTTCACAAAAAAAGGATAATATTCAGTTCCTCACTGAGCTAAATGATAGCTCATTACTCTAATCCTTTACTTCTTGGCCTTGATTCATATAGCAGTAAATCACAGCTGGATAGTTACCCACATCTGGAAAGGGATTATTTTGTTATTGCTATTTTAAGTGGCTAATAGATTTTTTTTTAAAGTTCTTCAGGTGGAATGACTGGTGTATGTGTTGTTTGGAAAGCTCTAAATGTTACCACAGGTGGTTGTATGACATATCTCAGCCTCATCACGTCTGTCAAATTGAATTACCAAAAGTAGTGTACGAAATGCATAGGCTATATCTTGACCCAAAATAATTTCTAATTTGAAACAGATATCTGTATATTTTATGAAAAAAAAATATGGTATGTTCTTTGAACCTGAAAATAGAAAGAAAACATATTTCCTGTGCCCAGAAAATTAACATGGTACTAAGTGGTGAGACAAAGACATGGGAGGTCTCATATGACAGTGGCATGTGCATTTTAACTGGCAGGGGAAAAAATAATGAATTCTTCTGCAAAGTACCTATGAGTGATAGGACTCGACTAAAACCACTTAAAAGTGGCTTGCCACAATAGAAGAAGTCCCCTCTTGACCAGAAGCAGATCTGACCCAGACTGGCAATTCATCATGATCCCTATGCTTATCTAACTCAAGTTAAAGGATTGGGTAACAAAAGTATCCAAAATATTTTAAGTAAACTGAATCAAGAGATGGTGGTGGTGGTAGTAACTTCGAAATAAACTTCCTGTGATTTAAGGAAAATGATAAGTAGAGAATGGGGGAATGACCTCCAGCCCAATTTAGACTCAGAGGATGGCAAATAATGCCTTGACACACCCCGGTTCATTTGTCAGGGCCTCTCATGCACAAAAGAGAAGCAGCAGTGAAATTCTGGCTGGTTCTTCATACCTCAAAGCTGTTGAGTATGTATTATGATCTTCTGTGTCTGCTAAGAATTAAAGAATATCCTACCCATGAATTTATCTTTTCCTTGAGAAGCCAAAGGGATTACCTCATGGCCAAGTCTGCTCTGAATCAATGGTGGTAAGCGAAAAAAATGAAAGAATCCTGAAATTTTAATAAGAATATAAGAGCCGTTACATTTAGTTGTTTATAACATAATATTGAAAACCTTGAACTTCACCTATCCCCATTGCCATTTTTCCTTGCAGTGGGCTTTCTCTGATATTTTGTGTGTAGTATCTCAGTCCTGATTTCCGGCTCAATTCTTAAAAGGCATGTGCAGATGGCCAAGCACAGGAACAGGTTGCCCACGGAGGTTGTGAAGTCTCCCTCACTGGAGATGTTCAAGAATGATCTGGATGCAATCCTGTGCAATGTGCTCTGGGATGACCCTGCCTGAGCAGGGAGGTTGGACCACATGGCTCACTGGGGTCCCTTCCAACCTGACCCATTCTGTGCTTCTGTATTCCCATCTCTAGTTCAGAGCTTGAAGACTGAATGTAAAAACACCATTTATTCTAATTTTCCTGTATTTTTGTCTGGGGACTGCAGAAAATAAGATTCTCTTTATGTTTTTCCCACAAGTCAAGTTTGTAAATCATGTCACTGTCTGTGTAAGTGTTGAAGATGTGTCTGGATGTGGCACTTTGGGATATGGTTTAGAGGTGATTATGGTGATGCCAGGTTGACAGTTGGTCTAGATGATCCTGAAGGTCTCTTCCAACCTTGGTGATTCCGTGATTCTGTGATGTTGTGGTGTCAGTAGGCAGTAGTACACTGAAAGAAACCCAAAAGCTCAAGATACAGCCACAATCTTAAAGTCTCTCTCTCTCTCTCCAATGCCATTAAAAGGCAAATTGATAGGTATAAAGTTTTCTCAGGCTTGAGATGTATTTTATTACACCTTCCTGTTTATCTTATCTAGGGGGTACTTGAATCTTTTTCTCATATAACATTTGTAATTCCCAACAACAGAACTGATATCCCTGTTCTCTCTTTAGTCAAGTTATTCATAGCTATAAATTTTTGCTACCTGCAGTGAGGATGCTACTGGTCTAATCCAATTTTTTTCCCTATGAAGTTACTAGGAAATGATTAATAATGAAAAACCTTTCTCTCTTTTATTTTCCATGTAAAATCAACAGTCTTTTAAGCACTGGAAGTATGAAAGGAATTTATCTTCCTTTAAGGTTAAGAATTACAGGAGGACATGAGCCTTCTTACCTTTTCTTTTCTTATACATTACTGACTATTGCAGTCTAATATTGTAATAACTTGAACAGTTTATTTGAATTTTAAAAACCTGTTTATTTTTAGTTGCTGTAGCTTCTTATTCCTATAAGAATTTTTGCTCTGGAGATACATAAAGTAATAAGTTTCTTTTGAATTTGCCTGTTTGTTTCTTTTCTGATTTTTGCCATTTTACAGAAAGCAATGATTCACCTAAACTTTGAAAACGTAATTTTTTTGCCAGTATTGATTTGAAGCTAGCTCTATGTGTTTCTGAATGTGAGTGTACATTGATCAAATCCTCAGTATTAGAATAGTTCATTGAAAAATATTAGAGATTTCTTCTTCTGACTTTTCTGGAATTAAAAAATATCAAATTGGGCCATTAACTTAGTAAGCATGAAACAATAATTCAGTGGCTACCCTTAAACTATTTTACTTGGGAAAGAAGAAAGGCATTTGTAGAGAAATTAATTTGTCTTACTACAACAAAATGGAAAAGAAAGGAGCACTACCAAGATTGAACCATATGTAGGGTTTACAAGAAGCCTTACTTTACATATTTATTCAAGGTGTAGGTTTTCTGTATTCAATAAAAACATCTTTAGTGAGACATGATCCTTTCAGAGGTCTTCAGTAGTCTTTTTCTAGCTCTGGATTCTTTGTGGTGAGGAGAAATGAGAAGATGGAAAGTTTTTCACTCATCCCTGTGCCCCAGCAGAAAACTGTAAAGGCAGAGACAGTATTCATTCATCCTTTGCTTCCTGTTGATTCTTCAAGAGGAAGGGATTGCATGGTGGTTGCAGGAGATGGCAAAGACTCTATGCCTCTTGCTCTACTCTAAATTGTGACATCCTCATATGGAATTTTTCCAAACCCTCAGCTTCCCAGTTGACTCTACCAGTGGGCCAGTTTTTGGTAGTTGAAGATTTAGCATTACTTAGAAATACGTTGGACTGACCAGACTTGTTCTTCGCTCCCGCTCTTGGTTGTTGAGCTATTACTTGTCAGTACCACCTTAATGGAGATTTCCAGATCTTGTCTTCCCTAAGAAGGCTACGAAAGGATGAATACAAATATTTGAAAATCAAAGAAAGGTATTGCAGAATACTCTTTTAATAATTGCATTGAATAGAGACAATATACAACATCACTGTTTCTGAAAAGCAAAACAGTAATAGTCAAAGAAAGCAGCATTAATGATGAAGTGTAAAGAGAGAAGGATAAGAATCAAATGAAATCTACTTAGATTTGCTTTCATTAACCTCACAGACTGCTAATATTTGATTTCAACAAAGATTTCGGAAGTCCTCTTTTTGTATGTGCATGTATTTGTTTGTGTGTGCTCATACTAGTAGATATGTGTTTGTGTTTGTATGCTTGAGCAGATAGAAATGTAACATGAAATAAAGTTGCTTACTATATCATGTTTTAATGGGAAAAAGCATAGCCTCAGCTTCAAATCTGACAAAAAGGAGTCACAATTCCATTGAGATTTGTTCAGGATTTTGCCCACAGAATCCCTTGAAGGCATCCATTATGGTCTTTGAACAGCAAAATGGGGTCCTTTAATAAAACATCAATGTAATGTGGCACTCTCATAAAACCTCAACAAAAATGTTAATTATAAATTTTCTTCATGTACATCCCTACAGATGGAGTCTTCCCCCTGTTTTGTATGGTTAGCATTCTAACTACTCTGAAAACCTAATCAGTCTTTAACTGCCTATAATATCTGACTGTGCTGCTAAAGATAAAGATGGAAGAGTTTCCAAAAGTAAAGAGACCTTCATCAATTAGCCTAATTTCAATTTGCTCCACCAAGATGAGCTGTTTGTTTCACCAAAAAAAATCATGGTGCAGTATAATAAAAACCACGCATACCTAGGAACTTTTCAGAGATATTATTTATTTTCTTAACTAACCTCTTTGAAATTATAGTTACCCCTAAAAAATATTAATAGAAAGAAGTAAATTTATTCATGTGGGTATGCAGTCACATTCTGAAAAGTTTATAGGACAAATTGAGAATGTGAGTCTTTTAGAGGCACAATGACTTGCTATTTTGTTTGAGTAATGGTTCCATTACCATCAAATCACCATTAAAGTAGTTTCTTTTCTTGATGAGACCTACAGAAAATTAAGAAAAACAGCACAAATGCAGTTGAGATACATGAATTTAACACAATTCTCAAGAGGCACTAAGGCTCAGGAGGGACTCTTTTACAGTACACAGATATAGCTGTTGCTCTCCCTCTTTGTGATTTGTGAGTTGTAACTGAGATAATTAGGCATAAGAGTTAGAAAGGGCGATTCTTATTCTTTCTATTCTTTTGTTGTTGCTTGCCATTTGCTTGATTCCCATTTGAAATCTTGTGTATCTTGTGCACAAACTCAAAGTAATTTTTGACATTTTATTTATATTTCTGAAATGTCTTTTTCTGTTTTGTGTGAGTACAGTAATCTCACATAAAAATCATGGTAATCATATTTGCCGCACTAGCAGGAGCCAAGCTGACTGTGGAATCTTTGCTACCAATCACATCCATTGGACAAAAAAGACTTTGAGGGAATATGGAATGACTTGAAAATAAACTGTTGATGCAAAAGTTCCCATAAAAAAGTATTTTCTCTATTAGTTAGTACTTGATTTACAAGATATAAGCAATTTAAAAAATATGAGAAAAAGGACAAAACAAATGAAAAAACAAATTTTCAATGTGTTGAGTAATTATTCACCCATGAAATGTCCCTGATTTATAAGTGATTGCTCATCTTTTGTGGAAGGGAGTTCAGACTGGTCACCTGTAAACAGATGTAGATGCTTTTAAATCTACCAAGTAGAATTTTATAGCAGAAGTAGTCCCTGAAAAGTCAATGGGCATACACAATGAACTTTAGTATAATTCATTTGTAGGAAAGGAGGTCAGAATTTGGTTTTCAATGGTCAGGTGTAGCCATTAAATATACCAATTATAGTTCAATATTTCCAGAATATTATTTGTATCCAATATTTAAGTTAGGTGTTTTTGTATGAAAGGCTCTTATAAAAGGTCAGGTTGGAGCACTGGTGTCTTTAATTTGTGTTAAAATTAGGGTATAGGGGAGAAAAAGTGTATTTGTTATATTGAGCTTACCTTGGTTTAACTGCATGACTGGGCATAATGATTTGGACTCCGGACTAACGCATATTTAGGGCTTGCAGGCTTGAACTTGGAAGGAGCTCATGAGAAAGGATTTACTTAATTCTCCAACTTCTGGCAGGCCACCTCCATATGTCTCAGTAAACTGCTTAGACTGCTATGACTTACCCTGTGAGGATGCCCATCTCTCTACAGATTGCAGATAGTCCTAGATGACTAAATTGGATCAGGTGTCCCACTTTTAGATTGCTCAAACCAACTGAAATGGCTCCCATTCCATGCTTGCACTGATCATCACTTTCTTAACAAAGCAATCTTCTTTCCCAGTTCCTGTAAGATCCCGGTAATAATTCTAATATTTATGATATTAATTATGACCGTATTAATTAAAGAGATAGTTTAGCATTCTGACAGGTACTTTCACACATAGAAACAGAAGGGCAGTCAATACAAGGCTGTCTTCTGTACACAGATTACCAGAAAATATTCCTCAGATCTGAATGTGTGACCATTTGCTTATTGATAATACCATGGATTTCAAGGATGCAATATCCTGTGGACTTGTGCAAAAAGTATTTCAACATAACTTGTTTAAAAAGATTTACATTTCTGTTTTATATTTAGGTTTTACTTAAAAATTAAATATTTAATTATTCTGGCTGAAATATTTTTATGCTGTGAAAAGATGATACCAGGAGGCAGAGAAATTAAGGATTTAAAATCTTTGATGAACCTACATAATGTATGTGATCTGTCACTCAGACAAATACAGCTGGTGTTGTGATCTCACACACCCAGTGGAAAATAAATGACTTTCAGTTTATTAAAGCAATACTGTGGAATGAGCTGTGCTTCCTTTAGTGGTATCTTTGGTCGTATCAGTAGGCAATGAATGGGTGTTTAATGCTCTGGGGTTTTTCTACTCTGACTTCAGCATTTACTGAAGTTTTGGCAGCCAAGAATGGTCTTGGTTCTTTTTTTACTTTGTTAAACAGTAGAATGGTGAAAGGAAAAGTCTATGCACTACATACATTCCACTTGACCCCACAAAATTAGAAGATCCAAATGCCTTCAAAGCTCTGCAGTGATGGGGCAGGTGTGTGCTGAGATCATGCTCTTCAGGGTTCCCTTTTTCCAATCTGTTCTTTACTTTTCCATGTGCTTAAATATAGTATATTTGGGCCAGAGTTTGAATTTTTTTCAGATTTTGTTGTTGAACAGACTTTCCTGCTCTATTCTTTCAAACAAAGAAGAAGGAAAGAGAGGGGGCATTTGCACATCATAAACCTATTTGTACGAGTCCGCTGAAATTCAAGTGCCACGTAAGTATTGTTTGGCTCAGAAAATATGAGTGCTTTTTCACTCTTAGTGCTAGATTCTGACTATTGGTAGACTTTTTCCTGAGCTGCACTCTAGAAAGTACAGTTCTTCAAAGACTCTCAGGTAGATCAACAATTACTCTCTCATCTTGAAATGAACAAATAATTTCCAGCACCAGAAGCACTTCAAGGTAACTTTTTAAATTGACTATGGCTTTTGAAACTACAGCAAACAAGAAACAAATTCATTTTATTCCTTTTAAATTTTGAAAAATTGACCAGGTCTCTAAAAGTGGCAGTTTTAGGAGTATTCTAAGTGCTGGCTTGAAGAGTGATAGAATAACATTTGTAATTCACAGAACGACTGTGAAGAATATATTAGAATCACAGAATCATTAAGGTTGGAAAATCAAACATCATTGTTTTGACCAAACACCACCATGTCCAGTTGTTTTAATTTCAGAAATTACCTTTTATATTTCATATAAAAACCTGAAAATTTTAAGGTCATTTTCTATTTATCTGGTTTTTTTACCCATTCCTCTGTGAAATAATCTTGCATGTAATTTATGGTGATAATAAAGAAAACGGTTTGAAACACCAGAAAGATTTTGCAACTTAGTTTCATAGACATAAAATAAAAAGGATGTGTACTGGCCAGATCTTCAATGCTGTACATGAGTGTTGCTTTATTGACATGAAGAGTTATGAGATTTGAGAGGATATGGCCCCCCAAATGAGAGTAATAACTGGATTCTTTGTGGAAATCACAGAGTGGTCAGTAATCAAAGGCTGAGTAGATAAGAAAAGCTTTAAAGGAATGATCAGAAGGAAAGCTACATTGCTTTGCACTTCAGAAGACAAGAGTTAGATCTTATGAGTAGGGTGAAAATAAGCAGAGCTTTGTAGTCAAGTTGAACAGAACCTTGAAATAGAGACAAGAAGTTTGAATATCCTGTGAAAAGGGTAACCAACCAAGAATTTGATCTCAGCAATATTATATTCTAAAATGTTCTAGTATCAATGAAAGCAAAATTGTTTGTGAAAGTGGACTACAATGCACATCACTCTTTTGGTCTGCTGTTATGTGGTTCTGTTTTTCCCAGTGTATGTATATATAAATTGATATTTTTTTTTTTCTCATTTAACGTGAATCTCTCTTCTGAAAAAAAGAACTAAAACTTCTTGTAACCTCCTTCACTATAGTATTGAATCATGTTGGCTTTTGCTTTTGCAGCCTTTAACATCAATGCTTTATGTTTATTTCCAGTAATATATGTGACATTATAAAAAAGAAAGTGTGGTTTTAGAATATGAATGGTGCTTTTACCACCTTCCTCACATTTTTACAGTGCTCCTAAAATAATAATTTAAAAAAATCCTATATTAATATTTTCCTTGGTTTATATATTTATTTTTTATTCAATTTCAGAAAGGTGCAGCTAAGCATATATTGGTTGTTATTACAAAGGTACTCATTTGTATTCATATTTCAAATTGTGTCTAGAGAATTCATCCACATAAAGACCAGCAACCTTTCTCTTCTTGGTCATTTACAGTATCTCTGGCTGATGCTTCATTATTATATTATCTTCCCTGAAATGTGACTATGTGAAATTTCAAACGATCATATTTTCATTGTGTTCAAGTCCTTAGTAACTCTTTTATAAGACTATTTACATTTTGCTATAGCTCAGTTTATTGATTCATTTATCAAAAAGTTTATGATTATTTTTGGGTTTTTTTTCTCTCAAAGTGCTCCTTTCTTAAAAAAAAGTTTGCAATGCTAGTTTAAATTAATTCTTATTTCAATGCGAGGAATTAATTGCATTATGATTAAGCATTTTGGGTGTAAATATGCATTCAAAGAAATTGCTGTGCAATGTTTAGAAATGCAGCTCCAGTCATGCAGGGTAGGCTGTATGGGGGCCATTTATGCATCTGTGCAGGACTGCACTGAACTCAGTAGCATTTCACAGCTGAAGGATCTTATGAATGGTTATGTCTACCTAAAGAATGTCTTAAACATATTTTCTACCCATGTAGAAATGTTCCATAGCCAGTCCCACCAGGAAATAGTAATTTTAAGTGCTTGCACTTTGTGTTCTTGTGATACCTCCCCAGAAAGCAGGGAGTTATTGAAAAAAATGCATTATTAAAACTTGTAATTGGTCATATGCTCTTCAACTTTGTATTTGATTGACTTTCTGATCAAAAGATGATGATATAACCCTATTCCTTGGGTTTTGACATTCATATAGATCTACTCTCTTGAGCATTCAATTTTTAAATATTAACAAGGTTTGCAGCATGCATGTACATATGTCACAGTATGCATTAATCTCCTGTATAAAATCTCCTTTCCCTTCATCCCTATCTGTATGCAGGTCTACAGAGGATGATTTTGAAGCAAAATCTTTTGCCTTTCCCAATGCCCTCTCCTATATCTAATCTTTGTGTTACTGATCTTCAATTCACAATGGAAAGTCTAAGTGAGAGGTGAAGGACTGAGGAAGTTATTGAGAGTCAGAACAGGCAGCCTGGAGAAAGGGAACCTGGTGCTGTGGCAGCTGGCCCTTAGGGCTGGACCTCTTTGTGTTGGCACACACTGCTAGGCCTCAGGAGAACTGTTCCCAGACCCCTCTCCCTTGTTCCTTGTCTTAGGTGAAGGAAAGCATTTAAAATGACTGCTGTTACACATTAAGAGCCTATTTTGGAAAGCGGGGAAAAAATGTAATTAGGGTCAAAACCTTTATTCTTAATTTATTATTCAGGAAATCCTCTTGAGAAGCAGGATTGCAAAGAAGATCAATCTTCTATTTTAAAAAGGATTTTGGCATTTGGAATTGAAATTAAACCCAGTCCATTTTACAATTCAAAGAAAAGAGAATTAAACCTTATTCCATCCAATGAAAATACTATAGTGTGTTTTCTAACATAAAAATCAAATGCATGTAACCAAAAGTTTCAAACTGGTTCGGTTCTAAAATGCAACAATCTTCTTTTCAACATAGTCCTGGTTTTCTCTATAATTTTCCCTACAACCCAAATGTTGCTAAGTATTTTAGAAAGTGTATTTACTGTAATTGAACTACATTCTATAGTAGAATGTAATGTAACTCTGTAACAAACCCTCCGCATAAATCTATAGCTTAAGATGAGTATAAAAATGTATGATTTAGGACCCAGAAAAAATATTTTTATCAGGGCAGTGTATAATGTATTATCATGTGCAGTACATGCATGAACAGTAAATATTTATCTAGCACACAGTTGATGGAGACAAGAATGATACTGTGTATGAATGACATGCTGATTATGATGAATCACACAGATAAAAACATTGACATTCATGTCTAGTAGTTTTCCATGTCTCTGGACAATAGATTTATCCTCCTACAGAACTATTTTTCAGCAGAAACTATCTAAATTGGGCATTTGACCTCTTCCTCAAAATCAAAGATATGATTGTAGAAGTAGAATGTCAGGTGGGAGCTGGGTAAATTCACCACTTAACAGCTATGTATTTCCTGAAAGGCAGCTATATCAGTACCTACAAGAGAATGAAACACTGTGAAGAATGCAGATTTAATGCTCTTGTAGAACTTTTTTATTTTAAACATTTCCAAAAATTGGAACATTTATGGCTCTTCTTTTATATGGCCTATTATCTCTTGAAAAAAATAGGATGAAAACTTGAATTAATTACTGCACATGTATCACAGGGATGGGTTATTCAGCTTTTTTGAAAGACTAATTTTTGGCAGTATGATGACATCAGAAATGGAGCATATTTGGTTCCTGATGAGTTATTGTTCAGGAAAGAAGTGATTTCCTTGGTTTGTTTTTAATTCAAAGTACATTGGTAATTGTGGAAATCTCATCTTTAACATAAGCTGTCCTAATTCAGAAGATTTCTTAATATCCTCTCCTATTTGAGGAGACTATTGTGTTTAAAGATTCACAGAATTGTTAAGGTTGGAAAAAATCTCTCTAGGCCAATCATCTAGATCATCTAGGCCAACACTGCCATGTTCACCACTAAACCTACGGTACATGTTCTTCTGACATTTAATAAAACCAAGCCCCTCTTTCTGATCAATAGACTTTTCTTGGCCAGG
The DNA here is from genome assembly GCA_013397155.1 of Irena cyanogastra. NCBI lineage: Eukaryota > Metazoa > Chordata > Aves > Passeriformes > Irenidae > Irena > Irena cyanogastra. The sequence continues at coordinate 738,132 of VWZV01008539.1, forward strand.
CATTAAAGCAGCTCTTTTTTAACTTTGCAATATTCGTGTCATACAACAGACAAATTCTTGGTTACTCAGCTAAGAATGCACACAGCTATGTGGACAGATACCATTCCAGCTGTGAAATTATGTGAGCTGGCAGGCTATGGTGAAGGAGAAGCATCTGGTGACTGTGGAGACTGAATGGTTTTCAGGGCCCAAAACAAAGCAAGTCTTCAGTCAATCAGAGGATATTTTACTTTTTGTTAGGCCACGTGCAAACTTTCAGATTTTTTTGTTTCTGAAACGTGCATTTTATTCAATACCGTGAAGTTTCGCTGCCACTTGGAACTGATAATTTAGGTACAGAAATGTTCCCACAATTAACAACTGGTCATTCAAATACAGACAGATTAGTAATATAGGCAGTGGGAGATATGCTGTGCAATTACTGTAATTGAACACTCCATTGGTCCATTCATACTTTCCAAAAAGGAGAGAGAAAAAAAGGAGATAAAACATTACTTCTATCCTGTCCCAAATCATGACTTGCCTACCCTCTTGATTGATTATCTGTTGCATGCAGTGGTTTGTTAATTGTACTATCCCATAAAAAGCTTTTAGACCTGGCTTTTAGGCTGCCTGGCCTATCTTCTTCCACTTCTCTTGGGCTATGTCACTGACATAAACTGACCTTAATGAGGTGAATCTGAAATTAATTTCCTCTTTTAAAGGGTAAATATTTTCAATGGAACTCAATTGTGATGAAGATTAAAGTGATGCCTTAAGTTTTAGCTTTCATATTTTTTCAGATTCTGTGCTGCCTAGGTGTGTAGTTCTGAGCTTTATATTAAGTCTTGGTAATCTCTCTTCACAGAGTAGGTAGAAAAAACAATTCCTTTTCTAGCTTGGGACCAAGGACAACCATTACAAGTTTCAGGCCCAAGAAGATAAATAACGGTGGGCTGAAGAGAGAAAACAGGAAGGATGGGACTTCATAATCTGGGGCTGTAATTGGATAATTGCCCAATATGCAAATGGACCAGAACTTATAAATGTGTGAGACCTCGTGACTGGTTGTCCATTTTGTGACCATTTTGGGTTTCATCCTGGGTGTAGCCCTGGCCAGGCTCTTGTGCTGCCCAAGGTGCATCCATCAAGGTCTTTTAAAAAATACCTACTTTATTCTTTAACTCTATCTAGCCTCTGTTCTAGGTCAGTCTTCTCAAGGCCCCAAAAGGACTTGCATGGAGATAGCAGCCTGAGCCTTGCGTGGTTGTGGATCATACCTCCTACTTCCTAGCATTGTGCTGGTAGGCTTTTATCTTTGGGAAATGGATCTATCCCTGGTTTTACCTTACTTTCAGCATGTTGCTTCATGCTACTGCAAATCATTCTAATTGCAAGGGGAGGGCATTAATTTTCAAACTAGCCTTTTGCAGTTTGTTAGAAAAGCCCATTCAGAGAACAGAGGATGTGCAATTCATAACTCAGGTGCTGAACTTTTCCTTTGAGATGTGAGTGTTTGGTTACAACTCTGAAAGAAACTGAAATTCTGGCACCATAGCACTCAAAGATGTGTACAAGACATAAATGCAGACAATTCTGACAGTGTCTGGGGAGGAACCCCAAACAACATCAGAGTTTGATGCTTGAAGCAGAAATTGCTAATTTACCTCAAGTGTGAGATATAGAGTTGTTGGGCCTTAGAACAGATGGAGAGAATTATATGCATGTCGCCTTGAGAAAGGGAGAAATAATTTTATTTTTATATTTTCTACTTATTTAATGGTTTTATTTCTTTGTTATTTTTATATCTTTTCTTCACCTTCTGTTTGCACCATAATCCGTTCTTCTTGCTTTTCATTTAATTTCATCTGTTGAGTTTATTGAGCTATGTCAAATCACTCTGCAGAAGCAACTTGTGGATTAGTACATTTGTTAGGTCTTAGAGTATAATAATGAGGTACATTCAGGTAGGCTTGAAAAGGAACAAATAGCATGAATTTTCACAGCAACTATTCGGTGTGACTCTCCTATGTGTAAGAATCATTTTGACTTTTCTCACTTACAGATGCCAGTAGTCTTTTGTGGCAACTGTTCCCCGGTCGAGACTGACTCTCCTTTACAGCTTGAATGCATGACTTGTTTCCATTAGCACTGTCAGGGTGTTTAAAATCAACTTGCAATTTTGTTTCACCTACATGGTGACTCAGTGGTAGAATGTATTAATAAAAGTGAAGAAATAATAACGGTGTTTACCCTTGAATTTAGAGGACTTTGAGGATGTACCTTAATAGTGTCACAGAGCTGGTGCAGGTTCACACAGGAATAGATTTATTTCTTATGCTCTGCTAAATTTCCTGTGGAATGCTGAGTGCATTAGGATCCATGGTAACCAAGGCTGCTGTAGCGCTGTATTTCTGTGCTGTTGATAATGCAAGTCCATCTAATTAGCACCAAATGTCAGGGAACTAAGAGGAGCAGGTGGCACCATTTGTGTCTGAAGTAAATACAAACACAGTATTTATGTGCAAAACTGGGCGAAATAAAGCCTTTTATAAAGTCTGTTATAGATGCTTTGTGTGATTAATAAGGTCTGAGAGAGAAGAGATAATTATAAACTGTGACCCATGGATGGAACTGTTTATTTGAAGTCCAGATTGAACCAAATGCTACTGATAGGAAGTATTTTAATCTTGAGGCCTTGAAGAAGTAAGATCTATTACTTCAGGAATGCTGACTGTAATATTTGGCATTTTTAAAGTCCATGGTTCATTCTCAGTTCATGTTATGTTTTCAAAGTTGTTAGGAATAATGACAATTGTGAATAAAAAGAGGGTGAAGAATTTTAATACCTCGATTTTCATGAAAGATTAGAGACTGCAAGCAAGACCTCCTATGCAGTGTCTGTAGGTGACTTGAAGGACCTAAACAAGCCTCTGTGTGACTTGTAATATACATAAAGACAGTGTGCATAGGTCTGATGTGAAAGGAAACTGCTATTGATCTGTCTAGATGCCTTTATAGACATAAAGAAAGACAAATGCCTCCAGAAATCTAACAAAATCATTGTCTGGAGGTGCTTTACTCTGTTGTCAAACAAGGAATACATATTCAGGAGAGATGTAACTTATGGGCTTCAGTAAAAACTTAACTGTAATCCATGAAAACTTAAGTGTAACCCATGTTTATGCCACAAAGTATTGCAAGGCCAGAAGCAGGAATGAGACTGAAGGTTTTCTAGACTGACTTTCTATCTCAGAAACACTGTTTCTCTCTTGTCAGGTGTCAGTTTTTGCTAGGAACAAAAATAGTCCAGGATGCTGCGATCTCTTGTGTCTCATACCTGATCCTGTCATAGACAGCTAGATTTTCAGGCTGGGACCTTCCCCTGGTGCAGCCAGAATGCCACATTCCAGCACAGAGCTAAAGTGGTGCTTGGGCACCACTTTTATGGCTACATGGACATTTAGAAGGTAAATAACTGAAATGTATGGGGGCCTTTACATGGTTGATTCACACTTTGCAAATTTTGCCTGTGATGACTACTCTGTTAGCCTGACTGCAAACACTAAACTTCATTTTTATTCTGCATCAGTCTAATTAATCATCTCATACACAATTATTCACTAAAATGAAAGATACCATTGATATTAAAATTTTAAACTTTCTGAAACAGCTCAGTAAATCTGGCAACTGATACATAAATAAGATTTGCAATTCTATCCATACTATGAAAATACTGTGCTTTTTCCATATTACAATTTAATTAAAAATACGTGCTAGCTATTAACACATTATTAAATGTATTGTATTCCCTTCTATTTACAAATTAGATATTAAGTCTTTTTTCCTTTTTCATTTTTTCCATTAGAGGGAATTTGATGTTGAGACAGAAAGGAAAGGGAAAACGTGATGAATGATTTAACATACTTTGCGAAAACCCCAGAACCTGAAACATAATAATTGTAAGAAGGTCAACATTTAAGGAGAGATAATTAAGTAAAATTAGTGTCTAGCAGATTTGGAAGTATGTATTGTACAGAGAAAACATATTGTACAGAGAAAAAAAAATAAACTTCCAGATGAAAAGAACACCCAAATATATCCAGAAAAGATTAAGAGACTAGGGTAAGTAATAAAGAAGAATAAAAAAGCAACGTTTCCAAAAATAATAACATACTCCTCCTTGGAGCTATAAAGGAGAGCAAAAGAGCCAAACAGCTTAAGGGGAAAAATGTAACTGGATTTAAAAAAGCAAGTGAAGCTATTTTTTTAATGTTAAAAGTTCTCATCATAAAACAAATATTTCAATTCAAAGCAATTGCAGAAAGCCACCAGATCCTTAAAAATAATATTCAGAAAGATAATCTTCAGTACAAAATATCAATTGGTTAAAAAGGAAAATAAACATAGCTAAGTTTTTGCATCAACATAGGACATTCCAATCATGTTGTCTTACTCATCTCCTTTACAGGGTAGCTGGAGCAGTTAGGGAGAGAGCAGTGTTGCATGTCATAGTCTTTGTTCTCCCTTTGTTACTTTGGAAAAACCTATAAAACCTGCTGCTGGTTGAAATTTCTCACAGCATCTCCAGTTTGTTGATAAAATCCAGCCCTTCCAAGTGACAGCCCCCAGCTCCCCAAGTACTTTCATATGTTTCTGAGTCCAGAGAAACCCAGCTTCTTTAAGATACCAGCGACTGAGAGCACCTTGCATCTTTGTGAGGGAGTGTTTCCTGCTGCTTGCAATATGAGGCGTATTTGCACAAAGCAAATGAGGCTCTTATATCCTTCCAAAGAAAAGCTTCTGTTCCTACTGGAGTCCAACTCTGAGGCTGTCCAAAGTAATTCTTTTGCTACAGAGAAGTGTTGAAAGACAATGAGCAGCAGTGGCCTTCGTGCCGCAGAGAAACAGTGATTTCCATCTTGGTTTGCCCTACAGCAGCCTTGGAAACTTACAGAGAGCAGATGATTGCTCTTTGGACAAGATTGCTGATGTGACTGGGTTCCTGTAGTCTGTCTTAATGTAAATGCCCATCCCTCCAGTCCTGAAGAAGTAAATGATATGTTGATTTTCAAAATAATAAGTGTGATAAGTTGTCATGCAACTGTGTGCTAATTTCACACAGGCCAGATCAGTCACTGGAAAGAACTGTGATAAATGCCCTCTCCCACTCACTTAATTGTATGTGTACATGAGGGAATGTGGCTGAACAGCAGGCAGAAAGGCTGCCTGATATCAGTGCTCACACTGCTACAGCACCAGTACCGTGGTACCAGCAAGAAAGTGGGAAACTGCTTTTTTTTTCTGTTGACAACTGAACATGGTTGTAGGGGAGAGTGAGGTAGGACAGATGGAGAGCGATAGATGTCATGAGTGGGGATGCTGCTGCACAAATACAGGCTGAGAAACTCCTGAGGGGGTCATGGAGCTGGCAGAAATCTGTGGGAGGGCTTGCAGAAGCTTCCCTGAAGGAAGGGAGAACTTGATGGGGATCCTGAGAAGACCACAGAAAATTTGCTGCAGTCCAGGAGGCTGATAAAAACTGTTGACCTAGAAAACAAGAATGGAAGTACCTACTCTGTGAGGTACAGTGAGTAAGGGAAAGATTTGTTTGCAAACCCTTTTATTTTACTTTGTCTCACCATATCATACTTAACTGGACATTCAAAACTCACTTGCTTTAGTGTGTATTTTAGTAAATCATTGATGCCTCAAGCTATTTTAGTGTGTTTAGTCTGGTCACTTTTAAGGGAAGAGTATGGTGGTTCCAGCTTCAGAGTTATGGCCAGCTGAGAGCCTGTCACAATAATTTTTCAGTCTCTCTCTCTCCTGTCCTGCTCACTTGCACAAGGGCAAAAAGCAATGGCTTTGCAGAACCTATTAGTCTCCTCTGTACTACTTTAGTACACTGCCTGAAGAAATAAAAGGAACTTTTTATAACTCTCAGTATTTATTTGGGTTTTATTGTGCAGAAATATAACCATCAGGCTTTTATATGGATAAGGATAAACTTAACTGCATGCAAAGTCACATAAAGAGATCTTAGCAGGAATGTAGAAATGTTTAGAGATTCTCATTGATATGTGTCTGTTCTTTGAATTAGATGAATGCAGAGTCTGTATATTGAAATGACTAAACTGTAAAAGATAATGGCCACTTTTTAGTGTCAGAGGAAATCACTGATCTGTCATCCCTGTGAAAAAATATACAAATGTAGTTTAGATCACAGATCCATCAAATTATTCAAAAGCAAATGACTTAAGAAAAAAATATTAGCATCTCCTGAAATCTAAGTTGAGGACCTACAATGTTCACAAAATTTGAGGAAAAGAAGAAAATGTTGGGTCCTAAATCTGTCATTTGTGCTGCTAGCATTTCATGTGCAGACTCTTTGAAGATTTCAAATGTATGAATCTAATAACAGTCATGTCACTTGGTCCTACTATGCTGAAAGTGATTCTTCCTGCAAAGAAGTCTGAAACAAGCAGTATGTTCACACTTATGTAGTAGAGAGAAAACCTCAAAGCTGTTTAGAAATATGGAGCAGAAGCCTCATTTATAGTGCAAGTGAGAGAATTTGTGTCAGGGGAGTTTAGGTTGGATATTAGAAAAAGATTCTTCCCCCAGAGGTGTTTGGGCACTGGAACAGGAAGTGATCACTGCACCAGCCTGACAGAATTCAATGCTCTCAGGCACATGGTGGGATTCCTGGGCATGGTCCTGTGCAGGGCCAGGATCTGGGCTCCATGATCCCTTTCAACTCAGCATATTCTGTGATTCTGTGAAATCAGCATTTTTATAATCCACCTCCAAAGGGAAGCAGGAGAGAAATTGAGGCTGGAACTCTCTGTTCAGTAGTTAACTGTACTGGAACACTAAGTGGCTAGCAAATTAGTCTCTAAAAAAATGCCACAGTTCTTTAATGGCTATAATGTTTGCATTTGAAGATCCTGTGACTATAATTTAGATGCCTATAATTGGCAAGCAGCTCACCTGAGATCCTAGAATCACACAGCCCTTTTCCCTTGCAAAGAATGTAAGTAGCTAAGATGGTACTTGTAGAAGGGTTGATTCATATAAGCTGAGGGTAGCAGTTGGGTATTCAGTGTAGACTGAGATTTCACCAAGCCTTGTTCTCACAACTATTTTTTGTATAAATCCTGACTGCTTGTCCTGCTGATAAAAAACCCAAATGGTTTGAAAGACAAAGAAGGGAGAGTTTCTCTGATGTAAGATGACTTTTTTAGAGAAGGGTTTGTTCTGAGCAGACCTGGGCTGAAGGCAGCAGGTTTGCAAGTTTAACTTCCTCGATAAGACACTAGAGTTGTACAGTGGTCAAAGAAGGAGATTAGCCAAGGGAAGCAGAATTTAAGGAGTAGGTGGTGAAATTGTTCCAAAGTCTCATCACTGATATACACGCATCAGTTAATAACTAGGAGCAAAACAGTCAGCTGACTCGTAAGTCCTGAAAAAGTTTTATATATTTTGTATTTACCGTTTTCAAAATCGTATTTCCTATTCCTAATGAAGTCTCTAGCATTTTCCTTTGCTAAATGAAAGCTTCACCATAACTAGTTGTAGAAGTTATCTAACACTGAGATCTTTCCTGCTCAAGGAACAACACAAGTTTAAGAGTGCCACAGTGTGTATGCTTGCTCTGCTTGTGATTTCTGAAGGGTCTCAGGAGCTGGCAATTATATTCTTATAAAGCTGTAGGAGTCAATTTGAAGTCTAATAATACCGATGGAGAGGAATTGCCCTGAGTGGATCAGTATAAACAGTGCACAGAGGAACACAATTTCTGGTCCAGGGATTAAATCACAGGCATCAAACATTTCTTTCAATACATTGATATCTGTGTCATCCCTGTCATGTCACGTACACAAGGTGACACTACAAAAGATGTGAGATAGGTAGAATGACTGGAAGTAATAGATGAATTTAACACTTAAGTGGGCATTGGCAAACACTATGCACCTATCTTCTGGAAGAAAACTGGAAAAGTTTTAAAGAGTGTGAAGTTTTTAAAGCATTTTAGAATAGATTTTGTGTTTTTTAAATAGGCCAAGAAAGTATGAATTTTAAAATCCACAGCAGAGAGAAATCTCAAAAGAAACAAATAAAACTGGGAAATGAATACTTTTTTTTTTTTAATATTTAGTTAGTTCAACTAGAAGGACAGGAAGAAAACAGAACATTTTCTTCAGTTTTTACAGAGGGTACCTAAGGTAGGAATCCAGTTGATAAACTTTTCCAGAAGATGATTCAAATATCTGATGGCTTAAAGACTAAAGTGGGTAATGAAAACAGTAATTAATGAAGTCTTGTAACATAACATATAGAATGTATTATAGAATAGTGATTATATCCTTTGCATAAGAATTTTGCCCTAAATGGGTTCGGTTAAAAAGCACTCATTTACTTCCACCTATTTACTTTCACCTATAAACAGTAACTATCACATGGGTACAGAGTACAGTATTTACATAGGATGACTTTTAAAGTGCCACTGCATAAGACCAGTCATTTGTGCCAAGATTTTTTTTCTTATGCTGTCCCCAGAATAGTATGTTCTTATTTTATTATTAAGTTCTGTTATTATGTTCTTATTCTGTTTTATTAATGTTAGTTCTGTAACTGTGTGTCTAAAGGGCGCATGAAGAATTAATTTTCAAACAGTTTTTATCTGCCTATGGGTTACTGTAATCTTCCAAGTCCCATGAGCAATAACCTTCATATTCCCTTTTCTTGAAGACAGTATGGCTACCTCTGCAGCTTTTGAAGCACAGCCTTGTGCATCTTTGTTTTTCTGCAATACTGCTTGAAAGATGGAAATGTCAAGCCGGATGACAGCTAATGAACCGAGTGTTCAGTAGTTCATCACACTGGTTTTACCAGAAGTCATTTAGTAGCAAATTTGAAATAATTATCTTTGGTAGCATGAGATCACTTGCCTTCTCTGACAGAAGAATTGACACTAGTCAGAATGGCAACTGGCACTGGAAGGGGCAAATCTAACTGTGGAGTTGCAAGGTGTTCTGTGAAAAGAAACTTAGCATTGTGGATGAATTTGTGCTGAGTCTGATCTCTGCAGCTTCGGCCCCGGTGAAGACTCAAAGACATCTGCTCTTCAGATGTTGTGAGTTCCTCTTGTTGACTGAACTTTTTGTTTGGTAAGTATTTAAACATGTACATGTCATTTTAAGGCATGGAGAACCCTTCACAGCTTATCAATGCTTGTGTGGGAGACCTGTTCCACCTCGGGCCAGCAGGAAAATAGGATTTGGTTCAATGCTAAGCACCTGTGTCTGAAGAGGTAAACACAACACCTCAAGTACTCTGTGAGGTGCTTGTTAGTTTCCTCAGGAGAGAGGAAATTTTCCTAATTTTTCTAGATAAGAGGTTTACCAAACCATTTTCTGTGTGTTCCCCTCACCACATGTATCATCTCTGAGCGTCCATGGGCAAACAGAGATTGCATCTGGGAGTGTTTTTCTGACTCCAGGCACCAGAGCAGCTGCTGCTAGCTCCCCCTCATGCTTGTGAGCAGTGTCTCAGCTCTTGCTAGATCCTGCCTCGAAAGAGAGGAAGAGGTCAGGCAGAGGTGATTTGGTGCTATGCATTCATGTGCCAATCATGAAAATATCCAGAGTGGCTGCAAGTAGGAGCGTGTGAGGAAAGGATGACATTGTACTGATCTCCTGAAATATTTTACTTTGAGGTTTCTGTTACACTTCTCCAGGGGAATGCATTTCCAGCTGCCTGTTGCTCACATCCTTTTCTACTGACAGAAGAATGTATCTTACTCAATACCAAGACTGATATGATTCCTAATGGGACAATATCATTACCTTCCTAAATGAATAAGCAGATTCTCCCTATCATGTCAGTTTTATGGCCACAGCACATAATGGGGAAGACTACAGAATCCATCTTATACATGATTACAAGAAAATGAAGCAATTGAACTGAAATTTTGTTTGAGGTACCTTAATCAAAATACAAAAATATGATTGTCTTGCTACGTTTACCTGACATTTGTCATAATTTTATTTGGAAAACAGACACTGATTTCACACAGTGAAAAATGTATTTATTAGAAAGGGATGGCAAGCCCAGCTAAAAGAAAACACACTAAGAGAAAATTATGCTTTAAAAGAGGCTGTTCCATGCAGTTTTCTTGTGCATTGAGGCCTGATGTTGAACATTTTCTCGTTTTAAAGGTTGGAAGCTTTATGGATAATTATCAAAAGGTATTTTTGATTTAAATTTCATTCTTCACAAGACCCACAATGTTTTTACTATGTAGAAATATAAAAATATACATCAAAGGCAATGACCTTACATTATACTGGTTCCTGTTCTGTGGTATGGCAGCAATCCTCAAGTACTCATAACAATCAGAAAAAAATATCTGTGTAAGATAAAAGCTCAGAAGAGATCTCATGGGTCACTGATTTAAATTCCTGGTAAAAGCAGCCTCTTAGATCACAGAATCTAATTTATGAATTTGATGGTTTGTTTTCAACTATAAAGTTTCCTCCATCTCTCTGTTTTGCCTGATCTGGGGAAATACGATGTTCGAAAGCTCCAAACGCAGCTCCCTTGGACAAAGAAAATCCTTTTTTCAATTTTCTATGTTTTATTTTATGACTCAGTACTCATGCACTCATGCTTCCTGGGAGTGCTCTTCTCCAGGTGCAAGACTTTGCACTTCGAATGAATCAAATCACAAGAATCATAAACTTTAGGAATGGACAATACTCATTTCTATTTTTTCTTTATCTAAAATTCTGGAGCAAATTTGCTGTGAGTTTTGGCATTAAAAATGTTATGTTTACTTTCCTGATGAATGAAAAGATGCTCAGAAAGAGTGTCAGTGACTATTAAATTTCTGTTTTCTTATTCTTTTTTAGGCGCTTAGATGGAAAAAAAGTATGACATTTTAGTGCAAATTATGCAACTCACTATCAAAGAGAGGATGTATCACTCCAATTCACTTTAGGAAAGAATTGCCCTGACATACACATATAGTCGCAGGGTGATTTTTGTGACATATAGTCACAGAAGAAATGTTTTTTTTTTTCCATGTTTGGTGTTCAGAACAAGGAGGGATGCTACTACACAAGCATGGTTTTGAGTGTGTCTTAAAGAGAGAGATGCAGTTCCTTTCTTCAAATTAACACTGGCACATTCAGAGCTTGAATTAGTTCTCAGGTGATGTAGATGCAATTGTGCAGGTACAAAGCCATGCCATTCACATCATCACTGTCTATTCCTGCTCGTGATGCTACTGTCACATTTGTTGCTTTGTCTTTTCTCTCAACATTGATTGTTTTGAAAAATATGATTACTATAGTAATTTCCTCTTACAAGTCATTATTCTTCTGGTTTTATTTCTTTTAGCTACATGGGCTTTTTTTATGCCTCTACCCCTCCAATTTTTGTAATGCCTTCATCCTGCCTGAGCTTTCAGTTTTCCTGATTTTATTAGAGCTTTAGGACTTTAGCTCTAGGTTGTGTAGATAGTAAACATGCAGCAGCAAAGAAATAGATTGGGGTGTGTGTGTGTGTGTGTGTGTGTGTGTGTGTGTGTGTAAAAATGTGTTTCAAAATCAAGATCAGAGTATAGTATTTCTAACTGCATTTGTTATTGAGAAATAGAAAGAAGGAAAATGTGATGTAAGTCAGCAAGAATTTAAGAACAGAATTCAGGGTGTTAGATAACACAGGACACCAAACCTCATCTTTATTTGCTTCCCTTGAGTGTGCCTCTGCTCTTTCTGTGATGATTTCAGTGCTATAGCTTAAATTCATTGGAATTATCTGCATATATGGACATTAATTAATCTTCATTTCTGTTTTTAAGCTCTTATCAGTGAAAGTCTCTTCTTAAATGAAAGTTGAGATTCTCAACTCATGATGTTATTCCCAAAGTTGGTGCCTTAATCTCAAATCTATAGTCCATAAAAGCTAATCTGGTCCTTCTTGACATAGTCATGTTTTTGTCTTTGCTTTTTTCTTCACTAAGATAGTTCTATTTTGACACGTAGATGATTTGCAAAGCATGAAAAAAGCCATTGCTACAATTTAATTAGTGTTTGTTCATATATTTTAATTATGCACCCCTTAGCTCATAAACATGAGAACTTTTAAATGAGAGTTATCTTAGCAGAACTTTGTTGTTCGATTTTTTGGATTTTGTTTTGCTTTCTTAAAAATAAGGTTAAATAATTAGCAGGATTTTACAAATTTACATAACTGCAGCTTTTTTCATTTTATATTTTCTTGTTGCTATGGTTTAACTTTTTTCAGCCTGCAATGTTTATTTTTACATTTGAAGCAAGCTTTTCATCTATTGTGATGTATACCTGATACTCATAATAAAGAATAAGTCAAAGGAATACATTTTTTCCCTTAAAATTCATCTGTCTTATAAAATGCTGGAAATTCTAATCTGTAAATTTATGCAGGAATTATACTATGTTTATCACTGGCAGGAGCCTTTTAGACATAGCAGCTGCTTGTCTTCTTAATGATAATTCCTGCTTATAAGCACACTGGCAGCAGGTTGGGGGATACTTACAGCTCTGCATTTTTGTGATCTCTATAGTCACCTAAATGAACAAGTTTAATTCTCTGAACTAAATAGGACTAGTTACATGAATGAAATTTCTCTCTGGAAAACTGCCTGAGTGATAAGATATAATACTGCCCCAAAACCAGTGTGTTTGCCTTCTTTTTCCAACTCAAACACTTTTGAACAGTTCATGTACTTTCTGCTTTCATCCTACTGTCTAATTTTCCTTCTTTAAGCTGGCGCTTTTTTTGTGCTCTTTTTTGTTTGTTTGTTTGTTTAATTTCAAAAGAAGGTAGTTTTCCAGGAGATTTTTCAAATGTTTAACATACACCTATGGAAGTGCAGGGACACCTGAGTTAACAGCCCACCAAGCAATGGGGACAGTATACCAATATTGTCCAATACTGTGTGCTAGATAACAAACTCTAATAAATTCGGGGTCATAGCCCAGGTGAAAACATGGAGATTATGCTACTGTATAGCAAGGAGCAACAGCACCACCACCAGGTGTTGAAAGAAAAGAGCAGTTTTAGAATCTTCAACCTTGAAGATGGAGCAAAATGGAAGAAGGCGCCAATGGACAGCTCTGGCTCTTTCCTGCACTCAGCATTGTAATTTGCTACTGCTGCTTTTGGCAGCTGATTGTGGTTATAGCTATTGCAGATTTCTAAGCGAGCTGTTTTTAGACCTTAAGATCAAGTATATTCCTCTTTCTGGGCATGAATGTGGTTATATTAGGAGGCTGAGGATTTTGCTGGGCATATGAGGATTTACAAAGAGATATACCACTTTCT